>JAOTQJ010000111.1:8821166-8834174 GCA_025642045.1 Solanum sejunctum | reverse complement strand
GTACATACTTATATAAATACATATACTTGTAATGTATTTAGATAGATATATTTTTTTTCATATACACAAAATAAAAGCAAAGGGGAAAAGGATCTCTCTCTCTCTCATCGATCCAAAAAACCCTCGATCCCCCTTTTTCCCTTCATTACCGAAACTTCGCCGGAAACCATCAAGAGCACTACACCCAATTCAACATTCCATCGATTTTAGGGGCCTCATCTCCATGTACAACCACCATACTCCATCGCAGATCCACCTCATCACGGAGGCTATTTCCACTCAATGCAGTGGCTTCACCATCACGCCACTAGGTTACGCACTCAATGCCACCAGAAAAATTGGAAATATTTAAATCTTTAGAACCTTGGGTTTCCGAAAACGTCCTCCCACTCAGCAATCCTGTAGAGAAATGTTGGCAGACCATTGAATTTCTCCCAGTCTCATCTGAAGGGACTGAATTATTCACGGAAGAGGTTCGGGCTTTAAGGCAGCGAGTTTGAGGACTTTCGGATGAGTACTTTGAGCTTGTGGGTATGCTAACTGAGGATGCTTTGCCTACCTATCAGATCGTGATTAATACGTGGGACGGAGTACGTGATGAGACCGGGTCCAGCCCATGTCCAGCTGAGGAGAATGGTCATACCTTTATCTTTCAGGGATAGTGGACATGTTGATGGTTCAGAAGACACTACAATACTTAATTGCAGCTGGGATGGTAATAAGGCTTCTTTTGGAAATCTTTATTCATCGTTTTTTATTACTTGTTCGGTATATTTTTTGAAACATTCAATTGAAAAACGCGAGTTTCATTCCAAAAAATATTGGAAACATGAGTTTCGTATTTACAATATCATTTATTAGTTTGAGAAACAAATATCAATGATGTGTGTAATGCAATCTCTCTTTTATTGAAAGAAAACCTTGTCACATGATATTTCATAAGGATAAAATATCTCATATTGATAAAAATTAAATAAATTAATAATTAATATTAGTTTAAAATTTAAAGATTAAAGTATTATATCTCCCTAAAAATGTTATTTTTATTCCCTAAACTATTGAAAGTGTAAGTTTCATATTTAAACTATTACTTACTCCCTCTATTTCAAAAAAGAATGACCTAATTTGACTTGACACAGAGTTTAAGAAAATAAAGAAGATTTTTTTATTTTGTGATTGTAAATTAAAATTGTATCAAATGTACCAAAATATTATTTAATTTTGTAACAATAAATATATCACGCAAAAAATTAAAATTAAAATATTTCCAAAAAAAGAAAGAGGTCATTTTAAACAAACTGAAATAGAAAGTGGATATGGTGGGGGCACAATAAGAAAAAGTGGTGGAATGGAGTAAGAATTTTTTTTAAAAAAATATTTTACTAATTTTTTGGAAATACTAATACTTTAATATTTGTGTATTACTTTATAATGTTAGAATAATGGAACAGAGAACAATCCGTATTTAAGCTTTGTGTACGCGTCATTTCAAGAGCGAGCTACGTGTTCGTCACATGGAAATATGGCTAGATTAGCTAAAGAGGGCGGAGACCCAGTGCTAGCCCGTATCTGTGGAACCATTGCAGTAGATGAGAAGCGGCACGAAAATGCCTACACAAAAAATTATTGAAAAGCTGCTAGAAGTAGACCCAAATGCCACTATGCTAGCTATTGCAAATATGATGAAGAAGAAAACCATAATGCCGATGCATCTCATGTATGTGTAAAGTGCGCAGCGAAATACACTCACAAAATTGTCTCACAGAAGAAGGAGAGGAAAAGAAATTTTGAACTTAGCATTTTATTTTATTTTTCTTGCTTGAAAAAAATAATTACAAGATGCACCTATTTATAGGCTAAAAAAAGTGAAATCACTTCCGAAGAGATAAACATAAAATTTGAATAGTCATAAAATAAAGAGACTCTTGATTAGATACATGTATCTTGGAATAGGTTCATCCTCCTTTATTTAATTTTTTTGAGTCTTTCAATCTTCTTCAGTGAATTTGGTTTAATTTTCAACACTCCCCCTTAAAACAAATTCTCTTCCATCAATCATGCCAAGCAAACTCTTGAGCTTCCGAAAAACATCGGTCTTCAAAGGCTTTGTGAAAATATCAGCAATTTAATCTCCTATCATCACATATGATACTTCGACTTCCTTCTTCTTCGCTTGTTCTCGGATAAAATGGTATCAAACATCAATATGCTTGCTTCGTTCATGAAAAATTGGTTTTTTCGTCAATGCCATAGCAGAAACATTATTGACAAAAACCTCTGTTGCTTCTTTTTGCTCCACATGAATATATTTGAGCAATCTTCTAAGCCATATTGTATGACAAACACATTATGATGCAGCTACATATACAGCTTCACACGTTAACAGTGTAACACTATGTTGCTTCTTTGATGACCAAGTGAAAGCGGTGTCACATAAGAAAAATACAAAGCCTGAAGTGCTTTTTCGATCATCGATATCTCCCCCATAATCACTATCCGCATAAGCTTTAAGTCGAAAATCTTCAGTTCGATAATAATGCAAGCTATGAGCAATAGTACCTTTGATGTAGCGAAGTATCCTTTTTGCAGTTTTGAGATGAGTCGACTTTGGTTCTCTATGTATTAACTCACAACTCTGACACTATGCATGATGTCCGGTCTCGTGCACATTAAATACCTCAAACTCCCAATCAAGCTTCGATAGTAAATTGGATCGGCATCCTTCCCATCATCTAACTTTGATAATCTTACTCCAAGATCCATTGGAGTATTGATCGATACACAATTCTTCATGCCAAACTTTTCAAGAACATTTTCAGCATATCTTCTTTGAGAAATAAAAATTTCCTCTGCACTTTGCTTTACTTCAATGCCAAGGAAATAATTCATGACACCATTATCCGTTATCTCAAATTCTTTCACCATCGATGCTTTGAAAGTATCAAGTAATTCTCGACTATTCTCTGTTAAAACAAGATCATCAACGTAAAAATAAGCCAATAAGATGTTACCTCTCTCTTGCTTTACATATAGTGCATGCTTATATGGACATTGAGTGAAGCTATTTGCCTTGAAATAGGCATCGATTCTAGAATTTCATGCTCTCGGTGCTTGCTTAAGCCCATAGAGAGCTTTCTTTAATTTCAACACTTTTTCTTCATGTCCTTTGATAAGAAATTCAGGGGGTTGTTCGACATAAATTTCTTCATCAAGAAAGCCATTCAAGAATACTGATTTGACATCCATTTGATAAAGTTATCAATGATTTTGAGCAGCAACAGAAATGATTAATTGAATGGTTTCCATATGAATTACCGG
This sequence comes from Solanum sejunctum, assembly GCA_025642045.1. Classification (NCBI taxonomy): domain Eukaryota; kingdom Viridiplantae; phylum Streptophyta; class Magnoliopsida; order Solanales; family Solanaceae; genus Solanum; species Solanum sejunctum. Next base: position 8,830,856 of record JAOTQJ010000111.1, on the reverse strand, counting down.
AGCGAAAACTTCATCATAGTCAATACCTGGTTTTTTCTTGTAACCTTTGGCAACAAGTATTGCCTTATATCTTGTCACCTTTCCTTTCTCATTCTTCTTCCCCTTATGGACCCATTTAATACCAATAACTTTCTTATCTTTTTGAAGAGTAGAAAGCTCCCATGTTTGATTCTTCTTAATAGCGTCAATTTCTTCATTCATGGCTTTTCTCCACTTTTCTTCTTTTGATGCTTCTTCAAACGTAAGTGGTTCACAATCTACAAGGAGACACACAAGATGCAGCTCCTCGATGGCTTCATAAATTTCAGACAATCTCCTCATTCTTGGAGCTTGCAATTCATTGACTTCACGTGAAGATGAACTTGGAGATAAATTTAGAGGAGAAGATGTCGACTCCACTTGATCGACATCACCACGAACATTTTCTTCTTCCTTTGAAGCATCTTGCCATATGCCATCTTCATCGAATTTCATATCTCTACTAATATGCACTTTTAAAGTGTCAGGATCAAATAATTAATAAGCTTTTCGATGAAGTGGCATACCCGATAAATATGAGCCGTTTGCTCTTGTCTTCCAACTTCGAACGATTTTGATTCGGGACATGAGAATAAGCAACAAACCCAAATACTCTCAAGTGTGCGATGCTTGATCTTCTTCCAGTCCATGCTTTATGAGAAGTTATATCATAAAGTTCATAAGTGGGGCATCGATTTTGAAGATAGACGACACATGTGACAGCTTCAGCCCATAGCTCCTTGGGAAAGTTTTTGCTTTTCAACATGCTTCGAACCATGTCGAGAATGGTTCTATTTTTCCGTTCAGCAACACCATTTTGTTGAGGCGAATACGGTGCCATCAAGATCTTCAAATTCCGTGACTCTCACAGAATCTGTTGAATTCAGTTGATGTGAATTCTCCACCACGATCGCTTTGTAATGCCTTGATGTAAAAACCACTCTCCTTTTCAACAATTAATTTAAATTACTTGAATTTCTCAATCACTTCTGATTTTTCCTTCAAAAAATACACCCAAGTGTGTCAAGTAAAATCATCAATAAATGTAACAAATTATCGACAATTACCATATGACTGAGGTGTGAATGGTCCACACACATCAAAATGAATCAACTCCAGTGGCTTCTTCGCTCGATACGTTGTTTCCTTAGGAAAACTACTTCTTGGATGCTTGCCAACGACACATCCTTTGTATAATCGATCGAAATGATTGATATGTGGTAATCCGTGAACCATCTTCTTACAAGAGAGCAAATTGAGTCCGACAAAGTTAAGATGGCCTAACCTCAAATGCCAGAGCCATGAAGGATGATTGACACACGCCTTGAGGTATCGAGACATCTCATTCTTTATGTTGAGCATAAACATTTGATTCTTTGACATCTTTACATTTGCAATCACTCTACGATTTCGATCTCTTAGTATAAGACTGAGATCCTCCATATGGACAGAATATCCTTTCTCCAGAAGTTGTCCCAAACTCAAAATATTACTTGTCATTTTTGGAATATAATACACATTAGTAATAAACTAACGTGTACCATTTTTCAATTGAATCGGAATCGTACCTTTGCCTTCAACAATTATCTTGGAGTTATCACCGAATGAGACTTTGCCTTTGACAGTCTCATCCAATTCAATGAACATTTCTTTTCTCCCGCACATGTGATTACCTGCGCCGGTATCCAAGTACCACAATTCGTTGTTTTCTCCACCATCCTCTTTAAAGGCCAATAGAAGAACTTGGTCAGTATCACTCACCAAATTTGACTTCTCTTCAACATCTTTGCTTTCTTTATGCCAATAACCAGAAGCAGAATGGCCAAGTTTATGGCAATTATAACACTGAACTTTAGATTTGTCATACCATGGACTTGGCGAATTTCTTCCTCGACCACGAACACTTCTTTGAATCTGGGATTGATCATCATTTTGATGATAGTTTCTTCTGCTTCGTCCACGTCCTCTTCCTTGAAATCAACCTCGGCCTCGACCTCGATCATGAGTCGATGCTCGATTTTGCACATGGTCTCTCTTTTGCTCCTTCTCATCTTAAATGGTCAGCTTTGCTTGAAGTGCTTGCTCCAGCGTCTTCTCCTCCTTCCTCTTATTATGGTGTTCATGTGCCACCACGGAACCAGCAAGCTCGTCAACGGTGAGCGTTGCTAGATCCTTTGATTCTTCTATTGCACATACAACATTCTCAAAATTATTGGTTAATGACCTCAAAATCTTCTCCATAACTCGTGCATTGGACAGTTTTTCTCCATGTCAATTTAATTGATTCACCACGGTTTGAACACGCATGATGTATTCGGGCACTCCTTCGGACTCCTTCATATTTATGCCTTCCAACTCACCACGAAGAGTTTGGAAAGAACTTGTTTAACTCTATCAGCTCCTTTGTACGCAGTCTCCAAGATGTCCCATGCTTCTTTTGAAGTTTCCATACCAGCAATCTTCTCAAAGCCAAACTCATCAACATGTCGGAACAACATGTACAAAGTTGACTTATCTTTTGATCGCGTCTCTTTCAACGCCTTAATTTGAGCCGCTGAGTATCCTGCGGTAGTTTCTGGTTCTATGAAACCTTCTTAAACTACTTCCCAATAATCCATTGAACCGAGAAGAGCTTTCATTTGGATGCTCCAATTCTCGTAATTCACCTTCGTCAATCGGGGCAGAGGCATATTATTGGTTACACTCGCCATAGGCTCTGATACCAAATGTTAAGTGCGCAGCGGAATACACTCACACAATTGTCTCACTCAAAATGGAGAGGAAAAGGAATTTTGAACTTAACACTTTATTTACTTTTCTTGCTTAAAAAATAATTACAAGATGCACCTATTTATAGGCCAAAAAAAAACTTTTCACTTCCAAAGAGATAAACATAAAACTTGAATAATCATAAAACAAAGAGACTCTTGATTAGATACATGTATCTTAGACTAGGTTCATCCTTCTTTATTTAATTTTTTTGAGTCTTTCAATCTTCTTCAATGAATTTGGTTTAATTTTCAACAGCGCCATGATTTTCTTGTCGCTGTTGCTACTCCAAGAGACTTGTGAACATCAAATGATCTTGGATCCTTTTAGTCTCCTTCTGTACCAGTGCACCTCTCTTTTGATACCGGGGACTAGCCTTGTATTCAATTTTGGACTTGTATATATTTGTATATGTTGTTGTGGGTGGAAAGTTGTATCAGTCTATAGTAGCTTTGAATAGTTGACTTCCTGGTTCTGAGAAAGTGATTCCTTGGTTGTGTTGTTGCTATAGCTATAGATTTGAGTACATATATTGAGCAGGTTATCTTGTTTGTTGTCTCTACATTCATATTTGTTACTAGTCGTTTCGAGTTAATGGTTGGCTTGCCTTAGACGGGATTATAGCAGGCGCCATCATGCCTTGTAAAGTCGGATCGTGACAGTTTGCATTTTCATAGGAATTCCGGAACTAGCTCTCAGGCTTACTTGCAAGCACTCTGGAAACATTCACATTTGACTCTTTCACTCTTAAACTGTTTTATTTTGTTATATTCACTTTATTTTACCTAATAATTTTTAATCAAACAGCTTGCAAGATCTAAAAAGAATTAGATCAAGACACATGTTCTTGCACTCCTATAGAATAAACAACCTGATATTAGACTACTGCAATTGTAGTATTTTTTTTGATAAAAACTGGCTAAATACATGTTTCGAATGGGGATGCAATTGAAGTTACTTAATAATTTATGTAGAATCCATACATTATGAGTTATTCTATCCTATCGACCCCTTTTTGTTCTCTCTCAGACATACATATCTCCACAACTTGCTCCACAGAGAGTAGTGACATTAAACGTATGAAATGGAAGACTCTAATTTACTGATTTTAAAGCCAGAAAATGAGGAAACAAATGGTAAGCAAGTTGCAAAGCACCAGAATTACAATGGTTTTTTTTCGTTTAAGATAAATTGTCACTAATCTAAAAAGAACTTAGATGAAGCATGAATCTCCCGTATTGAGCTATTCGAAGTTTAGGTCAAGTATGAAAGTTAAGAAACAAATAAAAAGACACAGCACGAATCCAGTTGACAAATTGAGGAAAACAACTTGTATGTTTTATGCTAGGGAAATAGGGAAACATTTGGCCACAGATTTTGTAAGTCAAGTTGTGCTCAATTTTTCGAGCAACAATGTTTAGCCATTTCTTTCCAGCATTAAACATCAACAAATTCAGCATGTCAGTTTAGAATGGAAAAATCTTTTGTGAAGTAACAATATTTTAACCCTGAAAAGATTGCTTGCATACCTTAGATACTTCTATTTTTTGGAACTTCTGCTCAATCTCAGGCATTTCATCAATTTACCACTCTCTGATTGTAAGTCTGAAATTCCTTTCCTTTGGATTTGAAGAGGTCAAAAATTTAACTTTTTGTACAGGTTTAGTCTATGTTGCTTGAGTTTCATCCTTTCTTTTCCATGAGAATCAGTCAATTACTATCTCAATGAATGAAAATGTTATCTTGAAAACAAAATTTCAGCTATACAATGTCAATTGCTGTTATCAGTACTTGCGGCACATGACTTTCTTCTCTTCCGGATTACATAGTATCCAACCCCTCCTAGAACAAGTAACAATACAACTCCGTCAACTACACCTACAACAATTGGAATCCATTTCTTCCAATGAGAGTGCTTATCATGATCTTGATCACTTCCCTTTGGTACCTTGACCATATAACTCAGTCTTCCATCTCTTTCGATTTGTTTAACTCCTCTAGCTAGTCCATACAAATAGCATTCTCCAGGTTTCGCTGGATCATCCTCAGAATCTTCTAAAGAAAAATGTAATGCTGCAACACATGTGCAGTTATCCAAGCACAAATTTGCACATATTTCTTTGCTGACATTGACCTTATAAGGATTGCTTCTTAATACACTCGTAATGCCTTGTAATTCTAGCATTTGGGACTCATTTCCTCCACAAAGTCCGTCAGTCACATTCTCAGCACAATCAGAAAGCAATCCATCTCCTCTTTTTATTAGCCGTATGCAGGAACACTTTTCTGAAAACGTACAAATACCATAAGGTTGACATGCCAATGGAAGATCACAACTAGTGTTTAGTGCTTGATATGAAGCTTCAAACTTTCCATTGTCAGATGAGTAATAGTAGAATCCCAAATTTCCTGTACTATTTCCCAACGCTAAAAATCTCAGGGGCTCTGTCTTGTCTGATTTTATCCTTCCAATTCTATGATTTTCCTTGTTGAATATTTCCAGGGCGTTAGAAGTTAACTCAACGTATGTGATATTCAGTCCATCTAATTCCAAAGGAGTATATTCCCAATAGGAGTACTTCGATTTTCCAGAGTATAAGTACAATGCAATCTTGTCATACTGAATCTCAAAAGAATATGACAAACTAGAGTTGCTAGGGAAAGACGTTAACCGAGTCCTTGAGCTTAGTCTCTGACCCCAAAGCATAATATTAGTTGGAAAATTGAAACTTTGCCATTTTATCAAGTTCAAAGCATCAACTAAGACCAAATTACCTGTCCCAAGTAAGTGCAGTCTCTGCAGAAGACGTCAAATATTAGCACTCACTGTTTATGTTGCACATATGATTTGGCCTTTTTGTAGTTTTACCTTAGAAAAACATATACTTAAATGGTTTGAGAACATACAAATTACCCTTTTAGTATTTTGCAACAAAAGGCCATTTTCTTGTTGCATATGGATTATATCTAACTGAAAATTGACATAGAAAAGATTTGACAATTAATTACCTTCACACCTTGTCCTGAAGTTCCAGCTTTCCATCCAACTCTGTCATCTTGACCTCCTTTCAACAGTAAGTCTCCATATTGAGTTAGCTGAAGTGTACATTTGTCTATTGTGTAGAATTGTGACAGATGACCAGAACTCCAAACCTTCACATCTCCCAGAAAAACATCAAGTGAACATGAGTATTTATCATTATTGGCTTCAACACTAATTGCACCTCTAAAATTTGGTTCCATTTGGTTGTCAGTTTCCATAAGAAAAGCCCTGCCCATGAAACCTCTGCTATATGATGTTGGTATAGCAAGACTTACCTGATACCCAATGTGAACATCAGACGTGCAATAGCCATAACCTAACCAGTAGATGAGAAAAACAAGCTCATAAATTTTCCTCTGTCGAATGTCACTCACATCAGACATCAGGTATGTTTTCTTCTGCTGATAGATAGCTATTGGTATGCCTTTGAATTCAAGAAAGTCCGACTAATTTAAGCTCCGTCTTCCGGACATCTTAAAGCAAGTGATTTTACGTTTGGAGCCCTATTCGTGTAATAAGTTACCAAATTGGCAAATCAAAAGGCTTTGCTCCTGCCTTTGTTGTTAGGGAAGTATAAACAAGAGGAAAGAAAGTAAAAGTTTGGCATGGTTATAATGTTACAACATTATTAGCGTCTCTCCACTCCTTAAAATAGTGACTTAACTATCAAGTGATTATTTTTTCTTTTTTTTTTTTTTTTAGAGTTTTTGGAGTTATTCTTATCAAATATTACATAAAAGGTGTATTAATTAGGAGACAGAAGGATTACATTGAAGTGTAGTGGTTTTGCGGTTAGCACTTAACAATGTACCAATAAATGATACTTAAGATATGGGAAAAGCTTTTAAAAGGTGGTTGTCATTTGGACAGTAGAATAAAATAAAAAAGATATTTCCTCTGGTCCCTATGGCGGACGAAATTTAATAGACAGTGAAATATTATCTTGACTTTTCGTGAATTTAAAATTGTTGATGTTTATCGTTGTATTAGTCATACTATTATAATTTTTGTTTTTGACACGTATTATTATTTATTGTTTATTATGTTTGATTATTGCACCATTTTGTTGCTCTTGTTCTTTCTCCTAGAATTTGTGCTGGTTCAATAATTTTAAGGTTTGACTTGTTATTTGATGTTTCAGAAAAATATGAAATAGATTAATACTTGCTTGCTTTGCATGAGAGAGGCAGGAGGTTCAATTTCACTTATCTCCACTTTTTTGAGGAACTACTGGATATATTATTGTTAATTAATAGTAGAGCTGTTGAACATGATTGTTGTTAGATGATTATAGAAGGTAAATTAGCTGTCAAAAAAGTTAATCCATATTATAATTGATTAATATGAGACACCATTCAGTATAGCTGGGGCCTGGGTAGGTAGTAATGGATTGTGAAAGGGCCCCATAATTCCCCCTTGTTTTCTTAGATTACTTTTTGGTTTTGTGGGATGGCATACCCACTATTTGAGTGTTCTTTTGTTTTGAGTGAGAGATGAATTCGGCTCTGCGAATGCAACGTGTGGTCAATTGTGAATTATACTTTATGCCCATAATCTTTGCCGACGCTTTTGTTGCGTCATACTGACATATTATAAATCCCTTATAATGGTAACAAAGAAAAAAGGAGAAGAGATTTCCACTTTGAGAAAAGAAACTATGAAACTTCGCAACATAATTTGAATTGCATGGATTTGAAGTTAAAATTTTGCTTTAGATATATATTTTTGCTTTTGATTTTTGACTTTTAAATTTGAAAGTTTTTTATAACATTCAAAAGATGCTTAAATATTTTTTTAAAAAAATACAAAGTACCAAAAAAAAGCCAAATGCGAAGAATAGGCGATCTCTAACTTATGGCTTTTGGCTTAAGCCACTTAAAAAATGTCAATCCAAACACCCCTTATAATCTAGATTTTTAGGTTGCATTTTTCTTTATAAATATAAAAATTCTATAATTTGTGAACATTAATTTTAAAAAGTTCAAATTTTTTACAACCTTAAAAAATAAGTAAATCATTGTTAAAACATCGAATTAATAAATCATATATCTCTATGTCTCTTTCTGTAAATGAATATGTGTGATTATATGATACTATAAACTTTCAAATACATATATTTTTTTTAAAGAGTCACTAGTTTAATAAATCAACAATAGAAGTAAAATCCTTCCAGATGGTTACGTATAATCTCCATATCGAGTATGACATTTTTTGTTTTTGCAAAATTAAAACTATATATTTTTTAATAAAATATAAATTTATGGATCAAATTTTATATTTAAAAAAATAAAAATCACAATTGGAATTGCAAATTCTATTTTTTGGATATTATTAAATTTCAAAATTGAAGTTGAAATTTTGTATAAATTTTATAAATAAAATTAATTTGAAAGCAAAATTTTAAATGGGAGTTTCAAATCCTGTGACCAAATGCCTACTCAATGACAATTTGGAACCGTAAACTCTACTTATTTGAATATTTTTAAGTTTTAAAGATGAAGTTGAAATTTTGTGTCTATTTTATAAATGAAATTAATTTGAAATGAAAACTTTAAATGAGATTTTCAAATCCTATGGCTAAATGCCTATTCAATGAATATAAGATAACAATCACATTTAAAGTATTATAAAGAAGTGGAATAATAAGAGAACATTGCAAAAATAACTATCAAATGAGCTCAGCTAGATATCTATATCTATAATTTGGAGATTTATAATTTATAATTACTATTTGAGATATTAAGCTAAAAATATTTTAAGAAATCTCTTTCGTCTCTCTTCTCAATCTTATTCACCCTTTCCCTATCTCGCTCTTTCTCTTCTTTGGTCTCTCTCTCTTCCTTGCTTCTCTGCTATCTCTCCCTCTCCCCCTCTTGTATTTTGTATTTTGTCCCTTCTCTCTTTGTATTTTGTATCTCAACTATTTTTTTTTAATACTTATATATTTTGAGATATTAGGCGAGTGTATTTGTTATATTCATATGTATATTTAGGTTCTAATCTCTGTCTCCTTCTCATCCCTCTTTATATTTCTATTTATCCACCTTTCTTTTGTATCTCTGTATATTTTTTTGACATAGAGGTGGGTGAGTGATGCCCCTTCGGGTATCACGAACGTAGGGGGAGGTATTTAACTGTGTTAGTTGTATCAAGACGTACTTTGAGGTTATATTCTCTCTTACTCCTCTCTCTATAATTTATATATTTTTTTGAAGTGTCAGACATCTATATTTGTTGTATGGATACACACTTTAGGGTTGTATCATCTCTTGCCATTGTAATACCCCATATTTTTCATATATTAATGCTATGTAAATGAATCATGTTATGGTTAGGTTAAATTAGTGTCAATTCTTGAAAGTGCTTAAATCTCGTCTTAATGGGCGATATGTGAGTCTAAATATTTAAGAGGGTTGAGTGTGTATATGAGTTGGTGTTAAATTGAGGATATATTAATCCTATACTAAGTAAAAGAATTGAGGTTATTGTATGACTCAATAATCTAGTAGCTTAGTCACCTACTTTCTTAGCTTAAAATTGATAGCTAAACGGAGATGAGGCTCAACACCGAATTAGTTCAAGTTCGATTACGAATAAATTTCGTGTTAAGGATATAACTTTGGCCCATATTTAAGTATCATAAATAGACCGTATTTTCAGTCCAAGAAAAATTTAAAAAATTCCTAAGTACACTACAAACCACTTGACCATTTTGTTAGGACCCGCAACGTAAGTTAAACCTCGAACGTCCTTAATTGGTTCGATTTAATAAAGTTTGGGATCGAATGCAATATTTCTTCTAAGTTTGGTCCTTAAGAATAAAAATTGATGTGGGGTCAAGGTGTGTGTGAGTTTTTGAT
>JAOTQJ010000111.1:8796368-8817850 GCA_025642045.1 Solanum sejunctum | reverse complement strand
AAAAATTAATTTTGAATATTTATAAAAATAAATTTTTTACTTTTTGGAGGGAGGGATAGGGGGGATTAGGTGGGTCGAAATAGAAATAGGTAAAAAAAAATAAAATTTAAAAAATATGAAATATTTTCAAAAATAAATTTTTAGTCTTATTTATTTAAAAAAGATTTGAGGAGGAGATCGTAATATGGATGAGATAAAAAAAATCAATTTGAAATTGGATAAGAGTTTTGAAAAATATTTTCATTAACTTTTGAAAGAAGTCATTTTTCTTAAATTTAAAAAATATTTTCTAAAATATTTAACCAACCAAACATGAGAAAATAAAAAAAAAATTCCAAAAAAAAAATTTCTCCATACCAAACACACCCTTAATGTAGAATAAATTGCCATGTGTATGAGTGTGTACGCTTAATTTGGGTGTTTACGATTAATGCACTTACAATGTTTCACGAGTTTGGACAATTAGCAAACTAATTATTCATAATTACTTTTTCAACCATGCTTGAACCTCCATAAATTATCATAACCCTCTTCCTCCAATGGATTCAATGCTGAGAGAATGCATACAACTAATCTTGCAGATCAAATGTCTAGGTACATATTATTCATCACATCAAGGTAAAAAATGACTTGATGATTTATTTTTTTTAATTTTATTTTATCTATTTATAAGTAGTCATTAAATTATTGATGGTCTCCCACACATTAGATGCATGCGAACAACTTTCAATCGATGATTCAATATCTAAATAAAAGGATGAACTATTAAAGAATTTAAATTTATAAAAGAATTGCTATAGATTAAAAGTACAATGAAAGAATGCAAAAATTTTCATTTTGGTATAAATATTAGCTACTAATATATGTGCCATTTGAAAAACAAATTTCACCTCTGAAACAGTACGTCTTTTATATAAAACTTTGTAATGACCCCTGTTTAGGAGTCCTAAGAGTAGTAAAGTTGGCCTGAAAAATAAATGAGAACCTAGGTTACAAAATAGTTCATGGTCCATAAGTTATTCTAAGGCTCATGGATAGGTTCGTGAGTGCAACTCCAGACATGAAAGAAATTTAGAATTATTAGGAAGGCAATCTACGACTTATCAGACAGCTCGCAGAATGGGATACAGCTTGTATATTATCTCGTATAAAGAAGTCAGACACAAGGTAAGAGTTTGGCTAAGTGTGGAAGGACTCTACAAGTCCAACAAAAGACATATTTCAGGATTCTCAGGTGAATTATCAGATGAATGCCCTTACAACCCATAAGTCATTTTACAGCCCATACGTGAGGTCAGGTAGATGGCTTCCTATTGTTTTAATGAAGGGCGGTTTGGTTATCCCATCAGTTCTATTTCAAAATCATGTCGTTTTGAGGACGGGAAAGGGACGCATATTGGTCTAAAATCCCTAATTACCTTCATTCCACATTATTAAATTTCTCTAAGGAAAAAAGTGCTCTTGTGGTTATAGGGTTTCCCAAGATTCTTCCTCAAGACTTCAATTCTGATTCTCCTAGTTGCGCAGATATCAGAGTAGATTTATGGATATTCTTTCACCCATAAAATTTCCTATTATGTATTTTACCTTTTTTTAAAGTTTCTAAATTCTAAATAAGTACTTATGATGATTTCATGATTTCTATGTTACTACATGACATAGAAATTATGAAATTCGATGACTATTTTATTAAGTAAATATACAATTATTTTGAAGTATGATGATGATATTATGATGGTTTTCGATATCACTAAGGTTGGGTGACTTTGATGTTCCTTTTTAAAATAATTTTTTAAGACTTATGTGAGTTATGATTGATCCATGCATCAACTAAGCCCGCCCATTTTCATGAAGTTTTCTATGAATTATGACTATGATTAGGGCATTCGAGAAGAGCTTCAAAGTTAAAGTTTACAAAAGATATAAGTATAATAATTTTGCCCTTAAAAATGTTTAAGAAAGATTCTTAAGTTTGAGCTACTCCTATGATTGCTACTTATAATTCTAAGAGTATGTTTTAAAGATTTATATGGGATAATTTAGCACCGAGAGGACTAGATACTAGGGATCGTTCTGTTAGCTGAGGCATGATCCCCTTGAAGCAAAACCTCTATGTTTCTAACTATGTGCCACCATAGGAGTATATAGGCTAGGCTAATGGATCCATATAGGCTCCAAAGTTATGAAAGATGCATTGCAAAGTTACTAAGTTTCAAATATCTATCCTAACAAGTAGATTCCTCTTTTCCCAATGGAAGGAGTGCATTGGCCTTTTTCCCATGGAAGGACTTCATTAGATTTCATATAGTAGCTCACATTGTCTTACTGTTGGTTATGGTCTATTCCCACAAGTTTATATGATCCCATGATATGTCTTAAATTTGATTGCTTAATGTGCATTGCCTCATATTGATCTGAGTTATACTCCTTGTGCATATTTAAGCTTATTTCATGACTCATTTATCTTATGTAATTATGATGGCATTATAATTTCATTCGTGCATTGCATCTCACATACTTAGTACATTCCAATATACTAACATTATTTGTTTGCATGATTTAACCATGTACAGACAATTATTTCTCCACCGACTTATAGTTAGCGTTCGAGACTGTATTTTGTTAAGGCCTACAAGATGATGATTTCCAAAGGCTGTATCTACCACTTGGTGAGGGTCAAAGATGTCTCTTCCAAAGTTCATTTTCTTGAGTCGGTTCCTGTTGTAAGTGAATTCCCTGATATGTTCCTGGATGAGTTACTAGGTGTCCCTCCCAAAAGGAAGATAGACATTGGTATAGATCTTTTACCCAATACTCAGCCTATCTTGATTTGTCCTTATACAATGGCTCCTGTAGAGTTGAAGGAGTTGAAGGACCAACTGAAGGATTTATTGAAGAAAGGTTTCATCAGACCTAGTCGGTCTCCGTGGGATGCTCGGTGTTATTTTTAAGAATGAAAAATGGGTGACTCTACATGTGAATTGACTTATAACAACAAAATAAGGTCATCATCAAGAATAAGTATCCTATCCCGAGGATAAATAATTTGTTTGATCAACTACAAGGGGTCACTCATTTCTCCAAGATTGACTTGAGATCTGGTTACCACCAATTGAGGGTGAGAGAAAATGACATCCCTAAGATGATTTTCTAGACTAGGTATAATCGTTTTGAATTTGTGGTGGTGTCCTTTGGCCTCACTAATGCACTGGCAATACTTATGGGCATTATGAATAGGGTGTTCAAGCCTTACCTCAACATGTTTGTTATAGTATTAATTAATTGATGTTATTCTTATCTATTCCCAAGGTAAGCAAGAGCACATGGAGCACTTGAGGGTAGTATTCAGACCCTGAGGGAACAAAAGCTATATACAAAATTTAACAAGTAAGAGTTTTGCCTATCTGAGGTTGCCTTCCTTAGGCATGTGGTATAGAGAGAGGGCATCAAGGTTGATCATACAAAGACAAACGCAGTAATAAACTAGCTAATGCAATTGACTCCTACTGACATAAGGAGTTTCCTAGGTCTAGCCAGTTATTATATATGGTTTGTGCAAGACTTCTCCATAATTTTATCTCCACTCACCAAGCTAACTCAGAAAAAGGCGATCTTTGTGTGGATTAATTAACGTGAGAGGAGATTTCAGACGTTAAAGGATCGATTGACCTCAGCCCCTACATTAACATTTTCAGAAAGGAATGATGGGTTCTTCATGTATTGTGATGTCTCGAGGATTGGGTTAGGGTGTATGCTAATGCAAAATGGTAAAGTGATTACCTATACTTTGTGGAAGTTGAAAGTGCATGAAAAGAATTACCTGACTCATGACCTTGTGCTCATAGTAGTGGTGTTTGCCATAAAGATTTGGTGACATTACTTGTATGGAGTCCATGTGGAGTTTTCATTGACTACAAGAGTCTCTAACACGTGTTCACACAGAAAAATTTTAATTTAAGGCAATGGAGGTGGTTAGAGTTGCTCAAGGATTGTGACATGATTGTGAAATACCACCCTAGAAAAGTCAATGTGGTAGCTGACACCCTTAGTGGGATTTCCATGGGTAGCGTGTTCTATATAAAATGTGATGGAAAAAAAAGAGTTAGTTAAAGTTGTTCATAGGTTGGCAAGTTTGGGAGTAAGACTGAGTGAGTCCGGAAATAGTGGCATAACATTTCATCATGGGTCAACATCTTCTTTGATTGATGAGGTTAAATCCAAGAAAAATCTTGAACCCACTTTGGTTGAATTGAAAACTTTGGTGAAAAATGAAAAGATTGAGGACTTCGCACAAGGGGGAGATGGTGCACTCCAATATCAAGGGAGGTTATGTATATCCAATAATGATGAGTTGATAAGGTTAATCATGCAAGAAGCCTATAACTCCTCCTATTTCATTCATCCCGGCACTACAAAATGTATAGAGGCTTGAGGGAGGTTTATTGGTGGAATGGGATAAAGAAGGACATTGATCAATTTATGCCCAAATGCGCCAATTGTCAATAGGTAAAGGTTGAACACCAAAGGCCAGGTGACTTTGCTCAAGATATAGAAATTCCTACTTGGAAGTGGGAAGAGATCAATATGGACTTTGCAGTTGGATTGCCAATGACCAAAGAGCGTTTTGACTTCATAGGGTGATAGTACACTACACGATGAAGTCAGCTAATTTCTTGCCAGTCAAGACTATATTCAGTGCTGAGGACTATGCTCATTTGTATAGCCGGGAGTTGGTAAGGTTGCATGGAATTTCACTGTCCATCATATTGGATCATGGAGTTCAATTCACTTCTCCCTTTTAGAAGTTCTTACAAATAGGACTTGGCACTAGGGTAAAGTTGAGTACAGTTTTTCATCCTCAAATCGATGGGCAAGTCGAAAGGATAATTCAAACGTTAGAAGATATATTAAGAGCTTATGTGTTGGAATTCAATGGGAGTTGGGATGAAGATTTTCCTCTTATTGATTTTGACTACAACAATAACTTTCATGCAAGTATTGAGATGTCACCGTTTGAACCATTATACTGTAGACAATATAGATAACCCATTGGGTGGTTCAAAATCGATGAGGTGGAATTAATAGGATCGAACTTGATTATAAATGCTATGGAGAAAACTAAAAGAATAAGAGAGAAATTTCAAATAGCCCAAAGCCGATAAAATCCATACTTAGATGTGAGTAGAAGGGAACTTGAGTTCCAGGTTGGCGATTGGATCTATTTGAAGGTATCTCTTATGAAAGATGTTCTTTGGTTTCGTAAGAAAGAAAAATTGAGTCATAGATATTTAGGATCTTACAAGGTGGTGAGGAGAGTGGTGAAAGTAGCACATGAGTTGGATTTACCCAACAAGTTGCACTTGATTCATCCAGTCTTCCATGTATCAATATTGAGAAAATTCATGGGTGACTCGAGTTCCATAGTTCCTTTGCAGATGTGAATAATGAATATGATTTGAGTTATGAAGAGGTACGAGTTGAAATCCTAGACCGCTAAGTGAAGAAGCTAAGGAACAAGGAAGTTGCATCCGTTAGGGTATTTTGGAGGAACCAACAAGCTAAGGATGCTACATGGGAAGCGAAAGCGGATATGATGAAGCACTGTCTACATCTTTTCCACTCTACTCAAGTCTAAGGTACTAAGAAATTCTTCAAAAAATTCCCAAATTCTATGCATTTTAGCTTCTCATGATATATGAATTTATTTTGATGTTTATTAAATATTTCAAGATATGTTTTAAAGCATATAATCTGAAATTTTTGAGAAATCATGGTTGACTTGCATTTTATATGCATATTGGATTATTAGCTGCTAGTTTACTCTTTTGAGTCTGCCTTTAAGTATATTTAGAGATAAATATTCCCAAGAGTAGATATTATAATGAACCCAGTTTAGGAGCCCTGAGAGCAGTAAAGTTGCCCTGAAAAATAGCTAAGACCCTAGGTTACAAGACAGTTCATGGCATGTAAGTTATTTTACTACTCCTAGGTAGGTTCGTGAGTGGAGCTCCAGACAAGAAGGAAATTGAGAGCTTTTATATAGGTAATCTATGACATATCAGATGACCTGTAGAATGGGATACAGCTAAACTAAGGTCTTGTAGAAAAAGATTTGATAGAAGGTGAGAATTTGGGTAAGTGTCAAAGGACTCTACGAGTCCAACCACAACTCATAGAAAATACTATGGTTCGTCCTTTTTGTCGTGGTTTACAATTTAGGAAAAGCCATAATTTAAGATTCTCAGGTAATCCATCAGATGAAAGGATGTATAGCCCGTAAGCCATTTTACGACCCATACTCGGGGTATCTTAGATGGCTTCTGACAGTTTCAATGAGACATAGTTCATTTATTCCCTTAATTCTATTTCAAAATCATGTCATTTTGGGGGACAGAAAATGGACCTATAATGTCCTAGAAGCCCTAATTATCTTCATTTCACACTTAAATTTCTCTAAGACGAAAAAAAGCTCTTGAGGTTAGGCAAGAACAAGGCTAGGGTTTTTCAAGTTTCTTCCTCAAGACTTCAATTTCGATTCTCTCTAGTAGGTATGTTAGTTGATTTATGGGTATTCTTTCACACATAAAGTTTTCTATTATGCATTTTACCTTTTTTTTAAGTTCCTAAATTCTAAATGCATACTTATGATAATTTGATGATTTCTATGTTACTATATGCAACTCATGAAGTTCAATGACTATTTTATTAAGTAAATATACAACTATTTTGAAGTACGATGATGATGTTATGATAGGTTTTGATATGACTAAGGTTGGGTGACTTCGATGTTTCTTTTTAAAGTAATCTTTTATGACTTATGTGATTTATGATTGTTCCATGTATCAATTAAGCCCACTTTATTTCCATTAAAGTTTTCTATGAATTATGACTTTGATTAGGGCATTTACGAAGAGCTTCAAAGTTAAAGTTTACCAAAGATATAAGTATTTTGATTTTGCCCTAAAAGATGTTTAAGAAAGATTTTTAAGTTCGAGTGACTCCTACGATTGCTACTTACGATTCTAAGAGTATGTTTTAAAGATTTTTGTGGGATGACTTAGCACCGATAGGAATAGAGATTGGGACTCATTCCGTTAGTTGAGACATAATTCCTTGAAGTTAAATTTCTATGTCCCTGACTATGTGCCACCATAGGAGCCTTATAGGCTAGGCTAGTGGGTCAACTTAGGCCCCAAATTTATGAAAGATCCAATTGCAAAGTTACTAAGTTTTGGATATCTACCCTGGCAAGTAGATTCTTTTTTTCCTAATGAAAGAAGTGCATTGTCCTTTTCTCAATGGAAAGAGTTCATTGGATTCCATGTATTAACTCATATGGTCTTACTGTGGTTTATGGCCCATTCCCTTAAGTGATCTACATGATTCTATGATATGTCTTAAATTAATGTGTTTAATGTACATTGTTTTCATATTTAACTGAGCTATACTCCTTGGGCATGTTTAAGCTTGTTTCCTGACTCATTAACCTGTATGTTTAATTATGATGGCATACAATTTCATCTGCGCATTGTTTCTCACACACTTAGTACACTCCAATGTACTAACATATATTTTCCTGCATGATTTAACCATGTGGGGACTTATACTTCTCCACCGGCTTAGGGCTAGTAGTTGGCATTCGAGTCTAGCTTTTGTTGTGGTGAGCCCTTAGTTTGGGAGTCCACCTATGTTCCACTCTTTAAGGATTTTCATTTCCAGACGACGTATCTATTGTCCTCTTGAGTAGTTTACTTTCTTTGTTGTCTATTTTGGATGTTCTTTCTATTTGACGGAAACCGACCTTATCAGTTTCATTCGTATGTATTAGTGGTATGCTTCTGGACAAATGATGTTTTTCTAAGTTTTCGGCTTTTAATGTTGTTTCATTGCAAAACACGTCCCATAGCCTTTTCCCCTTGTGTTTTTCCACATTATGTTCTTGTTTATTACCTATGAATGTTTGAGATTCTTAGATGTCTTGGATGAGGTGTCTGCGGGTATCTCATTCGCCATGTGATGACTAGATCCCTAGGTTAGATCGTTACACACTTGTTACTTGTATGGGCCACAATAAAGCTACAGGAAAAGTTATTAAGGCACTCCAAAATACACTCTACTTGTTAATAAATCATAACTTGTCAACAAAGGCTTGCTCAATCAAAATAGTAATATGATTCCTAAGCGATCAAATTTCCCTCGGCTTGATCCAACCATTGCACACCATTTAACAGTTAATATTGAGGATCTATTTGTTAGGCATGGATAAGACTAATTCATCCTACTCTACACTGATCCATGAACTACTAGCAACATGAAAAGCTATCGACATGTTTGTCATTTTTGTCAATCACTTTGCTACAATGATTTTGGACTATTTAAAGGGCCATGTATTTCTTGACATGATATAACTAAAAGGCAATAACATATGCTCAATTACTGATTGACAAGGTGTCTAGCTAAAACATATGCCTGAAAATACAGTGTACGACTAAATACGAAATTTTAACTCAAGACTAGGCATATGAAATAATCTGTACACCCTTCTCTACAATATATAATTTCTTCTACGCATACTCCACTTGTTTCGAAGATGAGAAATCATCTAACAACTTAGGTAGTGAAAAGTGGGACACTTACTTACCACCCCGCCCCCACAACAACCTCAACACTCCAAGATTAATGTAAGGCTTCAAAATGCTTGTTGCATTCTTGGTAAACGTTGTTATGGATAAATGACACAACACGACTATGGACATTCATCCTATAAAAAAACGTAAGAGTTAAAGCACAACAATATAGACTAATTGCATTACAATTCTCCTTCTTTCTTTAGGAGCTAACTTTTATTATAGCACAATAATAGATATAATCCTTCAAATGTATGTATACCTTTATCTAATGATTAAATATGTTTAATTTTGGTGTTTCTTTTGTTTATGAAAGGTGCCCTCAGATTGGACGCAGATGAAGATTCAATATCCGATGAGAAGACAAGAATAACAGAGTATACTAGAACTGCATTAGCTCCACCATACAAAATATATTGGATCACTTATAAGTGTTCTATTATAACATTTCAATAGCTATTCTTTCCTTCATAATATCACATCTTTTGTAAAGAAAACCTTATCAAATGTATTAATCAATCAATTCCAGCTTTTCACTCATAGTTACATGCTTCGGCCACAGTAAAGATGCATCGACAGTTATAAACACTTTGATACCAGGTTAACTTAGCGAAAATGATAATATCTTTGAAATTCTCTAAAATAGCATAGAGAAACCAAAACTTGAGGGTGAAGGCCCCCTTATTTTGTATTACAACTTCGTAACAAGGGTAACCGATAACAATGAAATAATTTTTAAACGTTTAATCCCTGAATAATTAAACACATTTTTTCATATTAAAAAAATATTATTTACAAATAATTAATAGGAATACAAGGAGACTTATAGGTTTGTATCAAATTTTGTTACACACATGAAATACAAAGAAATTGTTATTATGTCAAATAAAGAGGCATAATTTAGAAACTAAAACAAAATTATTGGATTCAGATTGTTGCTCTATTTTTAAAGTCTAACCAATGACTAACTTAAAGCTCGTGAGGTAAAACACTTCGTGTCCTGCCTACTTCCTGGTATTAAATTTTTGGATTGTTTTCCTCCTCACACAATATATCTATATTTTATTATTACAATGATTATAAATAAAGCCCAAAGTCAAATAATTAAAAATGTAGGATTGTACTTTCAACGGAAATATGAATAGCCAAGCCAAAAGTATCGGCTGCGATAGAACAACCAAATCTGAAGAAATGGACATACACAACAAAATATATCGATTTTAAAGAAATATTAGGTGAGATATGATTAATAAAATAAAAAGTAACCAAATTGAAAAGTAAATAAACGATATATGACGTTGATAAAACTTCCAATGGTTGTATTCATACATTCAGGTAAATAAGAGATGATATGACCACCACCAACTAACTTTCAAAGAAGATATTTGCTATCTCGTGTAGGATTAGTTATTGAAAATCATGTGATAATTTTATTGGTACTACTTAAAAATAACACGATTTGCAAGAAATCTCGTAAACAAACTCCCAATTATTGATTCAGGCTCAATAACTTACTTAGAGATTAGTTTAACCATCTGCAATAATTTATATGTCACACTAATAAGAAAATTTGAAAAGGGTGCTCACAAGGTACTGACCTACAACCAAAAAAATTGAAAATAGAGAAGCCACAAGTTAATCGAGTGTAACAAATTATTACTCCCTCTTTCTCAATTTATGTGACATTTTTCATTTTTTGAGATTTAAAACAGTTTGAGTTTGACCGAGAATTTGCGCATGGAATCTTCAAATTTTTTGAAATAAAATTTTTATACTTTCAAACTACGTAAAAAGTATAATAAGTCACAATAATTGATAATTCAAAATATTTAAAAAATAAACAAAAAATTTATGGTCAAAGTTAGATTAGTTTAAATCTCGAAATCCAAAAAGTGGCACATAAATTTGGACAAACAGAGTACTTAGTAACTTAGATTTGTCATGGCTTAAACTATAAAATGAATACTATTTTTCGGATATATGAATTGCAAGACTAGGCATACATATGCAATGCACGTATGATGAATCTAGTGTGTAAGTTATCAATATCTTTAAAAACATATCTAATTAAAAAGCTATTCATAAAATTAGAAAGAGAGAATACGATACAATAATTACAAATGTATAATACATTGAAAATCGTACAAAATATTTTATTACAAAAATTTTAGGAAATTCTTGAAGTATGAAGCGTGCTAAAGGCACTATTCTTAACAAACATTACACCAGGTAAAGATATATTTCTTAGGATTCAATAATTTATCAATTGCAATATATAGCGTTAATGGTAAGGATTAGTGGAAATTCAATGGCCAAAAACTCTAATAGAATTGTGGCTTATCAAGTGTAGACATTCAATCACAAGAAGTATATTGTTTTTGGGTACTAATTTTGAGATATCATGAATAATTTTGCTAACATAATATGCGGAGGTGAACATATACATATCTACAATCTCCGTTGCAGGATGGAATTAACATTCCTGCTAAAAAGAAAAAGAAATGGTTCATGCTAAAAGATTTCTGTCCAAGCTAAGTCAAAATTAAAGCATATTTTGCTACCTAGTTCAGAAGACCTTAATACTCATCAAGTACTTTTTTGAGTTGTATAATTAAACTCAAAAGAATATGAACTTTTTCCTACCTAGGTATAGCCTGCTTATAGAGTAAAGCAATAAAAGTTTGGAAGACTTTAATTTGGCTGCTGAAATAGAACAAATATCTCTCATCATATATATAATATGTCAAAACATAACCAATTGAACAGTAATCTCCTACCGCCCTTAATTCACCAGAAAATCTAGAATAAGAAGATAAAATCAATATCTTTATAAATCGACTATGTGTCAATTAACTGCTCCCTCCTCTCGATTTGTTTATTTGTTTTTGACCAAAGTCGAAATTTTGTAATTTTAATCTGAAGATATGTTGAAGGGCGTTTTAATCTGGTGGTCTTGTGTTAAAAGTTAAAATTATAAAGTTGTTAAAGAGAAAAAAAAAAGAGATTCTTGGACTAAAAAGAGAGTAAAAAAAGCAAATTGACAAGGTTTAGATGAACTTGAATTATATGTGAACATTTAGATCTACCCAAGTTACTTTGATCTACTGATTTTTAATCATAAATTACAAACAAAACTCTGTATCAATAGTACAATGAATTAAGGATCCAAAATCAAGCAAACGTTTATTAGCCACCATACAATAATAAAGAGTATGTAAATGATCATTATTGTTAGCTCAAATTAAAGTCTTCAAGAGATGGATGAAGAGGCAGTTAACTTACATCAACATGATATTACATAGGCAGAAGTGAGTTTTATCGATCGGGGCGAACAAGGGAGGTCATAGGTGAGTAATGACGACTAGACATTGAATTGGACCTTGGCAAAACAAACATACCTGAAAATCGAACCACAGAATTCAGAATCCAAAATATGTCTCCCAAAACATATGATAATTCCTCGTATATGCTTATGCTTTTCCTTAACATTACATGCATCACTATTCTCATTGCATCCCCAAATCTAATCATTCTTCTTTTGGATCTTTGGATGAATGAAGGTAGACTTATGTGATAACTACACTACTCTAGTATCAATAATTTCACTTTTTATTATAATAAAACCCGGGCATGGCTGAACTTACTTAAATACCCTTCCCGTTGACTTGTAAAAGCTTCTCACTACTTGTCAAAATCATGTGGTGGTTTAAGCAAAATGATAACTTCTACTCCTTAAACGGGGTTTTCATCTCTGATAACCTCCGTCTGCTGATATGATGAAATTTTAAACACAAATTGGGAGATGGAGTAAAAAGTAAAAATGGAACTTGCATCACTTTTTACCGCTGCGTAAATCCATATAGGGTGTCTTTGTTCTAAGGAAAATGTGTTTCCACAAAATAAGCAAATTTCTTACCTCCCCATCCAACTTTACTTGGCTTTTATTCACTTGGCACACCAATTAAGAAATAATAAATGATAGGTTAATTTTATCAAATTATTCTTTGAATATAATAAATATCATATCCTAAAAAATTAATGATAAGGATAAATTAGGAACTATTGTCTCTTGATTTTACAAAGTGGACAAGTATTATTGGACATCTCAAATAAAATAGGGGTCAAGTAAAGTAGGACGGAGGGAGTAGCTATTTTCTTTTGTTCATCTTTTTTATGTGGTACCCATTCCTTTTTGGTCCATCCTAAAATGAATGTTACATTACTCTAATTAAAAATAATTTACCTTTCAAATTTTTTTTTTTACCCTTAATAAAATGATTCTCAATTACACAAATTTTTACGAATAATTTTAGACCCTAAGTTTTAAAAATCTTATTTTTTTTAAAATATCGCATCAAATCAAAGAATGTCATATAAAATGCAACGAAGGGAGTATTATTTTTAAAAGTATTTAGATGAAATCTAGAAAAATATTATTGGAGGTGGGGATGGAGGTGAAAATGGAAATTAGAGCTCCGGAATGATGATGGTTAATGAAGTGTGTTGCAACGTGAAAAGGATAGAGTCAGTGTGAAATGCTGGGAAACTTATTTTACTATGAAAGTCATTTTACTTATGTTTTAAATATGTATTTTCGTACCAACAAAGTTTTTAAAAAATTTTAACTAATCAAACATCAAAAAATTAGATTTTATCGTAAGCAATAACATACCCATATATTGGTCGAGCTTATTGTTGTCGTTAATTTTTCTTCCTTTTTTTTCCTGTGTGGGATACGTAGGGCCAATGTGACAAAAATCAAATCATGTCTGACAGGAAGGAATAGATTAAGTAATGAGCACATAATGAACTCATTTTAGGCTCGACCAGCACGACTTAGAGCGTCCGTACAAATAAATCTATAGAATTCGAGTGAAATATGTCGTCATAACCATGTTACAAGGATTTAATGTAGACACAATTCCATTAGATCTAACCTGATTACATTTCAATATTTGTTTATGTGGTAGACACAATTTAATTTATTGTCACGGAGAAGGGCAAAAAATGTTCTTTATTTATCTATTGTGTTTAAAATAATCTTTTTATTTACTTTTGGATTCAAAAATATCATTTAATTACCTTTTTAACTCACTTATACTCTTTAAATTAATTTCTTTTTTTTCTTTTTAAATATTTACTCTCTCTATGCAATTTTATGTGGCTCCCTTTAACTTGACACGATATTTAAGGAAAAAAGGAAGAATTTTGAAACTTGTGATCTAAAATCATTCTGAGATATTTGTATGGCTAAGAATCATTTTATTAATGATTAAAGGGAGATTTTAAGGTTAAATTATTTAAGGTGACATTCTTTTTGGGATAAACCAAAAAGAAAAGGGTGCCACATAAAATGGTATAGAGAAAGTATTGTGTTTCATTTTCTTATGGAATAAAATAAAACCTCATCATCAATTCTTTTTTCACACAAAAAATATCTTAAATTTTTTTAAAAAATCTTTTTTAGGGTTATAAAGAAAAATATTATTTTGATTTAGACAAAATAGGTGAAAGATATGATTAAAAAAATTAAGTAATAGTTTTAGTTTTTTTTTAAAATTTTTTTAAGGCCATGAAGAAGGTATATTTTTTGGATTTAATAAATTATGAGAAAAAATCTTTAAAAAAAACTTTTTTAAAAAATCTAAAGTTACAACAATAGATATTTTAAAAATTTATTTAAAAAAATCTGCACATACTTATATTTTATGTAGATAAAACAATTAACATTTTAAGGATCAAAGCAATTTATTAAAATCGATTTAGCTTTCTTTAATCTCTTTGCTTAATCAAATTTGATTAGTTTTTTGTTATTTTTAATATAACATTAAAATCAAAACTTACTCTTTAATAAATTAAAAAATTACTTTTTCATTAACTTAAATTTATATATTTTTAAGAAGTTTTTATAAAAAGCTAAATCGGTTAATTATTTAAATAAATCACTTTAATCACTTTTTTAAAAAATCACTTTGATCCTTAAAGAGAGAGATTGTTTTGGTTTGGATAAATTATGGAAAGAAATCTAATAGAGATGGAGATTTATTTTATTTCATAAGAAAGTAAAACTTAACAAATATTTGAAAAAGAAAAAAAAAGAGGATGATTAGTTTCAAGGATATAAGTGAATCAAAAAGATTAATGAATAGAATTTTTAGAGCCAAAGGTGAATGACAGAGGCATATTAGCCTTTAGGCCTAATAGGTGAATGGAGAAAATTTTTATACCATTTCCAAGAAAATTTTTATACCATTTCCAATAGTTCAAGAACATTTTAAGTCCTTTTCCATTAAACGAATTTAGTACCTGGCGTTTTGCATCAATAGTTTGTAGAATTTTTGTTTATAACTGACCTACATGAATTTATTACTGGTATATTTGTAGAGTTAGCACTTACAGTTTGTTTTAACATTATTTCAAATCATAACTTCAAATATACTAAGTTTGTTTAGATATGAAATTTATTTTTCTACTATTGTTTCATAAATATGAAATTTCATAAATTGTAAAAACTATCATTAAGTTCACAATTCTTATACAATCTTACCAACTAAGCAAAAATTTATAACAAACTAAAGCGGCTAACCATATTGTATTTCTAAAAAGTACAACAATTGTTGATTGAACTTTAGTTTAGAGCTTAGGTGTATTAGTGTATAACCATACATGCAACGGAAGCATAAATCAGAGTCATGAATTTACATCAATATGATAATATAAATCATGATTCAAAATTCGAAATTCAAAAATATTAAGTTGTTGAAGAATTTACACCTCGTTTATAGCCAATGAATCCAGACCTCCAACTTTCTTTCTGTAGTCTCCTACTATTAACCTAACTAATCTTTTTCAACTGAATTTTGTGTGGACAAGTTCTTGTTGTTGTTTTTTCGAAGAGGACACATCCTACTTCCCTCAACCTCCCTTCTGTATACACCAAATCCTTGGTAGAGTAAAAGGACATAAATGGCAATAAACTCAAAAATGTTTTTTCCTTGATTAGAAAAATATTCGTTTCCTTTATTTATTGATAGTTTAAAAGTATTTGAAAATTTTAAAATAATTCAATTCAGAAGATCTGTGTAAATATCACGTCTTCTTATTCTTGTACCTTTTCTCAAACACGGTTATTTAGTGAGGCATAGTAGGAACCATAGTTTAATTTAATAGAGGCTTCCAATTATGATAATAATTTGTAGTAGAATAAATTAACTTTATCATAATAAATTAAAGATTATTTTATTAAAATTTTGTAACTGCACTCCGACATTGCCACGATCTTGTCCAGGTCATGATGATGCCTATTAGATCCCACCTGCAGGCAAGCCAATTATTCAACCCACAGGGTACCTATCGTATATCTCTAGTCAAACCACAACCAACATAATAATATAAAAACTAAAACCTACCTAGAACTTGGAAATCAACTGTACAGAGCAATAACGGACACAAGGACATATCATATACATATATCAATACTATAAAATATACAAAACCAAGAATGCACCTATAATTACGTAATCCTATGGTATAAGGCCAACGTTTAAAAGCAAAAGATGTCTATTAAAATGAAGGAGACTACGTTGAAGCCAGAGCTCCTAGTGCTCACCTGATAGTATCCTGAGCACTCTCGAATCCCCCGAATCATTGCCTCCGACCAGAACCTGCACCTGCACCATGGGAATATATAGATTTAGGGGTGAGTACCAGAATAAGGCACCCAGTAGGCATCACCGACCGACCGAGTGAAATACAATAAATCCAGAAGAGTCAAATTGAAAGAACTGCACTGGTTTAGCCCAAATCAAAACTCAAATCAAGAAAATTACATTTCTAGTAGCCCTCAAACCATACCAAAGACAACCAACTAATAAACAAAGATAAGCCAAACCAACCCAAGTGATGAACAACGATATCGACCGACAAGATTGTGTAGGCTCATACCCTATTGTCCCCCACTAGGGCATAGCGTTGTATGCAGGTTCAAGGCCCTAATATTTATACATGTATGCCAACTAGGCCTTTGTAAGCCCAGAAGGTACACTCACGTACAATCTGATCAACCAATTCACAATAGAACCCAACTCCAAAATTTACATGATCACACGCAACTGTACATAGGTGTAAAACCCAAGTGTCTATACCTGAACGCCCGCTCAGCCGCCATAAGCCTAGAGGGTACACCCATGCCCAATCAAGGTGTGAGTAGGCATATGGATCCACAGGTAATCAATCATGGGGCCTCACTCCAACAATCACATATCAACTGGGTCCTCGAACCTGTACCATCACATGACACTCGATGCAAAATATACATATGTAATGGTGGTACATATCCTTTACGGGAGAAAGAATCCCCCTTGCATAATCAAATGTATCTCATCTCAGATTGTCAATCACGAGGCCTCACAAATCAAGTGGGGTCCTCGACCCAGAATATCAATCAACAGGACCTAGCCCCTAAAGCGTAGTCAACGATTCCTCAGGCCCAAAGTAATGGCAAATTCTTGAACCTCTTTAGAATCAGCACCCTAGTCTCAAATACTCCGACGTGACCACCGAAAAATGAGACCATTGGACACATCATCTGGGATCTCAAACACTCGAACATGGCCATCAAAGACTTAAACTACATGGTATGTTATCTAGGTCTTGGAGCATAGAACTAGTCAAGCTCTCTCTAACCTATATGGATCCAGATCCCTTAAACATACCATCTCTCAGAACACAATCATCCCCATCGAACCATACAATCCACCACTTTAATCTGATAAATACAGATAACCCAATATCAGATGGAAAGAATGAGGGAAAAATAACTATCGACAGTACTGCGAAGTGTATGTGTATCACAAATAACCATAGAGTCATGCCCAACAAAGGCCAAGTATACCATAACCTCGTCAATCATAAATGTCTAGAGTAAACATAGACATCATGGTATATCATAAGTATCTAGGATAACCAAACCCAGAAAAGTCATATTTACACCAAAATCAAGCCATAATACAACATATAATCAATACATAGTCTCTTAGTTATCATATATCAGTAGCAATAGTCTATACACATCATACAGGTATGCATCATATCAGAACATGCCTGTCCCAAGGCACTAGCCCATATTCGACCCTTACTAGGCCCTTTCTTTATATAAAGCAACTCATAGTGTAGTGTTAGTGTAACCTGCCCTAATCCTGAAGAGGCTAGACAATCAGAAGGATGACACACATTTGGATCATATCATAGCTCAACAACCATAAAGGATATTGCCTAAGGCAACCATGTGCAGGACCACTAAAAATGTGCCCCTCTCAACAAGATTTCAGTCCCTAGGACTGACCCATGTAACTATTGTCTCATTGCATATAAACCAGAAAGCCCGTAGGATATAACCTACACCTTGCTAATAGGGTCACACTCCCCACTCTAGCCTGCCAATGGCTTAGTGTCATGCATGTCGTATTACAGGCCGCAAGGTTTCTTTAAGGGTACAACTATGACATTCCCATAACATAGTGTATCTCTCTAATCACAAACTAGGAGCATAAGTACATAACAGATAACAATAGTACACAGGATCATATAAACCACACCTCAACGCGGAATCATGTTTAATCAGAAAATTGTACCACAAGTACTCAAATTAGATATAGATACTAGATTCAGTGCATAGGGTAGCCTGTAATCACATGTCAGCCTCATGAGCTAGTATATATATTAGTAGCCTCAGGCCACATAAACATATAATTGAAATTTAAGCTTAGTGTATATACCTATCACAGGCTTGCAGTCCCAACCAACCCCTTTCAGGCCCTCTCATAGTCATACAACATAAGAACTCAGACAGTATAACAACTATTGCCAATACAACCCTTAATACAATAATTATCGTCCCATTATATCATTTATATATATATATATATATATATATATATATATATATATATATATGACACATACAAATCATATCCAGCCATATACATCATATACTCCATAACTCAATCCATAAATTCTATATATTTTAGTTCAAGTATGCATGTATTTCAACTCAGTCTGAGGTTTAAGAAAGCCTAGCCTACCTGGTAACTAACATCTCGTGCTCTGAGTCAATCTAGTCGAGCTTTTCCCTCTGAATCACTTTCCAATGCTCCTTATCTGGCAAAACATAATTCATAAGATCATTATGACCAATTTGGCTATAAAATCTCAAGAAATAGGTGAAATTATATTAATTGGAGAAAAATATAGCCTACGCACAAAATGCCAAACCAACCTCTGTAAAATGATCCCTATACCAACCCAAAGCCATAGCCATCAATTGAGCCCAAAATAGATATTAAAGATAGAGAAATGACTCAAAAATGAAGTTGTATTTTCCTAATCTATCCATTGATCTCTGTAATCTCCCAAATTCATCTCCCCAACCTATGTATTGATCTTTGTTATAGCCCTGGTCTCTCCAAGGATATTATGAACCTCCACCTAGGCAAAAGCCTAAGTTGAGGGTGACTTATGTTGGCCCTGGTCTTTTAGAAAGATATTGTGAACCTTGACCCAAGCCAAAGGCTTAATTTAAGGGTGGCTAGTGTAAGGAGAGTAGAAAAATGAGTGTGAAAAAGCATAAAGTGATAAAAGGAGAAGAAGAAATGGTTTGTGACCATGAGCAAATCAATGAGCGAAAAAGAAAAAGAATAACAATGAGTGGATAAGCACAAAAAATCACTTCCTTTAATATAGAAAGTAGGAAAAATAGGGGCAAAAAAAGTTGGTGATAAAAAAGCAAATCGCTGAGTTGAAGTAAGTGTTTGAGAAAGGTTGTTTAGTCACTTTAATCTAAATATACCTTACCTGAGCCTGAGCCTGAGCCTACACTACAAGCCGAATAAGTCCTAATGTAATCCTAAAAAGGTCGTTCAAGAGTTATGGCGGTGAAAATAAGGGTAAGTTTATGATCGATATGGGTGTGTCCACTGAGAATCATTTCTGAGAGTGAGTGACTACATTCCAATCTCTGTTTTACATACTTATGTTGAGTGTGAGACTTCTTTGTGGTGATGGAACTATCTTTCGCATTAATTGGTTGCTAACTCAACAGAGGTATCTTTATTCTTGATCATATGTGGACTGATCATGCATGCATGATGTTTGCCTTAATCTTTGTGGATCTGTTTGGGGTGTGAGCACATTCTTAAATTTGTTAGTTGGGCATATATATTAAAAATTATGGGGTGATCCATATTTTGAGTGAGCACTTATGTTTATGTGTTGTTTGGTTGAGTCATTGTTGCTTGAGGAAAAGCAATCATTCTAAATTGAGGGTGTTGATGAGTCGTATATGACAATAAAATTCGCGTCAAGAAAATATTATTTAAGGAACGAAGAATATTGCAACAATCAATATTTTATTGAAGGAGTGAGTTCTACAATCTCTATGAATCCTATGATTCGCCTTTTCAAATATAAGAAGGGCTCTTCAGCTTATTCTTGAATCTTAAAAACTTGATACGTTTGATCTTGATTTGTACTTGAATTCAAGGTCTTTTGGGCTTGATCTTGAATTCGGTGGTCTTAATCTTGATATATGGATTTGATAATCTTGAACTTGAACTTAATATAATCTTGTTCTTGAACTTGATCTTGACTTTACTTGAATCCAAGGGCTTTGGGGCTTGATCTTGAATCCGGTGGTATTGATCTTGATACGTTCTTGAACTTGAATGCTTGATTTCTTAATTTCTTGAATTCTTCTTATTGCTTGTAGAGAAATCTGCGCATTTGATCCATAAGCTCTATCTATCTTCTTGTTAGAATTCTTGATGTCAATTTTGAATTATGAGGATCCTTTTATATAGTTGTAGAATAGATGAGTCATGATAGAATCAGACCTTCTTCCAACCAATCAGATTTAAAGTGATATGGCGCAGGAAAATTGATAAGAATAGGATTCCTTGAGTTATAATGGAATCATGCTTTATTTTGGCCAATCAGATTTATGGTGATATGACACAGGAAAAGTGATAAGAATAGGACTCCCTTCAAGTGATATGACAATATTTGATTGATTGCGACACATCACTTGCATATGTGGCAATTTTCATTGGCCTTTGATTTGAGATAGGAATGTCATATCATTCTGACACATGGTGTGATCCTATTGATTTCTTTGTTTGACTTGGCATGCCACATAATTCGACACATGGCATCAAGTGGGCCTCTAGGATGAGAGGATATTGGGCCCAAAGAAGGGGATCATCTTTTGTAACCCAAATAAATAAATTTTGATTTTTAATTAAATCCCTATTTCATTGGACTTAATTAATTAACTCAATTTTATTAATCCATAACATTTATTTTTTTGAAATAATATATTTTGAATTTAATATAATTTGAATCATACTATAAGATTTATATCTTAATAAATTTTATATGATTATAAATGCCCCCTACTTCAAGTATTGTCGGGATATTTTAGACGAGGCTTGAAGTATTAATTTTAATACCCTAATTTATCTATTTTAAAAGGGTCAATAAATGTCATGAACACATTATTTTCCTTTATTTGAACATTGTATCGTGTACATATCCTTGAGAGCATATATATATATATATATATATATATATATATATATATATTATCCAATGTATGTATCATGTTGCCACGTGGGCATGTTGTAACATGAAGGAACAACAATTGTCCTTTTGGACTAGAATTCAATGTTGCCCAAGATTTACATTTTTTGGAGCTGGATGGAGAACTATGAGAGTTTGCTTTTTCTCTTTCTCAGAGCGGTCTGATCAAATAGGTGATCAGACTTTGTATTAAAAAAAAGAACTAATTCGTTCTAAATATAA
>JAOTQJ010000111.1:8757188-8790613 GCA_025642045.1 Solanum sejunctum | reverse complement strand
AGTAAAGATTCAGTATAAGTGGTTATCTCGGTGTCCTATCGGCACCATTCACGGCCCCTGGGTTGGGTCGTGACAATAATGGGTGTGAAATAATCATTGTAATCTCTTTCATTAATCAAAAGTTTCGAGTGCAAGCCATGAGAATGAAGAATTTTGTGATAGAAATATTTTATCCTCGTTAGTGGACTCATTCAACTTGAATTTGTATTATCTAGCAATTGAATTTCAAATATCGAATATCTGAAAAGACGAAGAATTAAAACATGAATTTTAACATAATTTTTGAAGGAAGACTCAAATTTATTATAAATAAATATAAATAAAGGTGATGTATACTTTGTATAATTTCGCATAACTTATTTGTAAATGTAAGTAATTGTTAAATCTTTAATAAACTCAACATGATACACGAATAGAGAAGTAAATATTTAATTAATTTAAGTAAAAGAGAGAAAGAAAGCAAAATGAAGTCAACTGATCAAAATTGTTGGAGAAAAAAGATTTGTGTAATTTATTATATTGTTATTACAAGAACAAGAAAAAGTGATTAATGATGAGCTATGATACGAACTTAGACATATATCAAAAACGTAATTTGATTAAACAAAAAAGGAATGGATAATTACAATAGTATAATATAAAATTATCAATGTTTCAAGAAAAAGAAAGTTCTAACTATCTAGATTGTGAACTCAGGTAATGACTAAAAGAGGTGAAGAGTAGCTTATACCTTTATAGTTATAGTCATTGAGATCTCGTAATCTTTGAACTGAAAATGCCTTTAAGGGAATTGATTTCATGGCACATGAGATCTTATCAGATATCTCATATGAAATCGACTCAAATTCTCATATATAGCCATATATGATAGCGTCAAAGTAAAGACCAAAGATTCATCTAAACCTTATTAGATTGCATGAACCTTGTTCTTAAAGAAGAAAGTACCTTGATCTTAAAGAAGGTGTCTCATCTCTAAACCCTTATCTAACCTCATCAGACTGAGGAAGCCTTGGTCTTAAAGAAGAAAGCGCCTTGAAATTAAAAAAGAAGGCATCTCATCTCTAGATCCTTCAAGTCACCGTCATCAGAATAGATATGAGTGGAGTAGAAGGGTTCAAGAACATTCTTAATCTTTGTTTTTATTTAACTCTTTGACTGGGTTGGACCTTTGTTGGGCCAAATTCATTTTTTCTTTGATTTTCATTAGCCAAATTCATGAATCCAAAACTTTTTAAATTTTATTTCTCTTTCAGCGTGTATATACTTTTATATAGTATTTGTAATGATCCTGTAGGTCTTTTTTATGTTACCATCTTCTTCATCGATTAGAGTTTTTTCATAGAGACCCCAAGTCATTCATGACTAGAGAGTTAAGTCGCTTGGTCATTCTTTTGAATTTTATACAATTTTTGCGTACTTTGAGACCTTAATAACTTGAAAAGTTCACTTTCATAAAAAAAAAATGCCAGTAAACGGTCTTGAAACAAAATTTTGATTGTTCCATTGACTCTAGAATGAAAATTTAGGCTAGACACATGATCGGCTTGAGTTCTGAGGCATACGGTGCGAGTTTGAGCCATTTAGCATTTTATCATTTCAAAATAGGCCAAAGTTTGATTTCGATCAATTTTCTTGAAAAACATGCTGGAATAAAAATTTTGACAGTACGATTAACTTCGAAACATCATGTTTAATCTAGAACAACCTTTCATTTCATTTTTGATGCTATGGACTCATTTTTGAAACCTTGATAGATTTGGCTAAAAAGGCCCTTGAGCGTAGGCTACACTTTTTATTGAAACAACCTCGTATAGAAATTCTAATTGCGCTATAGAGTCCAGAACATCAAATTTAGTAATAGCATAATCCATTTTCTCGCACGAGGTTCCAAAAAGAATTTCAAGCACCCTGTTAGAAATCATGATGTTGGAGCGATCAACTGGTGAAACAAATGATGCTAGAGGCCCAACTTGGCCTTTACATTCATGGGCCCTTTGTCCACATTTGTGAAGGTGTCCTATTTAGGCCATCATAATCATAGGGTGTCCTGCTCATTCGCAGGATATGAACCATTTGCCCTTCGCGATCATGAGGACCCTTCTACGTTCACGAAGGTCATTTGCCTTGTGATTCACTACAAGGGACTAGAACTCTGCGACTGTGTAGGTTAGTTTGCCTGGTCTTTATTAAAAGACTAGACGTATTTTCAGTTATATCTTTTCGACTTCAAACTCCATATCTCAGTTGATTTAAAGTGAAAATTGATGGTTCCAAGTCCTAGACGTCCAAAATTGTTTAGGCTACGTGGGTCTATGATATTATGTGCTATCACAATACAGTACTTTTGATGCTTTAAATTTGGAATTTTGTGTATTCTCAAAGCTATGTGAGTGGGTTTGATGTATTTTTATATTTATTTTTCAGGATTACAGGTTTTTGGAAAAATGTTAGGTTAAATGTTGCAGTTGCTGCAATTTTTCTGATGTACGAAGCACTTTATAGGTTGCAAAAATTTTGACGAGTCGTAGAGTGTGTTCGTACTTGAGATTTAGTGAATGGAATAAATTTTGAAGTTGCATCTACGAACTGTCAAAGGAGCTATGAAAATTTATACGAGTCATGGATGAGGTTCCGTACCCTAAGGATCAAAAGTTGGGATTCTCTGAAAAGTCATCAGATGAAAGACTATATGGGTCATAAGTCTGAATACGACTCGTAGAAAGGTCTCATAGAAGTTGTGCCCAGTTTTGAAGAAAGAAGTTTACGAAGCTCTGGTACGGACCGTAAAACTTAGTACGACCCCTAACCTTGTCTGTATTGCCCGTAGAATCTAGTTTTCCTATTTGTTTTGGACTTGTATTGTAGTTATTATAAATAGTTCTTTTTAGTATTTTTTTCAGTAGATAAAGAAGAAGAACGACTAGAAACCTTGAGAGAAGTGTTTAGAAACAATTGGAATACAACTTTGTGATTTCTTATTCTTAAATTCATCTTTGTAAGTGCTTAATTATGTTATTCCATATCATGATTCTTGCATCTACAATGCTTATGCATAGCTAAATCCATTTTTGATTGATTTTTAACAGTGACCAGCATTATAACTCGCATAGTTGTTACTGACTGGATCAAGATAATAGTGAATGGGAAAAGAGATTAATTAATAGGATTCGATCAATTTCTTCTCGTCTAATCAACCAAACTGGATCAAGGGGTAGTTGTACTGGGATAATAGGTAAGGGTTAGTAATGTCACACTGCGGAATATATCAAATCACGTAATGAAATTCACCTCTCGCTTGGATCAAAGGATTTGGTAAACTTAACATATCGTTCTGCATGCAACATACTAGAAAAGATTATAATTATTGGGTAATACCAAGTTACAGAATCATGGGGAACACAATACCCTAGTTACTCTTCTCACTAGTTTCACAACACTTATTCTAGTTTAGGTTTACTTTCTGCAAATTCAAAAACCCCTCCTTTCGGGAAATAAATAGGTTAATTAACTCGAATTGCTTGAAATTACTTTGAGTCTACCACATTCCCAGTGGGATCGACCCTAACCTAGGTTAGATTATATATCTTGACAATGATCGCTTTAACCTTCAAAAAGGAGGTGTATCTTGGGTGATATCATGATCATAAATGATTGAAAATGCTTTATTTGAGGTATTGTTTTTTAGATTTAATTGCTTCCATGGCTATTTTTGTAGCCTAAAATTATGAAATTTCTTGTATGATTTGTTTGAGACTGATTTTGAGCCCTGATTGTATTTTGTTTTGGTACACAAGTTTGGAAAACTATTTAAGATATTTTTGTGGAGTTAATTTTAGAATTTTTGGCGCAGGTCTCACATTCTCATTTTGGACTTTTGAATTGGTCCATTTGAATTTTACAATTTTAGTGTCAAAATGACCATAATGACATTCAGGGGCAGAGCCACATTCACCCAAGGGTGGTCAAATGAACACCCTTCGTTGAAATTGTTTTTCCATTATATAGGTTAAATATAGGTATTTTGATATATATCAATTGTGAACACCCTTAATATAAAAATAATCCACTCATATCCTAAAAGTATGAACACCTTTGATGACAATGCTAGTTCCGCCACTGATGACATTATGATTCTATTTTTATAGCATGAAAGTTGTATGAGGCTATTCGAAAGGGAAAAGCTTCAAAGGACTAATTTGGAGCGTGCCCATCAAGTGGGGTATAACTCTCATTCTTTTAGATTGAGTATGAATATGTAAATATATGTTGATTTGCATGAATTTGGGGGGTGGGTGAGGGAACTAGTTTAATATGCTATAATTGATATGATCCATATTTTAGGTTGTTTTTTAGGTTCAGTGAATATTGAATTATTATTTTTTATTATTCTTACCTTGTGGTATGATTCATATTGTCTTGTATTCTATATTGGAGTATGTTTGGCCTTAGTCCAGGTTTAGGTTAGTGATGCCATAGATTTGTGATGTTTTGGAGTCGATAGGCATCAATACTTCTACACGGCATAGTATCAGGCGACATAAGTTCCTGTAGACTGATATAAAGACTTGAGTCTCACAGAGATGAGCCTTAGCTAGGGAGCAACTTATCTTTGGGGCCTTATTATCCATAATTTTTGTACTATCCTATATGGCATTTCCGATCACACGTTTGACTTTATTAGGCAATAGAATTAATTCTAGTTTGACTTTTAGGCTACATCGGTATACTTAAAGAATACAGAAGGTGGTTTATGAAGAATTTTAATAACATTGGATATGGGAGACTCTAAGCAACTTATTTTGGATCCATTACCCTTGGAATGATACTACTGGGGAGGTTGTATACGCAATTCAATGTTTGGATTCTGTACTTCCTTTTTTTGATTATTTATCCTCATATACAAAGTTGACATATAGAGTCTACCCCGCTTAAGCTTATCACTATACTTACAGGAAGGTGACATCCATGGTTCGACATTAAATCTTTGCACTAGCCCTTACAGGGTCCTATTTATTAACATATATTGTAAGGGGACTGATCTTAGGCGTAATTATACACCTAAATAAGCAAAAGTTCCATAATTAGAGTTGTGTTAGAGGATAAATTCGTAGAGTTTTTAGTATTTTAATAGGATTTTGTGTGTTGTTAATATTGGTCCAATTATGCCTCGTGGTTATGTTTTCATGAATTTTTATTAGATTTTGAGGTTCCGGAATGAGATCCGGAGCAAAGAAAGACAACCCGCACAAGAAAAAAAGGGATAAAAAATTACAACACTTGGTCTGCGACGAAGGCGCGTCGCGGACCAATGTTAATTTGATGGAAAATTGTTTTTCAACGTGGTATGATGGAATAAAGCAAAATGGCTCTTTAAACTGTCTGCGCTTCTTTCATTTGTGAAGTAGCAGTTAGTGAATGCAACTTTCGACGCTCCTCATGGGTCGTCTGGAAACAACCGCTTTATGTTTTTAAACATAGGAGTTAGGCTGCGTACATCCGACCCCCCTCACCCCTCAATAAGCAGGAGCCTTTTGAGGCATTGGGGTATGTTGAAGATGATGATGATGATGAATGTGGTAGGTGGAAAAAGCAACCGAAATGCGGACTAGTGTGAAAAGGTTGAAAGAATCATCCGTTCAACACT
The DNA here is from genome assembly GCA_025642045.1 of Solanum sejunctum. Lineage (NCBI taxonomy): Eukaryota > Viridiplantae > Streptophyta > Magnoliopsida > Solanales > Solanaceae > Solanum > Solanum sejunctum. The sequence continues at coordinate 8,784,969 of JAOTQJ010000111.1, read as the reverse complement.
ATACGTAGAATTTGATTAAAATAATACTAGTCTGCGTCGTGGACTCAAGGAAAACATGTTGAAAAGTCAGATTTTTAGGATATAAAAGTCATGGGTAGTTTGTTTAACCGAATTCTTGTCTAAGGTTTGATAAAGAGAAGCTTTGGAGGTGGCGGTAATTTGCAGAGACAGTTCTGGGTTAGTTTTCTTTTCATTTTTATTGTGAGTTGATGTATTTCATTATATTCTTGTTGTGTAAGATTAGCATATGTCGCTAATCTTTTCATTTTTTGGGATTGTAGCCATAGACAATGTTTTAATCTTTGAGTTTTGATGCTTAAGAGGGTTTTGTGATTGTTTTTACATTATTTAAATCTACATTTCTTAGCTTGATCACCTAGGGAATGAATATGTTATGCATTGTGAATTCAAAAGATGTTGGAATGCATAAGAACACAATAATGTAAGGAGTTTGTTCAACTAAAATGTTAGATTGATTTGTGTGTAAAAGAATTGTCATAACTATTTATACACCAAGCTTGATTTAAAAATACAGGAAGAAAATACTAATACATTCTTATTGACTTATCTATCTCCGCTCAACGATGTAGTTAGGCAAATAATAGGAATAGGCCGACAGAGATGTGCATCCCTGTTTAGGTAATTTCAACCCTGTGAATCAAAAATTCACTATCCAAACATAAGTATTAAATTTAATATTAATACAACATCGTTAAAGTTACAATCCTGGAATTTCGCAATATTGGATTTTCAAAATACAAAATAAATAGAATCTTGTTTTATTACAAAATCACTAGTTTAGTTTCAAGTTAAGTTATTTAATACACAATTGAAATTAAATCTTTATCGCACTTCAAACATTATAACTTGGAATATTAACAATTTAAATTAAATCTCTTGGGTACGATAATCTGTTCCTTAAAATAAGGCCACTATATTACTTGTTTTGACCACGTGTACTTGCGTGTGCTGGCAGGCAATAAGTTTTTGGTGCTATTTCCGGGGATTTAAATTATAAATTGATAAATTTTCTGAGTTGTTATATCTTGTAGTGTTCACTATATTTGATCTTAGTTGTGTTAATTGTGCAAAAACTTTATTTCTAAATTGGAGGAGCAAGACTCTTACTTTCTTCAATCTAAAAGGAGAGGAGGTGTCTTGTTTCAAATTCCACCAGTTGAAATTCTTGAACAGGAAGATATAATAGAGGCCAAGGAAGAAATTGATCCTGTCGAAGAAGATATGACAAAACAAAATCCACCTGCATTAAAAGCACGTAGGACAGTGAGAGATGTGGCCATTCCTAGAACCACCAATGTCACTAGTTGTTTTGCAAAGCCGGATCTTGGTGATCATTAGGAGCTTAAACAAAATATGGTTTAATTACACTCAACTGAGCAGTTTACCGGACTACCACATGAAGATCCACAGGTACATCTTCAAAATTTTTTAAAACTTGCTGACACTTTATAGGAGTAAATCTAGATTATATGAGGATGACCTTGTTTCCCTTCTCATTGTTGGAGGAAGCAAGGAGGTCGTTGTAAATTGAACTACCAAACTCCATTACTTCGTGGGATGATGTTGCTAGAAAGTTTCTTATTTGGTTCTTTCCATCTGATAAGACGGCCAAATTAAGGAGTGAAATTTTAAGCTTTAAGCAAAGGCCTAGAGAGAACTTATGTCAAGCATGAGATAGGTTTAAAACTTTACTTATAAAATTGTCTACATCATTGTCAATCTAATGAAGTGTTGGTCCATACCTTCATTAAAGAATTGGAACCAAACACAAAGATTTTTCTTGATTCTGCTGCAGGAGGACAAGCTTTGGAGAAGACATACGATGAGTTGTATATACTTCTCAATCGTATAGCTCAAGAATATCTCAAGTGCAATGGAGAATCAAGTCGATCTGCAGTTCATAAGCAAGCCGGTATGTTAGAAATTGACGCTATCACTGCTTTGCAGGCATAAATTTCTGCTATGCAAAACATGATGACGACCCAATTCAACAACTTGTCGATAGTCAACAATAGAAAAATCCAGTAGTAGGTCAATAATTTGCATTGATAAATATGGTACAACAAAAACAGCAAAATAATTAGTGCGATGTTTGTGGAGGAGGAGACCATACTGTTGAAGTTTGTGGTTCAAATCCAAAAATGATACATTTTGTGAGAAATGCAAATAGAGGTGGATACCAAGAATTTGGGATTTCCTACAATCCAAATTGGAGGAATCATCTTAACTTCTCTTGGGGTGGTAACTAACAAAATTAAGGACAATCTCAAAAACAACATCCACAAGGAGGCCAACCATACTACAATCAACAAATGCATCAAATGGCGAAGCAAGCCAATCCGAACAACATGTCAGATAGTGAAGTGCTAAGGCAAATTTTGGCAAACCAAAATTGGCAAGAAGAGGAGATCCAAACACACAAATAAAATCTTCAAAATTTGGAGAAGCAATTAGGGCAATTGGCAAGCTCAATGAACTCAACACCCCAAGGAGGTTTGCCGAGTGATACAAACCCAAATCCCAAACAAGTTCATGTCATAATCACGAGAAGTGGGAGGCCATTGATCGAATTGGTTCCTAAGAAGGAAAATGTGGCTGAAGTGTTCAAAACGAGGAACCCATGATTCCAAGCATGTCCACTGATGAGGCAATTGTATTGCCTAAGCCACCTCCTCTGTTCCCACAAAAGCTAAAAAAGAAGAAGGAGGATGAATATTTTGAAAAATTCATCGGGCTCCTAAAATAGGTACAAATTAACTTACTTCTTATTGATATTTTGCAGGGAATTACAAAATATGCAAAGTATGTGAAGGACATTGTGGCCAATAAGAATAAGTTGGTGGAATATGAGACGGTAACACTCACCAAAGCTTATAACTCTAAAATCTTGAATAGAGCTTAATTGCCAACAGAGCTAAAAGATCCCAAAGTCTTCACGGTGCAAGTAACCATTAGGAGCTATTTGAATGCCAAAGGATTGTGTGACCTTGGTGCAAGCAATAAATCTCATACCAAGTTCGTTGTTTTCAAAGTTGGGACTTAGAAAACCAAAGCCCACTACAATTGTGTTGCAATTGGTAGATAGATCAATGGCGAGGCCTGAAGGTGTTATTAAAGATGTCTTAGTTCAAGTGGTATCCCTTATTTTCCCTATGGACTTGTCATTCTTGATTTTGAACCTGATCCAGAAGTTCCTTTCATACTTGGTCGTCTATTTTTAGCGACAGGAGGGGCATTGATTGATGTGGCCGCAGGGAGGCTCACCATGAGAGCCCATGATAAAGTGGAAGTCTTTGATGTGTACAAGGCCATGAAATTGCCCACTGCATATAAGGATTTGGCATCCATCATAGTGATAGATACGGTTGCTGTGGTAAGCCAAGTGGAGATTCAAGATTCATTCGCAAGAGTATTGCTAAATCAAGGGTTAGTGGATAATGCAGAATTTCTTGAAATAGAGAGTATGCTAAACAATAATGCAAGCATGTTTAACAAGGGGCTGCACTAGGGTGTTAGGTCCCCCTCCTAAACCATCAATTGAAGAGCCACCAAAGCTGGAATTGAAACTATTACCCTCATATCTCAGGTATGTGTTTCTTGGAGAAAATGATACTTTACCTGTGATTTTGTCTGCTTCATTGACTGCAGCCTAAGTAGAAGATGTTGTAGTGGTGCTTAAGAAGAGGAAAAGAGCCATGAGGTGGCAAATGTCAGACATCCATGGCATTAGTCCAGCCTTGTAATGCACCAAATCTTCATGGAGGAAGGACATAAACTAGTGGAGCATCCACAAAGATGGCTGAATCCAATCATGAAAGAAGTAGTGAAGAAAGAGGTGATCAAGTAGTTGGATATGGGAATCATTTTTCCCATATTTGATAGCAAATGCGTCAGCCTGGTATAACATATTTTGAAGAAAGGTGGCATATAAGTCATCCCCAATGATAAAGAGTTGATACCAACAAGAACAATGACTAGGTGGAGGATTTACATGGATTATAGGAAACTAAATGATTCCACCCGAAAAGATCATTACCTGGTACCATCCATTGACCAAATGCTTGATAGACTTGTCGAGCAAAAATATTATTGTTTCTTGGATGGTTACTCGGGGTATAATCAGATCACCATTGCTCTAGAGGATCAAGAGAAAACCACATTTACTTGTTCATATGGTACATACACTTTCAAACGCATGCCCTTAGATTGTGCAATGCACTTGCTACTTTTCAATGGTGTATGATGGCCATTTTTCATGATATGGTCGAAAAACATGTCAAAGTGTTTATGGATGATTTCTCAGTCATTGGGGAAACATTCGAAAAATGCTTGCAAATTTAGACAAGGTTCTAGCAAGATGCGAGGAAACTAACCATGTCCTTAACTGGGAGAAATGTTATTTTCTTGTTAAGGAAGGGATAGTTTTGGGACATAAGTTGTCAAAGCTTGGATTAGAGTTGGACGGAGCCAAAATTGAAGTAATTGAGAAGTTGCCTCCACCAGTTTCAGTCTAAGGAGTCTGAAGTTTTCTTGGACATGCGGGATTTACCGTAGATTCATCAAGGACTTCTCAAAGATTGCCAAGACACTTTGTCCATTTCTTTAAAAAGAGGTACCCTTTAACTTTGATTCTTCATGTTTGCAGGCATTTCAAACATTGAAGAGGAAGTTGATTGAGACACCTATCTTGCAAGCACCGGATTGGGAACTACCATTTGAGGTTATGTGTGATGCAAGTGCCATGACGGTGGGTGCTATTTTGGGCCAGCGAAAGAAAAAGGTGTTCCATTCAATATACTATGCAAGCAAAACCCTTGATTCAGCTCAAAGTTACTACACAGTTACAGAAAAAGAGATACTCGCATTAGTGTATGCATTTGATAAATTTAGATCTTATTTGGTGGACACCAAAGTCATCATTTTCACTGATCATGCCGTTGTCCGATACTTGTTCAACAAGAAGGATGCCAAGGCTCATTAGGTAGATCTTGCTGCTCCAGGAATTTGATATTTAGATCAAAAATCAAAAAGGGATCAAAAATTAGATTGCCGACCATCTCTCTTGCTTGGAAAATAATGCTCACATGAGGGAGCAAATGCAAATCAAGAAGGAATTTAAAGATGAGTAGTTGTTGGCACTTAAAGTGGCGGAGTTACCATGGTATGCAGACATTATTAATTACTTGGTAAGTGAGTCTTTCCACCCGATGCCAACCATCAACAACGAAAGCGGTTAGCCCATGACGCCAAGGCTTACATATGGGATAAGCCCTATATTTTCAAGCAAGGGGCTGATGGTATGGTGCAAAACTGTGTGCCCGAAGCTGAGATGCAACAAATTCTAGCAAGGTTCCATGCGTCACCATATGGTGGTTATCACGGAGGTGAGCGCACAGGTCACAAGGTACTTCAATCATGTTTTTTTGGCCAACTCTATTTAAAGATGTTGTGCACTTTGTAAAATCTTGTGATGCTTGCCGAAAGACCGGCACCATCTCTAGGAGGCATGAAATGTCTCTTAACAACATTTTGGAAGTGGAATGGGGTATGGACTTCATGGGTCCATTCCCACCATCTTTTGGCAACACGTACATCTTGGTCGCGGTCGATTATGTTTCCAAATAGGTGGAAGAGACAACTTTACCTACCAATGAGTCCAACGTTGTAAGTAAGTTCTTAAAGAAACACATTTTCACTTGCTTTGGTATATTGAGAGCCATCATTAGTAATGGTGTTACACACTTCATCAACCAAACACTGAAAAATCTTCATGCCAAGTATGGAGTAAGACACAAGGTCGCCACAACTTACCATCCATGTCGAGGTTTCTAATCGTGAGGTTAAGCAAATTTTGGAAAAAGACAATATATGCTACTCAAAAAGATTGGGATATCAAGATGGATGAAGCACTGTGGGTTACCGAACTACCTACAAGACAACCATTGGCACATCTCTATAAAGGTTAGTGTACGGTAAGGCTTGTCATCTTCCAGTGGAGCTCGAGCACCAAGCTTATTGGGCAATTAAAAAGCTAAATTTAGACCCTGACCTCGCTAACGAAAGAGATTGGAATAGCTGGAGGAGTTAGAAGAATTCGGACTCCAAGCATATAAGAATGACAAACTCTACAAGGAGAAGACCAAGCGGTGGCATGATTGACATAACATCAGGCACACTTTTGAGTCGGGCCAACAGGTGTTACTTTTCAATTCTCGTTTGAAACTATTTCTAGGTAAGCTGCGATCCAAATGGAGTGGGCCTTACATGATAGTATCAGTAACACTACATAGAGCGGTGAAATTGAAGGACGAGACCTCTAACTAAACTATTTTAGTAAACAGTCAGCGTGTCAAACACTATTATGGTGAAGACGCAAACAAGTTTGAGGAGGCCATTGAGTTGGCCAGAGATGAATGAGTTCATGTTGTGTCGTGCCGCGATGTTAAATCAAGCATTACACGGGAGGCAACTTGTGGTGAGGTGATATTTTTCTAGTTATTTTTCTTTTTGTGTATTTTTGAATTTCCGATATTTCAAAATAAAATAAAATTAAAAAAATGTTTTCCATGACTTTAAAACCCAAAAATCAGAAAATCAAATTTTGCACAAAATACACTAGTCTGCGATCAAGGCGCATCGTGGACTAGGTGTCAAAATTGTTAAAAAATTTATCTTTAATTCTCGTAGATTCGTTGGCTATTTTTTGAATTTTTTAGTCAAAATCAATTGTTATAGCATATTTAAGCATGTTTAGGTGTTAGGTCAATTTTTCCGAGCCTGAATGATTTTTTTTAATTAATCCAGGCAAAGAGCTTTTCGCTCCCCTGACGCGATGCGTGGCTGTGGCCAAAATTTTTTATGAATTTTTTTTGAAGGCATCTTCGCGGCCAAGGCGCGACGCACCAAGGCCGCGCTAAGGTGTATTTTTGTTGATCCAACCCAGCCCAACTCCTTTTTAAATCCCCAATTTCATTTTGTTTCCCCTTTTTCACCGTAAACCCGACCCCTCTTCCCCTTCACCCCCATTTCCTATTCAACTTTCTCTTTCTCAACATTCAAATCTGTGACTCACTTTTACCAAAACTTCATGAAATCCTCAACATTCTTGCATTCTCTTCCAAATCACGGAAGTTTCTTTAACTCTTCTTGTTCTTGGTTATCAGTTCTAAGATTCTTAGTGCATATTTTTTATGAAAATTAAAATAACTTCGTGCTTGGTGAAGATTATGGTGCAACAATTAAGGGGTATTACTCATTGAGGCCTAGATTCTTGTATAGATAAATTTTTATGCATGAATTTAAGAGTGTGAAACCCTAGGCCGAAATTGGGTGAAAATTGGATCAAATTTTGGGAAATTATGATATTGAGTCCAACTCGTTGATAAGATGAAGTTTCATTGCCTATTTATGCCATAAATCAAGCATAAAGTTGTTGAGATGTATCTTAATGCTTCATGTAGTATCCCCATAGATCGAATGGTGCTTCATTAGTTTTCATGAATTACCAGCTTTCTCCTACCACTTCATTATGTTTGATCTTGCCTAACAACATAAGCATGAGAAGGAGTGGGTAGGGGCACTAGAATCATACGATGAGGATAATGTTTGGGTGACTGATATCATCTTGATAACGGTGCTAAAAGGGAACTGATTAATGCTTGTAATGGATAAAAATGGACTGTTGGCTGCTGCAATTATGATAAAATGGACAGTAAATATAGTGTTGATGCTTAATGTTATTATGATATGCTCTTAAAATATGAAATGGTAGTATAAATTAAGTTGGAAAGTCTGAGTACCTTCTCACCTACTACGTTCATTGCGTCTCTTCTCCTAGACTAAAATCAGATTCTGATGGATTCTTCTGTTTGTAACTTTACCTCCTAACTTCTGTTTAGTTGTAATGATTCTCCTGTGAACATACTCAGTCTAGGCACTATATGGGACTGTTTCCATGAGAAAAATGAATAGATAAGGTTGTGTCCTATTTCTATGCTAGCACTGTGAAATAAGAAACTGTTCAATGCTTGAAATTGGCAACAACACTTGAAATGTCGGCTACTAAATTCTGATAACTGAATTGGAGTGCATATCTTTTGCTATTCATTCATGCTTTTAATTGATTTTGCAGGACACTATGGCATCTAGAAGAAGGCAAATTGGACAGCCTCGTGGAGCTACAGTTACAAGCAGCAGATGGAGGCCTAGGAACATCCCAACAGTCCCACGAGGCCCTGTACATAAGAGACGGGTGCTTTGATTTGGATCAAATGCGGTCAATCGAGAAGGGAAAAAGTGGTACAAAAGCCATAGTGAGTCCAAATACTTTCCTGATTTCCCCATTGATGCCTAGTCGCTCGCGCGGGATTATCATCACATCCACCAGATGTGCCTCGACTACCAGCTGCATTACTTGTTTGAGCATCCCCACCCATGTACTTTGAGCATAGTTCGGGAGTTGTATGCCAATATGAGCAAGGATCCATGCCCCCGACAGGTCATGGTGCTAGATGTCATCATTGACTTCACCCCTCTAGCCATTAATGAAATTACTGGTACTCTCTCGGATATACTTCCGAATGTATTCGACGAGTTACTCCAGCATCCTCCATACCAGTCCATTCGTCACATGCTCTCTGGACCACAGTCGACTGCACGCTGAGACAGGCATGCTTACATGGGATTCCACCAGACCTTCCCATTAGGGAATCTTAACAAGGATTCTTATGTTTGGCTTAAGATAGTGACCCATGGCCTCTTTCTAAGACAATATTTTTCGGAGGTCACGAGGGATTGAGTCTGTTTGGTATATGCTTTCATGATAGGGATGGAGCTTAACTTTGGGTCGATATTGAATTCATCCATGAGAAAGGCCCGAGACATAAGGTCCACAAGTATGCATTCGAGGGTATTATTATTGAGTTATGTTTATGCGTAGGTGGGCCCACAAAGGCTTTTGATTACTACCCCCATGGTGAGGTGTCCCTTTATGTAATCAACAATGTTCAAAGGCCAGAGACATGCACACACCCTATCTTTACTACTGCTGAGCGCACTAGCAGAGATAAGCTGGTCCAGGCATGGATGTTCAGACTCTAGATGTTGATGCTCTAGACGAGTGTACGCCCAACCACGATCGAGGAGCTTGCCGAGGTGGAGGTCCAGTATCCCCTTAATTATCATGCCCGCGCAATATTGGGCCTCAGACCTTAGTTCGTGGAGCTGGTCGATGATGGCATTCCCTCTGATACAGATGCAAACAAGAGTGACACGAAGGATGACGAGGATAATGATGATGAGCTGATACCAACATTGGAGGATTGAGCATCGACTCCCCGTTCCACATGTTCATTTTGGTTAGCATTGGGGATAGTGCTATTATTTAAGTGTCGGGTCGGGAACCTTATGCTACTGACTAATACATGCTACTGTTTTATTTTGATTTCTACTGCACTTGTTATTTTGACATACATATGTTTGCTTTTATTTTTAGATAGCCTTATATGAAGCATGTTTACAATTATCTTGAATATGTGTTATTATTGCATTCTAGTATAATTATTTAATTTGGTAGTCGTAGTTGAGTGACATTACCCTATGACGAATGGATGACGACCGTCATAAGGGTACATGTCAAATAGAGTCTCATTTTTAGAATGTCAATAGTATGTAGAAATATTCATTATATGTGAACCATGGCAACTAAGATAGCGTAAATTCTTGAGTCCCTAGTAGCTAAGACTTAAAATTAGTGTTTGATGAATATATGCTTAATTTTGAATTCATGAGAAATATGTGATAGTGAATCTAGTATTGCCTTATGATGAAAAATGTGCCATGTGATTGTGAGATGAATTGTCAGTCTATGTTGTTATATCTGTTAGAACTTGCCTGGTATATTACAATAACTTAGTAGATATTGAATTAAAGGGAAAGGATCTAGGCATTTCTTTGATAACCCGAATACATTGTAATCATGTATTCATTTAATTAGAACATTCTAGTTAGCCCCATTGAGCTTTAGACTTTTCTTTGATTAGCTACATTTTAAGCCTAATCTTTAATTTGATGTTTATCAGTGCTTGATCCTAAATCTTGAGCGCTTTTAGCACATAAAGTCAGGGAATTAGAAGCTGAAGTGGAACCTAAGCAGTTAAAATTTTATGGTTCGAGGTTAATATATATATATATAAAAATTAGAAAATAGACAATAAAGTGTTTGTAAAGATTTGCTAATAATTTTGGATGTGTAAATTAGGAAAACAAATAAAGGATGTTGGAATGAAAAGGATTAAACTTAAAAGAAGTGAAAAATGGGTTAGTGTAAGCTTTAAGCGCTTGGGAAAGGAATCATGACAGCTATATCCAGAAAATATATCCTACCAAGCCTCAAGCCTACATTATAATCAAATAAAAGACCTAAGTGATCTTTTAAATGAAAATTCTAAGTAGGTGAAATTTAAACATCAAGGGCAAGACTATAATAACTAGAAGGAGCCTAAGGTTTCTTTTGTGAGAGGGAGAGTTGATTATGTACCCAATATAATCTTCTTTATGGAGTTTAATTGTGTGAATGGGTAATTCTTCTACTGAGGGCACATGATCATCTAAGGTTGGCAACTAAGTGAAACTGTAACGAAAATTCTGCATGAGTCCGCATTGATTCATTAAAGTATTTATTAAAGTTGATGTTGCTAGGAATTTTGAAAAATGCTTGTGTTGGGTTGAAAAGGGTTATTCGTATAAAGTTTGTTATACATATTATCTAGGTATCTACATGCATGTGTCTTAATTTGCTCGAGGACGGACAAACCTCTAAGTGTGGGGTGGTGATCTTAGGCTTAATTATACGCCTAAATAAGCAAAAGTTCCATAATTAGAGTTGAGTCAGAGGGTAAATTCATAGTGTTTTTAGTATTTTAATAGGATTTTGTGTGTTGTTATTAATATTGGTTAAATTATACCTCGTGGTTGTGTTTCCATAGATTTTTATCAGATTTTGACTTTCTGGAATGAGACCCGGAGCAAAGGAAGATAACCCACACAAGAAAACAAGGAACGAAAAATTACAACACTTGGTACGCGTCCAAGGCGCATTATGGACCAGTGTTAATTTGATGGATAATTATTTTTCAACATGGTATGTGGAAAAAGCAACCAAAATAACACTAGTCTGCATCGCAGATTTGTGTGAAAAGGTTGAGAAAATCGTCCAGTCAATATTATACGCAAAATTTGATTAAAATGATACTAGTCCTCATCGCGGACTTAAGGAAAAACATGTTAAAGTTAGTTTTTTGGGCTATAAAAGTCATGGATAGCTTGTTTAATTGAATTCTTTTCTAAGTTTTGATAAAGAGAAGCTTTAGAGGCGGTTGTAACTTGCAGAGACAGTTCTGGGTTAGTTTTATTTTCATTTTGTTGTGAGTTGTTGTATTTCATTATATTCTTGTTGTGTAAGACTAACATGTATGGCTAATCTTTCCATGTTTTGGGATTGTAGCCATATACAGTGTTTTAATCTTTGATTTTTGATGCTTATGAAAGGGTTTTATGATTGTTCTTATATTATTTAAATCTACATTTCCTAGCTTGATCACCTATGGAATGAATATGTTATGCATTGTGAATTCGAAAGATGTTGGAATGCATAAGAACACAATAGTGTAAGGAGTTTGTTCAACTAAAATGTTAGATTGATGTGTGTGTAAGAGAATTGTGACAACTACTTATACACTAAGCTTGATTTAAAAATACAACAAGAAAATATTAATGCATTCTTATTTACTTGTCTATCCCCGCTCAACAATGTAGTTAGGCAAATAACAGGAATAGGCAGACAGAGGTATGCAACCCTGCTTAGGTAATTTCAACTCTGTGAATCAATAATTCGTTGCCCAAATATAAGTATTAAATTTAAGATTAATACGACTTAGTTAAGATTACAATCCCGGAATCTCGCAATATTGGATTTTCAAAATACAAAATAAATATAATCTTATTTTATTATAAAATTACTAGTTTAGTTTGAAGTTAAGTTATTTAATACACAATTGAATTAATTAAATCTTTATCACACTTCAAACATTATAACTTGGAATATTAACAATTTAAATTAAATCTCTTGGGTACGATAATCTGGTCCTTAAAATAAGGCCACTATATTTACTTGTTTTGACCATGTACACTTGCATGTACTGGGAGGCAACATAGATTCAGTTGTGGTTCAAGCTTTGGCTCTATGCTTTCCCTCGTTTAGTTCTACCTGGGTTCTTTATTCTTATCTTAGCTTTTTTATGTACCTTTGGGCTTATGGAGGTCCGTTCAAATTTTTACATTAATTTGCGCACAAATTTACCTTTTGGGCTCATGAGGGCTTAATTAGGTTTAGTTGTTTTTGGTCTTGTTTGTTCTTTTACACTCATTTGTATATTTTTTTTTTACCATTTTCTTCTCTAGACCTTTGTCTATGATTTATTCTAATATTTTCTATTACATTTATATCTCTTATCAATCGACCTATGATTCCTACTAGGCACATATTTTTTGATACTCAGATTACACTCTATATTTGTTTTCATTATGCAAGTTTGAGAATCAGTTACAACTGCAGTCGTATGAGCTAGTAGCAACTAGTGTTCAGAGGCAATGATGAGGACAGAATAATCTAGATCATTACCATCTTCTTTAAATTTTGTGGCCTGTCTATTTATTATTGAGATAGGACTTATATAGTTGTATATATTTTTGGTCCACTTTTGTGTCTTCTATGTTTTTGGTGGCTCGGTACTTTACGGCTTTCAGGTTCTGGGTAGGATTCTATTTATTTATATACTTTTGTCTTCTCTTATATTATTTCTATTATCATCATTATTTAATTTCTATATACCCATTATTAGCTCTTTTCGATTTCTAGTTGGCTTACCTACTTGCGGAATATAGCAAGTTCCATCATGGTATGAGAATTTAGCTCATGAATAGTTGGTATCAAAGCCCTAAATTTATTGGTCTCACCTTTACAAAGCCAACACCTGGTAAAGTACTGTGGATCGGAGCAAAGACATCTATGTCTTATCTTTAGGAGGCTATAGGGTGCCATTAGGGATGTTCACTATTTTGTGGCAAGATATGTTCTATTAATTTCCTAAAATTTTACTTGATTCATTCTTTCGCAGGATGTCTCACATGTGCATATCTATGACTGGCGACAATGAACCTAGACCAGTGTCATGACTCATTTTCTCAAGTTATGATGGCACTTACCATAATCCACCGATACATAAGTCAATCTGTAATTTAGAATTTCTAGTAATGGGTTTAAGGAAAAAAACTAGACAAGAATCAACATTTTAAAGATTAACAAAGTAAGTAAGTAGAGAAATTGAAATACATACAATTAAAAATGATCCCTCTCAGAAACTGAAATTCACAAGTATAGTGCTACTACAAAATAGACATAAGTCCCAAAAATGAATCAAAATATAAATACATCTAAATAGTCTCAAAATAACAAAAGATGGCAACATAAACAGAAGGAGATAGAAATGATCCAAAATGTTGTGAGCTCACTCTCATCTCTGAATCAGGCTATTGCATGCTCGAAGATTCAATGATGGTAACTGGTGCTCGAACTTTCATCACATAAATAGATATAGAGTGTAATATGAGTACCAAGAAAATAGGTACCCAATAGGCATCATAGGTTGACTGAGCAGGAAAATTAAAGGCAATATGAAAACAAGGAGTAAATCAAAATAAAGTTCAATAGAAAAATTACAAGGTAAATTAAGCAAGTAGAGCACCCGGGAATACAAGGAGCTAAGCTAAGAAAATGACGACTGATTACTGCTGACTTGGTCCCCACAAGCCCGAAAGATGTGGCATCTAACTTAAAAACTTGAATAGACCCCCATAAACCCACCAAGTACACAAAATGGCTAATGATATAGAGATTAGGAACCTACGAATTTTCAAATCTAAAAATGTAAAATCAAAACCTTTATTCCGAACCAGTAAGGATACAGAGTACCGAGGTTGAACCTGAAATCAAATGCTCAATAAAAAAATTAGTATGATCGAGGCTAAAACTTGAATCCAGATGATCGTCGAGAGTATCAATAGGAAAAGGTTGAACCTATTATTTAGATTCTCTCTAAACATATTTGTAAGAAGAGGTCGTTACCTCAAATTTGGATGCTTACTGAAAGTATCCAAGTAGCGTATAATGAAACTTAAATTTGGACACTCACTGGAAATGAAATAGCGATGCTGAAAAAGTTCATAAAAACTGTAGTTGGAAGTCGCCATGAAATGTCTCCATACGAAGTAAATAATACAACTATCCGAGCCTAGCCCAAAGATCGATCTCAAATTGCAAATGGACCTTGATATGACTACCAAGTTTGACAAGCTGCAAAACTAGAAAATTATGGATAGGGTCTTTACTAGAGCAAGGTTACTGCCTAGGTAAGGCCCAACAACTAGAATCATGTCTGCTACACACATACAAGAATCTAAGTAAGTACTAGTCATCCCAAACAAAGCCCAATATGATTAAACTAAAAATAAACAAGCATTCAACACAAGGTATGAAACATCATAACAATAAGCACATGGTTACAAGTACCCAAAATTACTAGAAAAGATACCTAAAACATGATTTCTAATCTCCTAAGCTTGATCAAATAGCTACCCAACCCAAAGTCCAACCAATCGGCAAGCATTTACATATTCAAGCTTAGTCTAAGAAGTGGGAAGCCATAGCCTGCCTATAGGCTAATCACACATGTCGAAATCATAATGCCAGAGCTTTCCCTTTTTAAAAATAGGATCACAATTATTAAGTCATTTAGATATTACAATCACAAAAAAGAGGACGAGCAAACTTTAGAGTTCAAAATGAGAATGTGGGACCCAACAAAAAAATCTGGAAATAACTTTATAAAAAGATTCTAAATAGTTCACCAAACTTGTGTCCCAAAATGGAACATAATTCGATGCTCAAGAACACCAAAAATTAGCCATGTAACAAAATCGTAATTTGAGCTAAGAAGCATACTAGGGATAACACTTTTCGACCACTCTAATGTGTTCCCCGAGTAATTCCCCACAAATCCAAGATTTTGAATCACTAAAGCTAAAATGATAAAAAAAATCGCATTGTAAAATTATCAAATGAGCTACTTCATCCTAAAACACTTTTTAAAAATCCAATAAAGTGGCCTTCATAGTCATGGCCATTATGGCCCACGATCATGAAGGTCCCAACAATTCTCCTTTGAATGCAACTTGAGGTATATGATCACGATGGTCAAGGCCTAAGGCCTCTAGGAATATGACCCTTAGTCCATGATAATGAAGGTTAAGTACTCGAACCTCTATGTGTATGACACCCTAGATGCAATCATGAAGAATTAAAAAAATCTGCCCCAGCTGATGCTTTTCTATTGGTTTAGGATAATTTCCAAAACTCCAATGGGGTGCTTGAAATTCATTTGAAACCACAAGTGCATAAATGAACTATGCTACTATATTAAATTCAGTGCTCTGGACTCAATGATATAGTCCCAAGTTTTGTACAAGTTTGTCTCACCAAAAAATGGGTCTATTCATAAGGGTCATTTTCACCAAATCTATGAAGGGCTCGAAAATGAGTTCAAAAGCCTAAAAAAACCAAAAAAAGGTCATCTAGACCAAACTTGATATTGTAAAGCTAACCATACTATTAGAATTCTCATTCAAGTATTATTTCTAAAAAAGATGACTAATGCCAAATTTGGGCAGATTTTGGAAGGCTAAAACATTAAATTGCTTAAACTCACAATGAAAGCCTTAAAACTTTAGCTGACTATGCCTGTAGCCTAAAATGGGCATTTTAGAGCTGGTGAAACTATCATAATTCTATTTTAAGGTTGTTTATCTTAAAGTTTGACTGAAAATATCTTTTCAATTTATAAAGGCCTCAAAGTACTAAAAATTGCACAAAATTGAAGCAAATGACAAGGCGACTAAACTGTCAGAGCAATCAAGTCATAAATGAATTAAAGTCATAATATGAAAGCTCTAACTAATAAAATGTTAGCACTAACACAAAAATGACCTAAAAGGCCATCAAAGTTGGTAGATAGGTCCTCAGTTAGGGGTAGAGGCAGATCACGAGGCCGTGTTAAGGCTGCAGTACCAAACCATCACAAAGAAAAAAATTTGTAGCTAGAGATAGAGGATCACGTTACTCCTATTCCTCCCTAGTCATCGCAACCACTACGTGCCTACCATGATACTAGTTTTGCAAGTGGCTATTACTCAATTGTTGACAGTGTTAGGGGGTATACAGTAGGTCCTAATAGTAGCCCTAGCCATAACCTTACCATAGAGTTAGGCTATAGCTCTAGTTTAGAAAGCTCATTCTACCCCAACACACTTATTACTGCGCATCCAAATATTGGAAGTAATGCTATGCCATTCCAAGAGCAAACGATCCTTAGGTTCTTTCTCAAATTGTAATTGCCAAGGTTTTTTGGGGTAGTTTGGGAGGATGCCCATGAGTTTCTCACTTCTTATAGTGAGTGATTTCGTACTATAGTATCTTGGATGGAATTTTTAGAGGCCTTTTTAACAAGATTTATTCCTCTCGAGTCTCAAGTACAGGTTCCTTGAGCAGTTCTTGAGGCTAGAGAAGGCATTATGATAGTATCAGAGGATGAAGCTAGATTCCATGACTTAGTATAAATGCTACTATGATTTTGCCTACAGAAGATGAGAGGATTTTGTGTTTTTGACTGTGGCTTAAGGACCTAGTTGTGGATTGTGACACATGCCTAAGTTACAAAAAGTGATTCCTTTTAGTATGTAGTTGATCATGCCCATAATATTGAGCACCTCCATTGAGATACCTAAGGGGGAAGTGATAAGAGGGCTCAATATGAGGTTAGCTACATTGTCTGCTATAACAAACCCGATGATTATTATGATATGCCATAAAAATGAGTCTAGCAAGCTAAACCACCAACATAGGCCTTACTTCAAACTTCAAATGGTGATTGACACCAGTAGGCACCTCAAATCAAGGTGGTCCTTCTTATATTACAGGACATAAGGTGACAGATGCACATTGGATACCTCAAGTTAGGCTGGCTCATCTTATTCAGTAGCTCAGAGTTCTATGGTCTTAAATTTGGATACTAAGGTAATGGTAGTCATCATTTTATGGGGCAATCTTCCCAATGATGCTACGATTATAGTGAGTAAGACCACTAGTACAAAGATTACCAACGACAAAATCCATGAACTTTTACTTCTTAGATAGCTTGTTAACCTCTAGTAGTAGCACCTCTATCTAGAGGTAGGGATCAATGCTAGAATTATCGAGGTGGTCAGTAAGGTGATGGAGGAAGTTCTTAAAGAGGAAAGTCAGGTGGTAGAGGGGATGCTTGAGTTAGAGATCGTTAGGGCTATTTCTATGCGGCTCCAGCGAGGGTAGAGGCTGAGGCATAAACTAATGTTATAATAGGTACAATTCTTTTTTGTTAACAGTGAACTCTAACTCTATTTGATTTGGATTCAACTTATTAATATGTGTATATATATTTTTCT
This sequence comes from Solanum sejunctum, assembly GCA_025642045.1. Lineage (NCBI taxonomy): Eukaryota > Viridiplantae > Streptophyta > Magnoliopsida > Solanales > Solanaceae > Solanum > Solanum sejunctum. The sequence continues at coordinate 8,767,356 of JAOTQJ010000111.1, read as the reverse complement.
CTTGACTAGGCATGAGTCTTAAGCCATTAGCAGTGCAGTTGATTGTGTTAACCTCAATAGGTAATTCATTAGTTGTGGATCAACTATGTAGATCTTATAGGGTTACTTTATAGGGGTAGAATACTCAAGATGATCTTATTCTGCTTGATATGTTGTATTTTGATACTATTCTAGGCATGGAATGGCTATCTCTTCATAATATGGTTTGGTTTTATTATGCCAAGATCATTATGTTATCCATGCTTGGGATATCACTAGTAGTGTGGCAGGGGTCTTATAGTCACAACAAACTGAGATTATCTCTTATGTTTGAGCCTAGAGGTTAGTAGCTCGCAAGTGCTTACTCTATTTAGCTTATGTTCAGGATGTCACTAGCAAGGCTTCTTTTGTTTACTCTGTTCATTTTTTACTAACCATCTAGCATACTCCAACCATAGATTTGGAGTAGGGCACTAAGAGTATTTCTATTTATTGGATGTCCCCTATAAAGCTTAAGAAGCTCAATGTTCAACTTTAGGGTCTCCTAGATCAAGTATTCATTTGGCCCAGTGTATCTTTTTAAGGTGATCCCATCCTATTTGTTAAGAAGAAGGACAAGTCCATGCAAATATGTGTTGATTATTGGTAGTTGAATAAGGTGACAGTCAAGAATAGTTATGCTATGCCTTATATTGATGGCCTATTTTTATCAAATCTAGGGTGGTGCAGTATTCCTAAGATTGACTTGAGATCTGGCTACCACTAGAGGAGTAGAGCAACAGACATCTCTATGATTACTTTTCAAACTCGCACCATTTTAAGTTCCTTGTGATATTTTTTGGGCTAACTAATGCCCCTACTTTACTTATAGATTTGATGAATCATCTTTATAGGTTCTATCTTGACTTATTAGTTATAGTCTTTATTAATGATATTCTAGTATACTTGGGGAGCAGAGAGGATCATGCTCCAGACATTGAGTGATCAACAACTTTATGCCAAGTTCTTAAACTACGAGCTTTGGTTAAAGCCAATGACATTTCTAGGACATGTAATGTCCAAAGATGACATTGTGGTGGCTATTCATGGTTGGGCTAGGCCTACATTTGTTATAGAGGTTCAGAGTTTTATCATATTAGTTATTTATTACAGATGTCTTATTGAGGGCTTCTCAACTATTGCATCACCATTGAATCAATTGACTCACTAGGATGTTTCATTGTAGGGCATGAGTGTGAGATACGCTCTTTGAGGCTCAAGGAGTTGCTCACCATCGCTCTTATTCAAACTTATCCAATTGAGGGCGAGGATTTTATTATGCATTGTGATAGAATTAATATTAGTTTGGGGCGTGTTATGATGCAGCGGGGCTACGTAATAGCATATGCTTCAAGGCAATTGAGAGTGCACAAGTACAACTATCTATCTCAATCATGACTTAGTGTTAGCGGTAGTAGTCTTTGCACTCAAGATCTGGAGGCATTTTTTATATGGAGTCCACTATGAGATTTTGTAATGACCTGTTAGATCATCTTAAGAATTAGTCCTTTTGCTTTCCTATAATATCCCTCTCATAAATTTTAAATAGGTATTTTGAACTATTCAATAGCTATGATTATTTAAGTTACGGGTAAATTTAGATAGTTTAATTAGGGAACTAAATTGATAACTTATTAAATATCCTATTCCACTTAGTATATATAATAAAATTAGTTATTAGGGTTTAATTCTTTTAATATAATTTGAAAAATAAAAGAAGAAGAGAGGGTTTACGATTTCGGCAAGGTGCAAGACCATCTGTTCAGGTAATCATCTAATCAAATTCTAATCGTGAATAGGGTATGTTGACAGGAGCCATGTGAAGTCTTTAATTACAAAAATATACTAGGATGTAAAACGATCAATTATGTGTACTTTACTGGATGGATGTTATTGTGGTATGTTTATGCATAAAAGATTTTGGTAGTATTAAAATAAAAGGGGGCAGACCAATTGTTTAAGATAATTGATCAATGTAAGGTGTTGGAATTGGAGGCAAGATACTTTTGTAGCATCATTAAGTTGGTGAACATTCTTTTGCAATCATACCTTGTTACAGTTTAGTGGAGATCACGTACTTTTTTGTTTAGCTTCAATAATTTCTTTTGTTACCATATTACAGTTTAGGTTTGAGATATTGACATAGGTGATTAGATATTAGATGTATCATATTTTATAAACCCCATTAAAGTTATGTTATTTGGAGGAATTAAGACTTAACCCTAAATTTTAAATTTAGGAAATTTGGTTGTAGAGTTAATTAGATTATTCTTGAGTCTAGGTTAGGTCATATAGTAACATGGGTGTTGTTCGTTTCAAAATTTAATTGTGAATTCTTATTAGATTAGATCGTGGTGTTTCGGATTCCATTCGGAAGGGGAAGGCTCAAGTGCTTGACTGGTTGTCTTTGGCTAAGGCAAGTGAATTTTTTAACCTTTGTTAAGTATATAGAATCTTATGCTTCTTATGTAAGGTGTTGGGAATGATTTGAGTTATTGGGCTAGTGTTGATGTTGTATCAAACTATGTTGTTATGAACTATGCACTGTATTAAATGAGTCATTTTCTGATTATTGTGTAAACATGCCTATTTGCATTGACTTTTGTGACAAGTATTCTGTGGACTAAAAAATAATGAGAATTAAAGAGGATATACCATATTCGAGGGACGTGTTGCACGCCGTGACGGATACCATGATTCTAGGGTTGTGTTGCATGCCACGACGGATACTATAATTCGAGGGATGTGTTGCATGCCATGACAGATACTATGATTCGAGGGTCGTGTTGCATGCCGTGATAGATGCATGGACTAGAAGTCCCCCATGGGTCCCAAATTGTGAGACAGCGGGTGTGTATCACTAGGTCAGATATGGATCATATTACTTGACATTGCATTGCATTACATCTCAATATCATTTATAAATGTGTGAGTGCTTTTGTGAAACTTATGATAGATGCACTTGATCTCTGGTGTTGTTGATATATAATAGTGTGTGTAGTTGTTGAGCTATATGCTATATACGTTGTGAACTATTATGCTGGACTAATTTTATGCAGGTTGTAGTTGTGGGGGCTTGGTTGGAGTGTTCGGGGTACCTGTATTCTATATTATTTAATTTTGTGTTTAATAGTTCACTTGCTGAGTACCGTGCGTTTGGTACTCACCCCTTGCTATAATAATTTTGTAGGTTGCGAGCCTGGATCGTCATGATACACTCTACTTTCCTTGTCGGAGGCTTCCTATGGAGATTGTAAGAGGTAGCTGTTTGCTATTCTAGTTGACTTCTTACTCCTATTTATGATTTTTATCTATTCTAGGGACAATATCATATAATACTTGTGTTTCCTTTCGAATCTATTATAATACATTAGAAGCTTGTGTACGTGACAACCAGGTTTTGGGAGATTTTCATTTAGTTGACTTATCATCCACAATTGAACTTCTAATTTTTTATTATCATTCCACATTTAATTTTATAGTTGGGTTGTAGGCTGACTTGTCTTGGTGGGATAAGAAGAGTGTCGTCACACCCATTTTTGGGTTGTGAGAAATTTAGACCGACCACTGTAGCCTATAGTACATTATGAGCTAAAGAGATCTTAACTCTAGGCAGTGCTGCTGGATGGAGATTTTGATAGACTATGATCTTTTTATTTTCTATAATCTTGGTAAGGCAAATCTAGTAGTAAATGCCTTCAGCTAAAAGCGGGGAAGTTTGGGCATCTAGCTTACTTGCCTACTGAGGATCGACCCTTGTCTTTATACATCTAGTCTTTAGCCAATAGGATAATCAAATTAAATATTTTAGACTCTAGGCGAGTATTGGCCTTTGTGAGGTTTAGTCCTCACTACTTGATCACATTCATGCTAGACAATTCAAGCACAAATTATTGGAAGCTCTTAGAGACCGAGTATTACACGGTGGTGGTGGACAAACTACTATTGATTTACATGGATTTTTGTGGTTTGACGGTTATCTACATGTTTCTAGAGTTGGATGTTTGATTTAGTTAATTCTTCATGAGGCTTGTGATTCCATATATTCTATTCCTTTGGGCACTGGGAAGATATATCGCGATTTAAGGAAGTATTACTGATAGGATGGTATGAGGAGAGATACGCAGATATGTATTTTGTTGCCTGAGTTGTCAGCAGGTAAAGGTTGAGCATTAGGAGCTTGGTGAAGAATTCTAGAGATTACCATTCCTAAATGGAAGTGGAAGTGTATCACTTTGGACTTTGTGATAGGATGGCCTTGGACTTTAAGGGTTATTTACAACATCTGAGTCATCATTGATTGATTGACCAAGTCAGCCCACTTCCTCTCGATTTGGTCTTTTTTCAACGTAAAAACATTGACCTATATTTTCATTTAGGAGATGGTTCGCTTATATGGATTGTTGATATCTATTATTTTAGATCCTGGGTCTCATTTATCATCTAGATTCTTTAACATAAAATTAGGTACTCGAGTTGATCTCAGCACTGCTTTCCACCCACTGATCAATGTCCAATCAAAGCATACTATTTAGGTCCTAGAGTACATAGTATGGGTATGTTTGCTAGAATTTAGGGTTAGTGGTATTAGTTTTCTCCCTTGGCAGAGTTTGCATACAACAATAACTACCCCTGAAGTATTCCTATGGCCCCATCAAGTCCTTATATGGTAGGGATTGTCGCTCTCAGATTGGTTGGTTTGAGTCTTCAAAGCCTGGGCCGTATAGTACAAATTTACTTATGGAGGTTTTACCCCATGTTTGAGTGATCTAGGATAGATTAAGGATAGCTTAGAGTAGGCACTAGAGTTATGCTAACTGTAGATGTCATCCTTTGCGTTTTGGTGTTAGTCATTAGGTGTTTCTACGAGTATTGCCCTTAAAGAATGTGATAAGATTTAGGAGGTGGGATAAGCTTAATCCTTGGTATATAGGGCCTTCTGAGATTCTGGGGAGAGTTGGTGATGTTTCTTATGATTTAGACCTACCTCCTACAATTCTAGCCATCTACCCAATTTTCTATGTCTCGGGTGCCAGTTAATTCAAGATGAGTCTCATGTACTCCAAATATAACTCGATTTAGTTGGATCATTATCTAACTTTTTTGGAGGTGTAGATTGTATTTTAGGAAAAGATATCAGATAGCTTCGCTCGAGAGCTATTCCAGTGGTTAAGGTTTTGTGGAGGCATCATCTAGTCAAAAAGGCTACCAAGGAGTTCAAGCGGGAGTTGCGGGAGTAGTGCCCAAACCTATTTGAGAACTCAGGTATATCTTCATTCTTACTTTTTCAAATGAAAATTCTTGTAGTAATGGAGGTTTTAATAATCCTCCAAATCATTTTCATGTCACTTCCTTTTTTCAATGTTTAGAGCTTTTCCATAGTGACCTTAAGTCACTTATGACTTACTGGCACTAACAGTTCAATTGTTTGGTCAATCATTTAGATTTTGTGCAATTTTCATACTTTGAGGCCTTTCTAACTTGAAAATTTGACATTGGTAAAATATTTGGGTAAATGGTCTTAGAATGGAATCCGAATAGTTCCATCGGCTCCAAAATGACCATTTTAGTCTAGAAGCATGATCAGCTCGAGTTTGAGTCTTCTGATGTGAGTTTAATCCACTTAGAAATTTTGCCTTTTAAAATTAGCCCAATATGTAGAAAAAAGATTCTCTGACTCTCGATGTATGCAAAGTATTGCTTGCTAATATGCATATAGATATGTTGGCTTGACCATGGAAGAATCCAAAGCTATCACAAGAGATGGTAGACAACCCACGCAGCAGAACTATAATGCCAGATTCTTGAATCCCATATAACCTAGGTTTGATAAATCTAGGAAGTTAAACCACATCCCTCTCTTTCCTTTTTTCGTCCCCATGTTGCCACATAGAGGGAATGTAGGGACATAAAAAAAAGGGTCCTATCAACTTGTTCCGACCTAGGAAAATAAGCTCATGAGCTTGGTCATACTTCACCGTCAAGAAAGGAAAGAAGACTTCCATCTCCAAGTTTAACTCAGACATATCTCCCTTCTTTTTGGGGGGGTGTAAAGCAGTGTCAAACCAAAAATACCCAACAAGCATTAGCTCTCCCTGAAAAAGAGGTGATCCATCTGCACCTTCCAGTACAGCTACCTTGTTATGGCTTCACTCCATTATTATCCCTACCTTCAGCATCCCCCTCCTTGTAGTTAAGGTAAAGACTTTGGGCATACCAGCTCCCATAGTATGATCGGTGGTGTGTACAAGGCCCAGGAATAAATTCATCGTTGTATGGCTGACCGACGATTACTAGCGATTTTAGCTTCATGAAGGCGAGTTGTAGCCTGCAATCCAAACTAATGATGGGTTTTTGGGGTAAGCTCACCCTCGTGGGATCGCGACCCTTTGTCCCGGCCTTTATAGCACGTGTGTCGCCCAGGGAACAAGGGGAATGATGACTTAACGTAATCCTCACCTTCATTCAACTTATGACCGATGGTCTATTTAGAGTTCCAAGCACGACGATGGCAATTAAACACTAGGGTTGCCCACATTGCAGGATTTAACCCAACACCTTACGGCACGAGCTGACGGTAGCCATGTACCACATGTGTCTGCATTCCCAAAGGCACCCCTCTCTTTCAAGAAGATTCGCGGTATGTCAAGCCCTGGTAAGGTTTTTCGTTTTACATCGAATTAAAGCATATGCTCCACCACTTGTGTGGGACCCCATCAATTCCTTTGAGTTTTATTCTTACGAACATACTCCCTAGGCAGGATATTTAATGTGTTAGCTATAGCACTGCAAGGGTCGATACCCACAGCGCCTAGTATCCATTGTTTACGACTAGGACTACTAGGGTATCTAATCCCATTCGGTCCCCTATCTTTTATCTCTCAATGTCAGTGTTGGCCCAGCAGAGTGCTTTGGCTGTTGGTGTTCTGTCCGATATCTATGCATTTCACCCCTCCACCGGAAATTCCCTCTGCCCCTACTGTACTCTAGCTTAGTAGTTTCCACCGCTTGTCCTGGGTTGAGCCCTAGGAGTTGATGGCGAACTTAGAAAGCCACCTACAGATGATTTACGCCTAATCATTCCGAATAACTCTTGCATCCTCAGTATTACCATGGCTGGTAGAATAGTGTTAGCCAATATTTATTCCCCAAATACCGTCATTGCTTCTTCTCTAAAAAAGAAGTTCACGACCCATGGGTCTTCTACCTCCACGCGACATTGCTCTGTTAGGCTTTCGCCTATTGCAAAAAATTCCCCACTATTGCCTCCCGTAAGAGTCTGGGTCGTGTCTCAGTCTCAGTGTGGCTGATCATCCTCTCAGACCAAATACTGATCATCGCCTTGGAAAGCTATTACCTCACCAACTTGCTGATCCGACACGAGCCCCTCCTCAGGCAGATTCCTCTTTTTGCTTCTCAACGTACAGGGTATTAGCAGCCATTTCCAACGGTTGTTCCCCTCCCAAGGGTAGGTTCTTACGCGCTACTCTCCCGTATGCCACTGGAAACACCATATCCCGTGTTTCCTGTCTGACTTACATGTGTTAAGCATACCACCAACGTTCATCCTGAGCTAGGATCGAACTCTTCATGAGATTCATAGTTGCATTACTTATAACTTCCCTATTCGTAGATAAAGCAGATTCAGAATTGTCTTTCATTCCAAGCATAACTTGTATCCATGCTCTTCATATTCGCCTAGAGTTGGCTCCCAGAAATATCGCCATCCCTGCCTCCTCATGTTAATCCCACAGGCCTCTTATCCATTTTCATTGAATGACGGTGGGGGAGCAAATCGAACTAGAAAAACTCACATTGGGCTTAGGGAAAATCAGGCTCAATTTGATGACTTCCACCATGTCAAGGTGACACTCTACCGCTGAGTTATATCCCTTCCCCGCCCCATCGAGAAATAGAACTGACTAATCCTAAGTCAAAGGGTTGAGAAACTCAATGCAACTATTCTTGAACAACTTGGAGCTGGGCCTTCTTTTTGCACTATTATAGATATGAAAATAATGATCAAAATAGGATTCAATTGTCAACTTCCCCTATCGGAAATAGGATTGACTACCAATTCTGAAGGAACTAGAGTTATATCTCTTTACCATGTAAGAGTTCTTATGTGTTTCCACACCCCTTTGAGACCTCGAAAAATGGACAAATTCCTTTTCTTAGGAACACATACAAGATTCGTCAATACAAAAAGGATAATTGTAACCCTACCATTAACTACTTCATTTATGAATTTCATAGTAATAGAAATACATGTCCTACTGAAACATAATTTGGAACTTGCTATCCTCTTGCTTAGTAGGCAAGATTTACCTCCATGGAAAGGATGATTCATTCGGATCGACATGAGAGTCCAACTACATTACTAGAATCCATATTGTATATTTGAAAGAGGTTAACCACCTTTCTTTTCTCATGGTACACTACTGTTCCCGCCAAGTCCCCCTTTCTCCTCGGTCCACAGAGATAAAATGTAGGACTCGTGCCAACAGTTCATCATAGAAGAAAGCACTCACTAAGTTGGGATTACTAAATAATACTTATCTAATATAATAGTCTAATATATCTAATATAATAGAAAATACTAATATAATAGAAAAGAACTGTCTTTTTTGTATACTTTCCCAAGTTCCAATGCTACCGCGGAATTTACGCAATCGATTGGATTAGATAGATATCTTTTCAACATAGGTCATCAAAAGGATATCGGAGACCCACCAATATACGAAAGTCGGGATCTTTTAGAAAATGGATTCCTATTCAAAGAGTGCATAACCGCATGGATAAGCTCACACTAACCCGTTAATTTGGGATCTAAATTAGAGATTTTCTTTTGGAGGTATCAAGAAGGATTTGGAATGGAATAATATCGATTCACACAGAAAAAAAGGCTCTCTATTGATTCAACATTATACCTAAGGATAGTGGTCGAGGAAGGGGAAAATTTGAAGATTTCACATGGTACTTATAGCAATCTACTTTATTTCATAGTTTTCGTTCAATGAGAAAATGGGTCAAATTCTATAGGATCAAAACTATAGGACTTAAGGAATGATATAAAAAAGAGAGGGAAAATATTCACATTAAATAAATATAAAGTAGAAGAACCCAGATTCCAAATGAATAAGTTCAAACTTGAAAAGGTTCTTCCTTATTCTTGAAAAATGAGGGGCAATATGTCATGCCCCAAAGTCTCGTAGGGCAGATCGGCACCCGTTGCCGATAAGGCTTGGGAGAACCAACCTATAACTATATGCGTTCTATATATATTATAAGGGGGTTTTACGTTTGACATGTCTTAAAGCAGATAAACAGTGATAACAAGTCAAAAGGAAATGCATATGACTAGGTTGTTGGGGCCACGCTGTCTAAAGTGCAAGATATGACTTCACTGGGCTTTACATAGTCTACAAAGCCTCTAAATAAAGAAAAACATCTAACAAGGGTCGGGACAGGCCCCGTCTCAGCAAATTGGGCAATAAAAACATGTAAGCTATAGAATGTACAAAGCCCTGAAGCAACCTGGAGCTTGATAATAACAGATGAATATCCTGTACTCCTACTGGGGAGATCTACTAGCACTTGTACCTGCAGCATGAAATGCAGGTCCCTTATAAAGGATGTTAATACGGGATAATATACTAAGTATGTAAGGGAGGATATACTGTATATAAAGTAATAACTTAAATAACACCATGCATCTGTGGAAGATCAGGGGCCACCCTTAGTTATGCTGTAGAATCATGTACTTTACGTCCTTTATATCACTTTACCTTTACTGTAAAATCTGTATTGTAAAATTTGTGCACAGCTATAATTATATGACCAACTGATCAGTGGTAACTGTATCGGGATCGTCCCTATGCCAGGTTCTGTATGAACCACCTCGGGCTACTACCTATAATACGATATCGGGATCGTCCCTATGCCAGGTTCATAACGAACCCCCTCGGGCTACCATCCATCAAAACTGTATATTGTATCTTTTAATTACCTTTGAGATGATTCTTTTGGCGGCCGTAATATTAGAGCTGTAAGACTGTATATGTAGTATGTGGCATGTAGATAATCATACCAGATAATATGACAATGAAAAGAGTACATTACACAATTGATGAAATGCGTATGAAATGGG
>JAOTQJ010000111.1:8740347-8754450 GCA_025642045.1 Solanum sejunctum | reverse complement strand
TCATCTGCGCATCGCGTGGATATATATACTAGTGAATTTTAATAGTAGACAATTAGGGGGAGGGGGGAGGGATATTAATTGTAATTATTAGAGAGTATAAATATAAATGGATATATGAATATAAATAGTTTGTTTTAAGGGGGCATAAACTTAGTTTTTTTCTTTTTTTAATTAAGATTCTCTTGTTTATGTTCCTTGTGTGAAATCTAATTGTCGGTGCTAATTAAAATATAGAAAATCAATATAATAGTTATTTATATTATATGTTATATAATATGTGTATGTCTATACTTAATTATATAAACCCTATATATTTACTGGTTTTTCTATAAATAGATCGATCATTCAAAAATATTAAACTATATTTATCTCTTTATTTTTTAATGGTGACATAAGTCCACATCCAGTAGTAAATTCACAAACTAGAAATTAAATAAATCATCTTGTGAATAAAGCAAACGTTATTGCTCTGTATTTGTAGTGTAATTAGTAAAAGAATACAAGACATAATTAAGGCAAAGTCACCATATTCTTTCAATCTGAAGAAGACTTGTAGTCTAGCTCTAATCCAAATTTTTATTTAATAACATTAAGGACAAAATTGTGGCAATATGAAAAACAGTGACAATTTCCTATATGATTATTTATATGAGACGGAACATAAAAAATAACTTAGAACATTCCAAGAAAAACTGATGACAACATAAAACATAAAGAAAAGAAACTTTGTAGAATAGTTGGTTAGTCTTTTGTCTTTTATCTTATTAGATCATCTCTTATGGAGTTTAACTAATATAGTGTTAGTCTAATGAAATTGTGAGCACTATTTAATCATCTTAAGATAATGATAATAAATTGTTTGTACTCTAATCTTATATATAATATAATGTCAGGGATTGGAAAATAATGTGGCTTGTCTCTTTGGTTAGGATTTCTGTTTATTTTTTTCCTCAACTTTTTGTCTATTATTTTCTCAATTAAGGTATCCCAAAATCCAACCCAAAATCATTGCATCTTTATCGTATTGATGAAACGCTTCGTCCACAATAATTTAAAGAGATCTTAAATAATGTTTTAAGTACATATTAATATTTGGATGGTTTATTTCCCCTTAGAAAAACTAGATTCTTAACTTTAATTCTCCATTGCTGAACATAGAGAAACGAAACTGAAACAAAGGGAGAAAATGTTATTTAGCTCTAGTTCACAATTGCATCTATGTGCTCTTACATACAAGAGAGAAATGGAAAAAAATCCTTCTGACTCACTTTGAGTGCCAGCTAATTGACAGCTCAGCACCCTAACTAACTAACAACTAACTAAATCATCCTTCCAGCTTCAATGAATCAGTAACAATAAAACAAATCTTTCAATACTCCCCCTCAAGCTAAAGGGTGCAATATGTTGAGCACATAAGGCTTTCCTAGCATATTCAAATGTTGAGTATGGCCTAAGCCCTTGGTAAGTAGATCAGTCAGCTATTCAAGTGTATGCACATATACTATCTGAACCAAACCAACTTTAATTTTGTTCCTAATGAAATGACAATCAATTTTGATATGCTTAGTTCTCTCATGGAAGATAACATTTGCTGCCAATTGAATAGCAGATTTGCTATCACTCAATACTGTGGTTGGCAATTAAATAGACATGTTGAGTTCATTAAATAAGCCAAGTAACCAGGTCACCTCTGCTACAGTTGAAGCCATGCTTTTGTATTCAGCTTCAGCCGAACTTCTTGAAATAGTGTGTTATTTTTTAGACTTTCATGAAACTATAGAGTCTCCAAACTTTACTATATAACTTGTAACATTTCTTTTAGTATTAGGGCATGCTACCCAAGGTAAATCACAACAACAACTCAGTGTTGCGACATGTTTCGATTGTAACCAAATGTCCTAACCAACTATCTCTTTAAAGTATCTCACAACTCTATTAGCTGCCTCCCAATGAGACTTCTTAGGATGTTGTATGAATTGACTAAGTGTCTAAACTGCATAACTGATGCCAAGCCTAGTGATAGTGGCATACAATAGCTTTCCTATCAATATTTGATATGATGAAATGTCCAGGATCTCATTTCTAGTGAGACTAGTAGCATTGTTAAATTATATAGAGGTTAATCTCAAGTTGGATTCCAATGGAGTGAATGTTGGCTTTGCACCACTGAGTCCAATGTTAGAAATGAGCTCCAAGATGTACTTCCTATCATTCCAGCTTTGGATCTCAATACCTCAATATCCAAACAATATCTAGCTCTCCTAAATCCTTGAGTTTGAATTGTTGATGGTGATGAGTAAATCATCAACATAAACTAAGATAATTACCATGCCTTATTTCTTCTTTAAAGTAAACAAGGAATAATCATATGTACTTTGAGTGTATCATGCATTCGACAGGGCAAGTACGTTTCGTATTCCATTGCCTAGAGCCTGCTTTAGTCCATATAGGAATTTAAGCAATCTACAAACGTTGCTGGCACTCTGATTCCTGAATCCTTCAAGCAGTTCTATATACACCTTTTATCCAAATCTCCTTGTAAAAAAACATTATATGCATCCATCTGATACAGATTCCAACCTTTTGATGCATCTAAAGCAATGACATATCTAATTGTAACCATCTTAGCAACAGTAGAGAAAGTATCATGATAGTCTAATCCCTCTTGTTGATTAAATTCCTTGGCCACTAGTCTAGCGTTGAATCATTCCACTTCACCATTTGCTTAATATTTGATCTTATACATCTAATTTGATCCAACTGTATTATTTCCTTGTGGTAAGTCAACTATCTCCTATGTCTTGTTGCCCTCAAGTGCTTGAATCACCAGCTTCATAGTTTGGATCCATCTTTCATCCTTGTTAGACTGTTTGAAGTTCTACAGTTCTACCAATGCATAAAATTTTGCCAAGTAACTTTGATAATGTGGTGTGACATGGTCATAAGATAGATGATTAGCTAAAGAACACTTTTTATTTTGATTCTTTTTTGGGGATGTGTAGTCTTTCATCTAGATAGTCTGTCTAGTAATTCTTGCAATCTTTCTAATTGGAGCCTCAACAGATGTTGCAGCTAGTGCATATGGTTATTGTAAATATGTAGGTAATTCTTCAGTAGTAGGCAATACTCTTTTAGCTTCAGATACATTTATATTGATTTTGATGCAAACTCATCTCTTGTACTTGTTTAAGGTGAAATCATATGAAGTGATACAAATTCAAAAATTTCAAGATCATCATGACATTCTCGGATCAAGTCATGTTTTACTTCTCTAGACATTTATTGTGATGCAAAAGAAAAAGATATTCTCTTGAAAAGTGATATCTCTACTCACAAAGAATTTACTTATGTGCATATCCATTAATAAGTACCCTTTCTATGTATTTGAGTAACCCATCATAACAATAGGCTTGGCTCTTTTTGAGAATTTATCACCTTTGGGAATTATTGAGGCATAACAAAGCATCCCATCACTCTCAAGTGGCTTAGTGTGGGAGTCCTAAAAACCAACACTTCATATAGACTCTTCTCACTAAGGGTGGCTGAATGTAGTCTGTTCATCAAGTAAACTGCAACCTTGACACACATATCCCAATATTAGATAGACATGGATGATTGAAATTTGATGTCTCTAGCCATGATCAAAATTTCTTTATGTTTTCTTTCTACTACACCATTATGCTATGGTGTATGAAGACAACTACTCTAATATAGAATGCCTAGATTCTGAAATAACTTCTTGCATTGAGAGTTGAAAAATTATGTGCCATTGTTTGATTTTACTACCTTGACAATACAACCAAATTGATTTTCAATCATAAAGAAAAAATGTTCGATAGCTACAATAGTTTTAGATTTGAGTTGCAGTAAATGAATTCAAGTATATCTTTTATGATCATGTACAACTGTTAGGAAGTAATATTTCTTATCAAAAGTTGAAGTCTTATATAGCCCCCAAAGATCCATTTGTACAATATCAAAAAGATGGATGCTCTGGACATACTGATAGAAAATGAGAGTCTAATCTGCTTAGCTAAAGGACATATAAGACAATCAGTAATGGACTCTATATCCTTATTAATATATAGTAAATCTAAGGACTTTAAAGTGTGGAAAGAAGGATATCCAAGCCTTTTATGTCATATGCCACAATCCTACAATGTCACTTTTATAGCTATCTTCTCATGATTTTGAGTTCCACATTCTCTCTTTATTCTAGAAAATTCTCCTCTGAACATGTAAAAACTTCCCTCTTCTTTATCGATTCCCTTCGCTCTTCCGCTGTAAAGATCCTGAAATACAGAGAAATCAAGGTAGAAGGAGACAAAGTAGGATAATTGTCTAGTGATTTTGACAACTATCAACAAGTTGAATTTGAAATTTGGAACAATTAGCACATCCTTCACTGTTTCACTATAAAAAATATGGACATCTCCAATGTGTGAGATCTCAGCCTTATCTACTATGGGCAAGTTCACTTTGTCTCTTTGGGATTTAGCTACACACCTACTATTGATCAACAACTTTTTATCTGCTACTACATGATCAGAAACACTAGAATTGTAAGGACCCAGATTTTTGTATAGCTTTAATGATGTTTGGAATTTTATTTCAGGAAGTTTTGGGCCAAGATAACTCCTCATCGAAGCCTCCACGAGCTATGTGACCCTGTATGGGAACCCTAAATTAGTTTGAACTCCTTTATTGCTATTCGTTATTATTCTAAATACTTAGCTTCTCATTCACTCGCAAAAATGCTTTTCGAATCCTCTTTTCAAACTCTAACCGAGGAATTCCCATGGAACCTCCAAGCTCAACCTAAGTTCATTTTCAAACCTTCAATCAAGTTTATTTATATTGATTAGGGCCATCATGGGTCTCCTACATCAAGCCAAGTTCCAAAAAAATTCATTATCTAAGTATTTCATAAGTATCGATAGAATGATCAAACTTAAATAGTCACATCTCGTAGCACAAAATGAACTAGGTGGCTCACGACCTATCCAATTGAAGCTCTTTGAATTAGCTTCCAACACATTAGGTTTCACTTTGTTTAGAGTTTGGATGAAGAAGTTATGCCCATTTTCATAAATCCCTCTTGTGTTATATTGCTTTCATTTTTTTAAGGCAAGCCACAAGGGCACCCTGTCACGCCTCGAGTTCACACCCTAGGTGTGGCCGGCACTTAGAACTATTTTGGTCCCAAACGAACCACTTGGCTTGACTACTTTATTCAGTGGAAGACTTAAATAATAATGAAAAGGCTTAAATATAATAAGCTACGAATACCAAGATATCTAAATAAATTGAATAATAAACATGTCTCAAAAACAACCGAAAAAAAAGTCTGAAACTCCTAACATACAGTCTATGAAATGTCTAACTGGAATAGTCTAAACAACTACTGAAAGTAAATACTAAAAAGAAGGAATAAACAAAGACTCCAAAGCCTCTGATTGAGAAGAGGCCTCACTAATAACTGGATAGATGGATGGTCCTCAGTGGAGCGTCTGCCGAGGAACTCTGTCACTTGCGTCTGCATCATAAAATGATGCAAGTCCAAAGGATATCAGTACGTGAAATGTATGGTATGTAAAATGGCCAAAACAGAAACAAAGGATGAGGTACTATACTTAAAGTAGCTAAAACATATCTCAAAGTAAGATAGTATAAGTAATAAATATAGTACATGCTGAAAATAGAAACCATGCTGAAAGTCTATATATTAAAACTAACTTACTTTAACTTGGGGAGTTTCACTAATTGACAACTATCACTATGAGATTTGTGATGATACAACACCTTGCGCACGCTGCTAGAGCCATCCCATACTTTGGCGAGGAAAGGGACGAAAACTAGGGGAGTGGATCCATCCCAAAACTGGGACATCTTAGTTGCAATGAGGAGTTGTACTTTTGGTACAATACTATACGATGTTGTTACATAGTTTATAAATTTAAGTTATTATTACACTCACTCATATCGATACTCAATATTACTCCCAAAATAATTTTTATATTGCTCATAACTTAAAGAGTAAGGGTTCTCAAAATGTCTCTTTGATCTTTTGGGACTTAACCCAACTTAGCTTTTGTTAAACTTTCTCATCTTGTCTCTTTTCTTTGACTGAAAATGATATCATTACAAGTATCTCAAGAACATAAATGCATTATTCAGCTATCTTGCAAATACAAAACTTTAAATACTTCTCAAACTTAACTCAAACTGTGAACTTTATAACTTTTTAAGAAATAGATATAGGGTTCTCAGAATTTTAACCATAGTTGCAAATCTAGTCTCAATATATTAATTTAATAAGAAAATCAACAAGAGTCATGATCCCTAACAAGAAAATATGCATGAACAGTATTTTGATGAAATTTACTAGTAATGCAGGAAACTTTGATCTCAACTTGTACTTGCAATCTTGGGTAAAAACTAGTAGTGAAAGATACTAGAATAATAGTAGAATTACTTTTGGAGGGCCTTATATACCTTGGGAACCAACTTCTTGGAAGAATTAGGGAGAATTCTTGAAAGCCCTAACTTTACCTTTTGAATATACGCTTGATTTCTTGGAAGGTTTTAACGTTAATGAGATGAAATAGTATATTTTAGGAAGTAATTGGGTGAAAACCGATGTACTTTAGTCTTAATAAGGTTGAGAAAAGTCAGAACTATCTTTTCTTATAAATAAAAGAAGAATTTCGCCCCGTACACCATGTTCGCGTCGCGCCTGGGGTGCAAACATGTGTATTTCGCTAAACTTCTTAGAACGCTCATTTTTCAAAAACTGACAGAAAACACCAAGTGTAAGTCTGCATCCTAGGCACATCGCGCCCTGGGCGTGTACTCACACTGATTCGAGTTTAATTATAAAAAAATATTTTTTGACTTGATTGCTCTAAAATTGGGTCGAGACTATTTTCTCACTTTATTTTTTGTACTGATCACAAATTTGGTCTCAAATTCATAAACAAAGCAAAGGAAGACATGTTATGTACATGTCTCTTATCTAGGGATATTTTGGTAATTTCATTGTGTATTACAGTATCTCTCCTTTGGGATCATTTGTCCTCGAATGGTAACGATATCATGGATTAACTTAACGGATACAAGGTTACTAAAACTCAAACAAATGTAAACCTTCGAGATCAAGAGTGAGAATTTACCTTCAAGATCCTCATTGGGGGCCATGAACAAGTGTAGTTATCTTGCTTTCATATCATCCTCAGCTTCCCATGTAGCTTCCTCGGTGCATTGATTTCTCCATAGCACTTTAACCGAAGCAATCTCTTTAGTTCTCAGTTTATGAACTTGGCGTTCAAGGATTTGAACCAGAACGTCTTTATAGGACAAATAGAATCTTCTATTCCAACACTTTCAGCAGGAACAATTAGGGAGGGATCTCCCAAGCATTTCTTAAGCATGGAAATATGAAATACCAAATGTATAGCACTAAACTCTGCTGGTAACTCTAATCATAAGCAACACTACCAACCCTTCTGAAAATCTGGTAAGGACCAATATATCGTGGACTTAACTTTCCCTTCCTTCCAAATCTCATGACTTTCTTCATTTGGACACATTCAGGTACATCCAATTACTTACTGCAAATTTCAAATCCCTCCTTCTAATATCAGTGTAAGACTTTTGTCGACTTTGAGTTGTCTTTAGTCTTTCTTGGTTAGTTTTCACCTTCTCCACAGTTTGATAAACCAAATTAGATCTTATCAATCCTGCCTCACCAACTTCAAACCACCCAGTAGATGATCTACACCTCCTCCCGTAAAGGATCTCATACGATGCCATCTATATGCTAGCTTGGAAACTATTGTTATAAGAAATCTTAATCTAGGGTAAGTAATCATCCCAATTACCTTTAAAATCTATACACAAGCCCTCAAAATATCCTCCAGAGTCTATATGTTCACTTCGCTTGCCCGTCTGTCTAAGGATGGAAGGCGATACTATGATTTACCTTCGTACCTATCCCTTTCTGAAAGGACTTCTAAATTGAGCTATACACTAGGCCCCTATATCTAAAATAACAGATGTGCGAACCCCACGTAATCTGACAATCTCTTTAATATAAAGTCTGGCATAGTCGTCAGTTGGATCAGTTGTCTTAACAGGTAACAAATGAGCTGACTTGGTCATTCTGTCTACTATAACACATATTAAATCATGTTGTCTACGAGATCGAGGTAAGCCTGTTATGAAATCCATGTTAATTATCTCCACTTCCACTCTGGAATTTCAATATTCTGAGCCATACCACAAGGCCTTTGGTGCTCTACCTTAACTTGTTGGCAATTCGGGCATTTGGACACGAACTCCGCAATGTCCCTCTTTATGACACCCCACCAATAAACCTCTCATAAATATCTATATTTTTTGTTGCACCTAGGTGAATAGAGTATCTAGAATTGTGACCTTCAGCTAGAATCCTGTCTCTAAGGACATCAACGCTTGGTACACACAACCTGCCTTGGTATCTTAGGACTCCATCTCCCCCTTTAGCAAACACTAATACTTTTTGCTTCTGAACATCTTCGTTCAGCTGAAGGAGCAGAGGTTCCCCGTCTTGCTTTTCTTTCACCTCTACCACGAAGGATGACTTTGCCCCATTTTTGATAATGGAAACATCCTCATAAGAATCTTCAATCTGTACCCCCAAGCGGGCTAGCCTTTGCACTTCTTTAGCTAGTTCCTTCTTTCTACCCTTAATGTGTGCAGTGCTCCCCACAGTCGACCTGCTAAGAGCATCAACAACTACTTTAGCTTTACCTAGATGATAGAGAATGCTCATGTCATAATACTTCAATAGTTCCAACCATCTCCTCTGCCTCAGGTTCAACTCCTTCTGGCTGAACATATACTGCAAGCTTTTGTGGTCTGTAAATACATCCACATGCCCACCATAAAGGTAGTGTCTCCAGATTTTGAGGGCGAACACCACAGCAGCAAGCTGAAGATCATGAGTTAAGTAGTTTTTCTCATGAGTCTTAAGCTATCTGGAGGCATATACTATCACCTTGCCTCTCTGCATTAGTACGCATCCCAAACCAACTCTAGAAGCATCACAATATACCACAAAGCCATCAATTCCTTCAAGTAGGGATACGGCCAGGGCTGCAGTCAGCCTAGTTTTCAATTCATGGAAACTCTTCTCACAAGCTTCTAACCATACAAATTAACTTTCTTCTGAGTTAGCTTAGTCAAGGGAGCTGAGATAGAAGAAAATCACTTTACAAAACTCCTGTAGTAACCTACCAGGCCTAACAAACTCCTTATCTCTATTGGAGTTGTGGGCCTTGGCCAATTTCTTACTATCCTAATCTTTTAGGAATCAACTTCAATGCCTTCACCAGACACGATATGAACTAAAAATGCCACAGATGCTAACCAGAACTCATATTTAGAAAATTTGGCATACAACTGCTGGTCCTTAAGGGTCTAAAGGATAATTCTACGATGGTCATCATGTTCCTCCTTGTTACGAGAGTAGATCAGGATGTCATATATGAACAGAATGATGAACATATCTATGTATGACCTTAACATCCTATTCAAAAGATCGATGATAACTGCTAGTGCATTTATTAGTCCAAATGACATGGCCAAGAACTCATAATGACTATAACGAGTTTTAAAGGTTGTCTTAGGCATGTCTATTTCTCTAACTTAAGCTGATAGTACCCGGATCTAAGGTTTATTTTGGAGAAACAAGTAGCACCCTAAAGTTGGTCAAATAGGTCATCGATTTTAGGAAGAGGATACTTGTTATTTATGGTGACCTTATTTAACTAACGATAATCTATGGACATTCTAAGAGAAACATCCTTTTTGCGCACAAAGAGAACTAGAGCACCCCCAAGGTGAGATGCTTGGTTTACTGAAACCCTTATCTAGGAGGTCTCCCAGCTGCATTTTCAACTCTTTTAACGCTAAAGGATCCATACGATATAGAGGAATAGGTATGGGTTAAGTATCTAGGAGGGTAGCTATCCCAAAGTCTATCTCCCTATTAGGAGGGACTCTGGGAAGATCCTCAAGAAAAAATTCTAGAAGCTCACTCACAACTGGAATAGACTGGAGAGATGGTGCCTCAGCACTAGAATCCTTGACTCTGACTAGATGGTATATGCACCTTTTGGAAATTAACTTTCTGCCTTTGAGATATGAGACAACCTGACCCTTAGGAAAAATTGATCTACCCCTCTACTCTAAGACTAACTCATCAGGAAACTGAAATTTGACCACCCTGGTTCTGCAATATATGGAGGCATAACCATCATGAAGCCAGTCCATGCGTAGAATGATGTCACTATCTACCATGTCTAACTCAACTAAATTAGCTAAGATGTTTTTATGGTAAATCTATACTAGGAAACCCATATATTTTTTTGGGGCTAAGATAGATTCTCCAGTAGGAGTGAGAACACAAAAAGGCTCAGAAAGACATTCTGGACTGACTCCAAACTTTATAGTTACATAGGGAGTCACAAATAGGACTGTTAGTATGGGTCAACCCACCTTAGCTGGGCTAGCTTTAGAGGCTTTGGAATTTGATAGGCCAGGCTAGGTTAACCCTTTTTTTTATAAGCTAGAAAATAGCTACCCTAGCCTATTAGTACCTGGGTTGTGGACCTTGCCAGGCCAACCCATATTTTTATTCACATATTTTTTTTTTATAAATTTTTAAATTAAATTATAATCTAAAAATATTAAAATAAATAGCAATAGGATAATATTATATAGTATTAGTGTTACTGTTACACCCTCCGTCCATTTTTACTTGTCCACTATACTATTTATAGATGTCCAACACTGTTTGTCCACTTTATGAAATCAAACGATAATGTCAGATTAAGTTTCTAGTTTACCCCTATCGTTATTTTTTTTTAAAAATCGGGGGTAGGGGAAGGGGAAATGGGGAGGGGGATTACAACATGGGGAATAGAATTATCACCAACAACTATCATTAACTATAGTTATTTTTTTGTTATAATTTCTAAGATATTGTATTTATTATATTCAAATGGTGATTTAGTAACATTACACCTACTATATACTATTTTTAATCATTGTGCCAAGCTAACAAGGGACAAATAAAGCTGGACATAGGGAGCACATATTATAAAAATATAATTTAGATCTAGATTTTAAAATTTTAAATGAATTTTGAGTTTGGACTCTTATTAGTTTTAATAACTATTTAATTTTTATTTTAAACTTGGCCATGGGATGGCCCAACCCATATTACAAAAGCCCTATAAATTACCAGGCTTATTTAGGCTGGGCTAAAAAGGCATTTTTAAAATGGGCTCCAAAAATCTTAGCCCAGCCTTACTAAATAATGGATCAGGCCAGGCCGGCCCGATGGACTTAGTCCATATCGACGGCTCTAGTCACAAATGACAATGTGGCACCTGGGACTAACAATGCATAGACATCATAAGTAAAGACTTTGAGCATACCGATAACCATGTTGGTGAGTTCTGCTGCTCCTGTCTAGTAGCCATGGCATATAGACGGCTTGTGCCCCCACCTGCTCCTGAGGTAGCACCTCTATGAACTGGTTTACCCTGTGGTACTGAATAAATTAATTGAGATATGTTATCCCTCATGTTAAAATCCCCATCGGGCAATCCGTCAAGAAGTTCCCCACCTGACCATATTTGAAAGAACCATTTGTGCCCATAAGGCACTCTCCTGGATGAGACCTTCTATACTTTCTACAAACAAGATAACAAGTGAATCTGTGAGCTACGTTCCCCTGTGACTGGCTACCCTGAATACTGCAGTTCTGCTGATCCTAATGTCCTTGGCTAGAGGGATGAGGGATTGGCATTTCCATCCCTCCTCTTGCCTGTCTTCTAGCATGATGTCTTGGCCTTTTTGTTTCTGAATTCCTCCATATCCTGCATTTTCTCCTCCTCTACTTGATGCATATAAGTCATCACGCGAGCTATTTCCATATCTCCAATCAACATCGCATTCCTTCCCTCTCTCTTAGTTATTCCAGAGAGCCTTGGCACGAACAGGTCCATCTTTTTATACATATCTGCCACTGTAGTCGGAGCATGATGGGACAACTGGGTGAATTTGAGGCTATATTTATGCATGCTTATAGCCTCCTACTTCAGATTCACAAATTCCCTCACCTTAGCCTACCTCAACTCTCTAGGAAAGTACTGTCCTAGAAAGGCCTTCTGTAACACTGCACAACTCAAGGCTAGCGCCCCGTCTGCTCTGCCTCCTTTCCACTAATCAAACCAAAGTCTAGCCATTCCTTTGATCTAGTATATAACCAACTCAACTCGCTCAGCATCACTTTTGTGCATGACCTCAAACACCTTCTGGAGCTCCTCAATAAAGTTCTCAGGATCCTCTTTTACATTAGACCTCGTGAACTTAGTATTGTGCACCCTCAGAAACTCTCGAACCCTGGAAGTATATGAACCATCATTCCTGCAATCTCTCTATCGACCTCCCTAAGTAGTGACCACTTGTTCTAAAGTATATATGGCCTGGCGGAGCTCAACATTCGAGATGTCCGCTTGCGGTGGTTACTTGACAAGTATAGGTGGACCCCTTGGCCCCTCAGGAATTGGTCCAGGTTGGTTTGCACTCTGCCTGGATGGGTGCCCTCTACCCCTTCCTGGTCTAATAACTCTATGTAGAGGCATGATCTGAATAAAAATATGATTTGAACTCACAAGTTAGAAGGGACTTAACAAAGGTAAACTCTGAAGCATGAGTAGGAATAACAATCGATAGTGACACTTCCTAATGCCCTATTGCCTCCCTATTATAAACGTGGTACACTTCACACCCATAATATGGACTCTACTAGACACAATTTCATAGAATCTCTAGGACTCTTAAACTTTGTACTCTGATACTAAGTTTGTCACGTCCCGAGTTCACACCCTAGGCGTGGCCGGCACCCAGAACTATTTCTGGTCCCATGCGAACCACTTGACCTGGCTACTTTACTCAGTAAAAGACTTAAATGATAATGGAAGTCTTAAATATAATAAGCTATGAATACCAAGATATCTGAATAAACTAAATAGTAAATATGTCTCAACAATAACCAAAAAGAGAGTCTAAAATTCCTAACATACAGTCTATGGAACCTTTAACTGGAATAGTCTAAAAACTGCTGAAAGTAAATACCAAAAGGAAGGCATAAACAAAGACTCCAAAGCCTCTGACTGAGAAGAGGCCTCACCAATAGCTTTATGGACAGATGGCACTCAATGGAGAGTCTACTGAGGGACTCTGTGACCTGCATCTGTATCTTAAAACGATGCAAATCCAAAGGACGTCAATACGTGGAATATATGGTATGTGAAAAATAGCAAAAATGGAAACATAAGATAAGGTACTATACTCAAAGTAGATAAAATATATCTCAAAGTAAGATAGCATAAGTAATAAATGCAATACATGATGAAAATAGAAACTATGCTGAAGTCTGTATATCAAAACTTGCTTACTTTAACTTAGGGAGTTTTTCTAAATGACACCAGTCACTATGAGCTTTGTGATGTTACAACATCTTGCTCACGCTGCCAGAGCTGTCCCATACTTTTTCAAGGAAAGGGATAAAAAACTAGGGGAGTGGATCAATCCCAAAATTGGGCCTTGTCAGTGGCAATGAGGAGGTATACTTTTCGTACAATCCTATACTAAGCTAGCTACGTAGTTTATGAGTTTAAGTTATTATTACTCTCACTTATGTCGATGCTCAATACTACTCCCAAAATAATTGTTATATTGCTCATAACTTAAAAGTACGAGTTCTCAAAATGTCTCTTTGATCTTTTGGGACCTAGCCCGACTTAGCTTTTCTTAAACATTGTTATCTTATCTTTTTTCTTTGACTGAAAATGGTATCATTACAAGTATCTCAAAAACATAAATGCATGACTCAGCTATCTTGCAAATACAAAACTTTAAGTACTTCTCAAACTTAACTCAAAGTGTGAACTTTATAACTTTTTCATGAAATATGTTAGGACCCATAACTTAACTTAAACCCCGAAAGTCCTTAATTGGTTCGATTTAATAAAGTTTGGGACCGAATGC
>JAOTQJ010000111.1:8710626-8733126 GCA_025642045.1 Solanum sejunctum | reverse complement strand
ATATAGATAGATAGAGAGAGAGAGAGAGAGAGAGAGAGTGCACCTTTTCAAATTGAATGGGGTTCATCTTATAACCTGAAGGTAATTTCCGACGACACGTTTCCAGCTGCATCACCAACTCGTTGATGACTGCAGCATCATCTATGGATGAAGTCGACATGCTGGTTGCTTTCTCATCTGTCACAATCTTCACATCTTTCTTCGGTTGGAAATCGGGGACAATCACTTTATCAACAGCTTCAGCCAACTTTTGAGGAGACTTCACCCAATCTGGAATCGGAATGCCAAATGTTTCTGCTCGTAACACAGAGGCTGCCAGGAGAAACTGAAGATGGCTGGCATCATTAACAGAAAATTGCAGGGGCCGAGGGAAACGCTTCGGTGCTGACCAGAATGGAGCACCACTACTTGTAGTAGCATCCTCAGGGAAAGTATATGTCAACTGCTTCACACGGTCTGCAAAGTAATCTTCAAACCTGATTGCAAGGAAAAGGCGAAAAGCAAAAGGTTAAAGCATATTTAAAAAATCTGATCTGCTCAAAAAGGTAAAAGTTGGTTTTTTGATGCTTATACCTCAGGCGAGCCCAGGTTATGCAGTCTTCAAATGTATCACACCTCTCCTTATCGAGGCATTCAAGAACACGATCCAAAGTGTCCCTCGCCTGTGCATCACCAGCCTTTTGCATAGCAGATATGTAATCGCTAGGATTGATCAGATAAGCATTAACTTCAGTTGGTGTCTTCTCAAGCAAACCTTCAAATTCTGACCGTGCCCATGTTAAGCAATGGTCGATGTTGTGTGGAAAAGAGTGAACTGTACACATAGGTGCTTGTTTTTCTGGTGGATCCCTTGATGCACCATAATTCTCTGTAAGGTGAGGAATTACCATCTGAGTGTTGCACTTGGCACCAAGGGTTCCAGACTCCAATAACGGTTTTTGAAAATACAAACATCTCTGATCAATGTAAAGCCTGGCATTCACATTATCTAGTGCATTGATCACAACACTCAAATTCTCCCAGAATGTGTCATCAAATACACTTTCTGTTTCAGGGCTTGCACGGTTTTGCAGTGCTTCAATGTGAATGCGAGGATTGATCAAAGAAGCAGCTGCAGCAGCAACAGTAGACTTGGCTTGCCCAATGTTCCAATCACGGAAGAGGAATTGCCTACTAAGATTGCTCTTCTCAATCACATCATCATCTGTAATTGTTAGCTTTCCTTCATCACCACAACAAACCCCCATGAGAGCTAAATTCTTCAAGAACTCACACCCAAGTGCACCAGACCCAACTACAAAAGCTTTTGCCTCTTCCAACTTCTTCTGTAGCTTGTTTCCAAAAACTGAGATTTGGGCATCATAACGACTATTCAAGGGCTTCAAATCATTTGGATCCAATGGTTCAGCTGGAAGAGATTCGACAGAGTCAAAGTAGAAAAACTGTCACAAACAGAGAGAACAAATGGTTCAATGTCAGAACATTCCAAGACTATTAAAAAGCTAACATAAATTGCAACCACGGGCTATATGCAGCACCAATTAAGTATATCCAAAATTTTCAGGTAATAGTTACCACACAGCCAAAGATACATCATACATAGAGATTCCTATATTGACAGTCAAGAAGAGACAAACATAACATCTCAAACCCAAAACATCATGCTTCAAAAGCAAAATAGTTTTCAGATAGAGTTCACTTGCACTCTATTCTAACTGGCGTTAAAAATCTAGAAACAAGTCCCATATGATCTAATATGAATTGTTCAAACAAGACAGCAACAAGTTAAAAAGATCATCCCGACTAAAAAACTAGTTGAAATTTAAGAGTTCTTCTGGCTCAAGTATAACAATTCATTTACTGACCTGGTATAGTGGATGGAACTTCCCAGAGCAAGCCTTCACAACTTCTTGCCCAACGATACCCCCAAACATAGCCGCCATTGGGTTTAGCACAGCTCTTGCACCAAATGCAAAGTTCCGGATAAGTTTATTGTCAATTTCAACTTTTGCAACGAGACTATTGTTCATGTCAGTCACAAGTGATATTAGCCTCTGAGCATCTTCCTCAGATCCAGCAACAGGAAAACGTCCTGATAAAGATACAAACTTATCTAGGGCCTGAAAGGTCAAGTGCAAAATAGGTGGGCGGTCAAACTTGGAGAAGTCACTCAGAAGAAAGTCACCAGGATCCCTAATTGCTTTTCGCAGTGGCTTGAATTTTAACACTTTAGGCTCCTTGACCTGAGTTACAATACCCCCTCTTTCATATGCTGCATACTCTGTAGTATCCTCTTCAATAGTAAATGAATATGACCTTGCACTTTTAATTTTTCTAACATTCCCATCATTCAGCTCTGTCATGCCCCTCACTTCAGAAAATATAACCAAGTCACCATCCTGAAACTCGAGCCTCTCATCATCAATACATGCCACAAGAGCAGGATCGTCGTTGCTAATAGATGCAATGATTCCTGTGTGGGGTTCCTCACCATCAACATCAACAACTGTAAATTCAGGGCCAAAGTCACAAAACACACTACCAAAAAGGCCCCAAACTTCAGTTTTGATGAAAGCAATCGGAGGCTGGTGCGTATGACAGTAATCGTCAAATTCAAAAGCCTTCTCTAAGCTGATATCTGTAAATACAACGGCCTGCAGATAAAGTATAGCAGCATTCAGGATGCTATCTCCCCCAAAACCATGCCCGGATGTCAGTGGCATAATTATAGCATCTCAACAAAATTAACTCTGTTATGCTCATATCCTTAAGAATAAAAGACATAACTACAGATACCAATGCTTCACAGCCCAAACACACATTTCCTCAAACAAATTGCCATGACACGGTTAAGATAATTCATCCTTGGAAAATCGTAATGACTGTCACTCCCACAATAAATGTGAACACAGGTTACTTGTGTCTTATGAAATCTTAACCATTTTAACCGTACTGTTGAAAGCAACTACAATTTCATTTAACTAGACTTTGGTGGATATATGGCCTGTATCCTTTTTGCAACTATGGTAATATTTATTGAAAAAAAATAGGATCTTTTCTTTTGGATAAGTAAAATTCGCCACGAGTTTTTAACCTTCACGAAGTGACTAGAAGTCAAATGAGTTAGACATCTAGGAAAATACATTAGAGACATTCTCTTTATGCAATTAATCAGGATATAGGTCATATCTGTTCTGGAGATTAAAAATATATCACTTCTCCAATGGACAAGGTACACTTTCTATAATCAATCCAAACATGGATCAATTTGGCTTGTTATAAAATCTTAACTATTATCACTACTACGGGGAAAGAAAACACAACTTGGTTTAACTATGATTATATTATAATTTAGACCTTGCTTTGGTTTAGTTTTTTGGACTTGCATGTCCTAAAGGAATAATTAGTGAGTAGTGGAAGAAAATGGACTGAATAGATCTGAACAGGTCCGAAAAGGTGTAGAAAATTTATACTGCTGGCCCGACTAGTTTGGGACTGATCTAAACTACAGCATCAGCATTAAAACAGTTGTACAATCAGTAATTCATTAAGACAATAAAAATATGCATAGTAGTTAAATCAATAACATCAAGCAAATGTCTACTTGCCTGAAAATTAGAAAGTTGTTCTGTAGTCAAAGCATCCGTCAACGTAGAGATAATGACAGAATTGTTTAGCTCTTGCAACTTCTGGACAGAAGCAAGTGCCCTATTCTTCCCAACATCCTCCTCTGTGAAGATAAAATTGCTAGATAGATCCCACAATTCTACATTTCCTTCATCGTGCAAAGTAACAGACTTCACGCCCACAAGAATAAGGTTCTTTGCTGCAATAAGGAAACATAATTCAGTTATATCTCACACTTGTTTAAGTTTTAACAGAATAGTTACCATATGCAGCACATTGATGACTCGCAATCACTTCCTCTTTTTAGCATTTATCACTATCGCGAATATCTACAAAAAGTAGGTCAGTGAAAGAGAACATGCAAACACACATTATCAATCAACTAGGCATCATTTATGCATTCTACTGGATTCATGCCTATTTCAATCCAATGCTCAATTATTTGTAATCTTTTCTTATTTATTTTCATCGTAGCTTTTTACTCTTATATTTCAGAACCTGTTTTTAGGAGCACCTTGTTGAGCTGAAAGGCTATCGGAAACCATCTCACTAAATTATCAACAGTGTACATCAATCTCATGTGTGAAAAATGGAAACGAAAACTTCATAAAGAAGGAAACAAACCGCACTTCATTATATATGCCAGATTTCGAACTTACAATTATTCCAGCACATACAGAAAAGAAGAAGAAACATATACCAATTTCAGCGCCAAGGCCTTGCATTCCAGAGATGAGAACATTAGCTGCAAAAAGTTTACGCATGGTTTCACGTCCATAGACGGCGAGTTGACGGCTGTGAAGATCCTCATCGATATCAGAGTTATTACGCAGATCGATCGGAGATATACCACCGGTAAGGCCATTAGTAGCGTTGCCGTTCGCGCTAACATCACCGGAAGCAGAACCAGCTCCTCCCATAGTCACCGTCGACGAATCACCAGCAGCGGCGGCGGTGGCCTTGTACTTCTTCGTTAAAGGATCCACTGAAACGGCGTCGTTGTGTCCTCCGACTTGAACTGTCGATGACCTCTTCACAGGAAGCATAAAGTGCTCTGAACTGCTCGATTCAACCATTTCAACAAGATTAAAAAACAAAAATTTTAAAAAAAAACCCAAAATTGAAAAGCTGCAAGAGAGAAGGAAGAGAAATGGTAATAGGAAGAAAGGATACCGAGAATGGAGAATATGAAGGAGTGAGATGCGCGTGATGATTAGGGTTTGTGTGAGATGCTTTGAGCTTAGAGAGAGTGGAGCGGTGTTGTGTGGGTTCCTATCGTCGATTACGAAAAAGGAAATGGACGAAGATTGTTTGGGGTGGGCCGAAAGAAATGCTTGGGCTTTTCCATTTTATACAAGCTAATTTCTATTTCTTGTTTATTTGTGCTTACTCTTTTTCTTAGCTCATGAATAGAATTTTGTGCATTTTTTACTCTATTAACTAGTTGAATTCTGCTTATTACAAAAGAAAGCACTCACAAAAGCTTGAAATAGGAGAAAAAGGGAGAATGAAGTGGAACGAAAATAATAAGTATTTGTAGGGTAAGAGTGTAGAAAGAAGCAGTGCAAGGAGGGTCGTTAGTCACTATGTTCCCAGAGTGTCATACCAAAGCCCCCTAAGTCTATGTTACAAGCTCATAAAGTCCTATAGTTATCCTAGTTCAAGTAGTCAAAGGTCTTAGTCATGAGTATAGGGCAAGCCTATGGTATTGGGCATGATACATGAATATCTTCTGTAAGGTGACTGATTTTACATAGTCTCGAGATTATACATGAAAATATCATTAAGAGTTAGATATGGGACTTCTTTCTGTGAGGGCACGGGCATTGCATTGTTAGCACTAGGCTTATTTAGTGATTGTAGCTTGTTGATAGTATTTCATATGTCATAGTTGTGTTTTCACATACATCAGCCTATATTGGCTGTTTAGATGGCTGTTTGATTTTGTTTTGAAAAGTGGTGTGGGTATTTATGCTTAAATTTAATGTGATGTGTACCATAGGTGGATGTTTTTTGTTACTGTGCTGCTTATGATTGAGTCTGTCGCTAGAGGACAAGTAATAATTTTAAGTTAAGGATATTGATGTGTTGTCAAATACAACACTTGTGATATTTAAAACTTAAAATTTTTTATATGTTCTCAATACGATGTTAGTTGGTTTTGTTTTTGGGTTTTCTTTGCAGGATTCCAAGGCTAGCCTTGATTTGAGGAACAACATGCAGAAGTTGCTATGTTTGAAGATATACGAGACCCTTTACGGGTCGTAGTTTATTCTACGGGCCGTGAAGTAGGTTTCGTGGACAATTCCAGTGAGGGGATGAGTTTGTGAAATTTGTTCTACGAATATGCTGACAGGGCGTGGACTACTTTACGAGTCTAGATCATGTTTCATGCCCTGAGGATCAGAGAAGAGGGACTTTCTGAATATTCATCAAACAAAATCCCATTGCGCGCCGTAGCACACTTTACGAGCCTTAGAGGGGCATTGTAGACTACCTATCTAGTTTTTTAGCAACATAGTATGAGGGCTCGATTACGGGCAGTGAAATACAATATGGCCCGTAAAGCTGTTTTGTGAGGCGTGCCGATCTAACTATCTTATTTTATTTAGGATTTGTATTTTAAATAGTATAAATAGATTTTTAGGTTATTTTTTATTAAGTTTTCAAAAAGTTTGACTAGTTGAGAGTAAAATAGTGAGATAGTATAGAGAAAACATTGGAGAGCTTTGAGAAACACTTGTACTTTGATTTGATCTTCTAATCTTATGATTCTCATTGAAGCTTGAATATATTTGTTCTTAATTCAATTGTGTAAGTGCTATATTATGTTATTCCAATTCATAAGTCTTGCATCTACATAAATCATGAGTAGCTAAATCCACAATTAGGGTTGTGGGAACCATGAAGAACTAACAAGGTAAAATTAGGTAAATCATAATTCTTGGAAAGTGTGTATGTGTGCATGTATTAATTAACTTTCTTCATTTTGTATGTTTTCTAGTAGTACCCAACATTAGAACTTGCCTAGTATCATTGACTGGACCAAGGCAGTAGTAATGAATATAAAAGGAGATTACTTAATAGAATTCGATTGATATGTTCTCATCTAATCAATTAAACTGGCCAAGGGGAGGTTGTACTGGGACTAATAGGTAGATGTTAGTAATGCACACTGCAGAGATGGGTCAAGTTATATAGCAAAATTCGGCTCTCGCCTGGGTCAAAAGATTTGGTGAACTTAACTTACCGTCCTGCATGCTACCTACTAGGAAAGAATTAGGTTATCCGATGATACTGAGTTAAGGAATCATGGGGAATACAATATCCTAGTTCCTCTCCATATTGGTTAAACTCTTGTGTTAGTTACATTTAATTTTCTACTTGGTGTTACAACTCCCCCGGGGGAAGTAAGTTGGTTAATCACTCGAATTGCGTTACTTAAATTATCATAAGTTTACGTATTCCCTTGGGTTGGACCCCAACCTTGGTTAGATTCTATTTCTTGACAATAACCACTTTATCCTCATTTTTTCATCAATCTCGGATGAAGCCAAAGATTCACTATTTTTTGGCTTTGGGGTATGATGGAATAAAGCAAAATGAATCTTTAAACTGTCTGCATTTCTTTCAATTGTGAAGTAGCAGTTAGTCAATGCAATTTTTGACGTTTATCATGGGTCATTCGAAAATAGTCGCGCTATGTTTTTAAACATAGGGGTCAGGCTGCATACATTCGACCCCCCTTACCCCGCAAGTGGGAGCCTTTGAGGCACTGGGGTAATGTTGTTGTTGTTGACCACTTTATCCTCAAAAAGGAGGTGTAACTTAGGCGACATCAAGCTTTTGGCGCGGTTTCCAAGGATATGGATAGACTTGGTTAATTCAAAGGTATTTGGGTATTAACCCTTACTTTCTTCATTTTGTGTTTTGTATCGTTTTGTTTCTTTGCAGGGTGTAAGTGTAGTGTATGCCCAACATGCAAAGTCGAGGCAATCCCTTGACTCTGATTAACCTAGAGATCTAGAAAACACTAGGAAGAATGGCCCAAGATAATGCCAACAACACGAGCAATGCAGCTCTGAACAGAAACAAGAGTGAGAATGTTAATCATGAGAACCCACCTCTTCTTGAGGACATTGCTCCACAGCCACAGGATTTTAACGCCAATGCTTAACAGAGGAATCAATAAAGGCTGAATCCTATGGCTATGGAGGTGACTGAAGCTATTATGTTGCCACCACTATCGACTGACATAAAGTTCCTAGTCTTGAGTGGGTTGCTTTAGATGCTGCAGAACCATGGTGCGGGCTTACCATCAGAGGATCCTTATAGCTATCTACACAACCTTGCATTTGTCTGCGAGAGTGTTATGGGAACACAAAATTTGTCTATGGATGTTGTGGGACTTCGTGTCTTCCTATTATCTCTTACGGGCAAGCAGTACTATGGCTATCTAAGCTCCCACAGAGTTTGATCACCAGTTGGGCTGAATTTCAGAGGGCCTTTCTGAAGAGGTACTTCCCCAGGTCGAAGAAGCTCTAGTTGAAAGACCAGATCAACAACTTCGAGCAACTTCTTAGTGACTCAATCAATACTATATGGGAGCAATTCACTAAGTGTTTGAGGAGTTTTCCAGACCACAAGATTGTTAATGATGCCTTGATGGAGATCTTTTACCGTGCCTTTGATGAAAATAGTTGGCCTTGTGGTGATACTATTATAGGGGTCATATTCTTAGATCAACCATTCGCAAGGATCACAAAAAGGATGGAGAAAGCGGTCAAGACCAACCGTGCATAGGGCCAAAAAGACAGAGCATCTACTAGAATTACATGCAATATTAGTATTGGTTTAGAGTAAGCTAAGATTAATGAAGAGATTATGCAAAAGTTTTCCTAAATCTATACAGGCATAGAGGTGAAGATGAAGTTAAATCAGGAGTGAATAAATGAAGTTATTCATCAGCCTCCACGTGCACCTATATATGAGGATCCCTACTATGAGGAGGACACTTATTTTATTGTTAATCAAATGGGAGTTTTTGAACCAATGCCCAAGGGTCCAATCAGGACTATTAGCGCCAAGGTCAAGGGAACCAAGGTCGAAACTTCAATCAAGATATAGATTTTAGGGACAATAGGGAAGATACAATGACCAAAATTAGGTCCAAGACAGAGACATAGATTGGGACAGTAGAGAGAGTTACAGAAATGGTTCTCATGTGCTACCACATAACCATGACATAAGTGCAAGTAGCTCAAACGTTGAGGAGATATTTGATCATCTGCTGAAAAAAACTAAGATAGAGGATGAGACTCTAAGGGGGGATGAGATCTGATATCTCTAGTATTAATAAGAAAATTGAGTCTCATCATTCTGTTGCCATCAAATAGCTTGAGCAATAGTCCAGTCAAGTGTCAACTCCACTAAATCACCGTCAGAGGGGTACACTACCTAACAACATAGTTTCGAATCATAAGAATAAAGGTAAGTGTATGGCGGTTACTACTCTGGGTGGTAAGAGCACCATTGATCCTCTCATGCTATTTGATAAGGATGATGTTTAAGAGAAGATGATTGAGGTGCGGAATGCTGATACAAGAGATGATTGTGGCAAGGATAGGTCGAGTGAAGCTACTGATGCACCATAGAAGTTGAAGCCCATTCCTAAGACTCCTTCTCCCTTCCCTCAAAGATCAAAAAGAGGGAGGATGAAGGCAAGTTCAAGCACCTCCTCTCCATGCTAAAACAAATCTCTATCAATATCCCTCTCATTGACCCATTGGACAAGATGCTAGGATATGCCAAGTACATGAAGGACCTAGTTACGAAGTAGTGCACAGTGAGTTAGGAGCTCTCCCAAGAGCTTTTGTATTGCAGGGCAATTGCTACGAGGTCCTTGGTGTAGAAGCGAGAAGATCTTGGCACTTTCACCATACCTTAAACCATTAGAGATATGGAGTTCAGAAGGGCATTATGCGATCTAGGTGCCAGCAACAATCTTATGCCCCTTGCTATCTTCAAGAAGCTAGGATTGGGGCTCTTATGCGATGATCATGCTATTGTTGATGGTTGATCGCATGGTGAAGAAGCCTGTGGATATACTTTATGATGTGTTTTTGAAGGTTGAAAAGTTCATATTCCCTGCAGACTTTGTGATCCTAGATTACAAGGTTGACGTTGACGTCCCAAGATCACTCATTGCCACTGGTAGAGCACTAGTGGATATGAAAAGAGATCATCTTCAATATCTATTTGACTATGAAGAGCCAGATGATTTAAAGAATGAAGTCTGGGCACTTGGTGAAGACTGAGTAACCAAGTTATCCAAGTTGTGCCATGAAAATAAAGCAGGCACTACTTGGGAGTCAATCCAAGGTTTCTGATGTGATAGTTGTAGTTGTAGCATTGCTTTTTAGTTTTTGGACTTGCAGGTAGTTTATTTTTTTGTATTTTGATTGTAATCTTGGACATTGTGCTAGTTGTATATACGATAATAGTATGTTCTGTGAAGAATGAGCAGGTACATAGCTAAGTCAGCCACTTTTGTCTGAGAAAGGAATCAGAAAGTGCCTCTACAACTGGTTCTATGGGACATAAACCATTTTACGGTTGTACACCATCTTGTAGACACTTCGACTAAGCAAACGTTATACATTCCAGTCCACGAGATAACTTTATAATCTTTAGATGAAACTATGGGTCATGAATAGGACTCGTGGACCTCAGGTAAGTTTCTAAATTTTTTACTAAGTGTTGGGGTCTCTATGACGAACTCTATGAGTTGTACTTTATTTTACAACTTGTAGACTGGTCCGTGAAATCTAATCCTGAAAACTATGATTTGGATGTTCTACGAAACCATAATTCATGAGCTGTAAAATACTCTACGACCCATATTTAGAGTTTCATAGAGTCTAGGCCCATCAATTTTTAATTGACCTAGTCAAAGTATAAATGTTGGGGTCAAAATATTTTAACCCTATTTCAGCCCTAATTTGCAAAAACACCCGGTCAACCCCTACATCCAAACTTTTCAAACACCGATGGCTACCACCACCATTCTCTAATAAAGTTTTCTAATGACCTAGGGTTTTAATGTCTCACCACCTCCTTCATCTTCTACAATCTAATCACACAAATTGGTAAGTTCTCTATTAACCCAACACCATTGATTTGTCTATATTTGTATGGTTGAATTAAAAATTATGTCGGTTGGTTGTGTTAAACACAAACCCATGTGTGAAAATTGATGAATTGTGGTTGTTGTTCTTGATATATGTGTCAAACTAAAATTTGGTGTGGTTGCTTTGTTATATGTTTGAATAATATGTTTTGGCGCCTATTGAATCACCCGCTGTTT
Organism: Solanum sejunctum; assembly: GCA_025642045.1. Classification (NCBI taxonomy): domain Eukaryota; kingdom Viridiplantae; phylum Streptophyta; class Magnoliopsida; order Solanales; family Solanaceae; genus Solanum; species Solanum sejunctum. The sequence continues at coordinate 8,722,133 of JAOTQJ010000111.1, read as the reverse complement.
ATGATGAATTGATGTGTATGTAATTTGGTGTGCATGATGATATGGGTGCATAATTTTGTTGTTAATTCATTCACATGGGGTCGGAAGGGTTGGGGGAAGCATGCTCAATTACTTTTGATGAGGTACATATGTTGATGATCATGTTGAGGTGTTGGTTATTATGAAGAAAATCATATAGGTGTGTGCAGATTTCTTTATTGCTGTTAGAATAGGATTGAAAAGTCGTCTGGGGTCCGTTTTGATGTACTTAGAAACTCAAGTGGCTGAGTTTTCTAGTTTACGAGTGGTTCTTACGACCTGTGGAACATTCCACGAGTCGTGATTACCCTCGTACATGATTCTTGAAATTTGAAGTTTGTGAGTACCTATTAGACAAGATCCTCTACCAGTCGTAGAACACTTTACGACTCATAGAAAGGCCTCATGAATCCTTTCTTGAAATAGATTCAGACACTGGAATCCTCTACGACTAAGTCTACCGCTTGTAGAACATTCTACGAGTCATACCTGGTCTTATAGACATTTCTGGTAAACAAATATTTTGTGACCACTAGTTTATGAGAGCTTTCTATAGCTTGTAGTGTCCACTACGACCCTTAAAGGTGCTTTCGTAGACCCTTCTACAAATAAGTTTGAGTTGTTTTTGCGTTTCAGTTTTTGATCTATGGGGGCTAACAAGGTGCATAAATATTTATATTTAAAGTACTATGGCTTCCGTAAGCAAAACAAGATGAGATCAGGGTCTTATAGATAAGGGTCAGAGATGAGCCCTCGGAGGATGAGTAGACCACCACTCTGAGTGGTTCACTAGAGGACCTCAGCGTCCGACCTAACCCGTAGACCGACAGACCACAGATGACGGCTGCTTCCAGAGTTGGGCATACTCAGGCTCTTGTCATTTGTACTTTCTAATCTGATGAGAGAGACCACGACAAGAGCATCTCCATACAAATAACTCTATCTAGAGAAGAGTCTAGCTTAGAGTCAGGCTCTGATGACAATTTAGAGATAGAGTCCTCCGCTATACCTCAGGCATCATTATCTCCATCAAGCGCTTTTAATAGTTGGTGGTATTATCTCCATCAGGCATTTTTAATAGTCGGTGGTACATCAAGGGCATGCGAGATATTTATATAGAGGATGTGCAGACTACAGAGCTGGGCAAGCCAGCTCGCTCCATCTATGAGGAGCCCCAAGTTATCTCAGACAGACTCGATAATGTCCATGGTCTCCAGGACACCATGATCAGATATAGGCTCCAGTGGTTGACTAGATCACTTGGGCAATACTTTTTGACCATGGTGAGGAAGTTCTATGTGTCTTATGGAGCCACCATTCACAGTACTCTTTCCAAGGGAAAGAAGCCCCTTGCTCAGCCCAGATTAACTGAGACCAGAGTGAGGAGCTGATGGATGGATATCTCAGAGACCACCATTGGTCATATGCTATTTGGGCTAGAGTTTCCTGCCCCCAGATCTATAGCTGAGTTTGACTATCGAGTGGGTCAGATGAGGGACTTGATGGTGATAAGAGATCCACAGCGCAAAGCCGACCTGATAAGATGGGTGGCCGAGTTGATTATTGAGCAGTGTCTAGAATTTGTAAAGGTTGCCACACACACGGAGCCTATTGTTAAGGCTTTTCTCAGTTTCCCAGCCAAATTTTGGTGGACGGTTATCAGATCACATGTCTGGCCGACACTTACTAATAATACCTTAACATCGATATTGTCAGGATCTTGGCTGGTTACGAGATTGATTAGGCCGCCCTGAAGAGGTCCACCTCTATCCCTCTTCCTTACTTGATCTACAGACTCTGTTTAGAATCATGAGGCGTGCCAACCTAGCTATCCTATTTTGTTTAAGACTTATATTTTAAATATTGATAATAAGTTTTTCAATTATTTTTCATTAATTTTTCAGAGAGTTCCACTAGTTGAGAAAAAAATAGTGAGAAAACATTGGAGAGTTTTGAGAAGCACTTGTACTTTGATTTGATCTTCTAACCTTGTGATTCTCATTGAAGCTTGGATTTACTTGTTCTTAATTCAATTGTGTAAGTGCTCTATTATATTATTCCAATTCATAAGTTTTGCATCTAGACAAATCATGAGTAGCTAAATCCATAACTAGGGTTGTGGTAACAAAGTAAAACCAGATAAATTACAATTCTTAGAAAGTGTGTATGCATGTCTTAATTAACTCTTTTCGTTTTGCACATTTTCTAGTGATTAACATTAGAACCCGTCTAATGTTACTGACTAGACCAAAATAGTAATGAATAGCAAAAGAGATTAATTAATAGGATTCGATTGATATGTTCTCGTCTAATCAATCAAACTTGGCCAAGGGGAGGTTGTACTAGGACGAGTAAGTTTGTAATGCACACTGCGAAGATGTGCCAAGTCACGTACTGAAATTTGCCTCTCGCATAGGCCAAAGGATTTGGTGAACTTAACTTATCGTCTTGCATGCTATGCACTAGAAAAGAATTAGTTATCAGGCGATACTAAGTTAGGGAATCATGGGGAATACAAAACCCTAGTTCCTCTCCATATTAGTTAAACTCCCATGTTAGTTAGGTCTAATTTTTTACTTGTTATTACAAACCCTCCCCTTTGTGGAAGTAAGTTGGTTAATCACTCAAATTGTGTTACTTGAATTCTCCTAAGTCCTCGTATTTCTTTGGGCTCAACCCTAATCTTAGTTAGGTTCTATTTTTGACAACAACCGTTTTATCGTCAAAAAGGAGGTGTAACTTGGGCAACAACACTTACCTTTGCTTTGAAAACTATATACATCATGAAATTCTCATAATTCATGCATAAGTGCTAGTAATCATTATATAGAAATTATAATCCATACATGTGGAATCATAGGTTAAAAATCCAGAAGAAATCATCAAAAAATTTTGACAAAAAGAAGATTTTGCATTGGATTTCAGGATGAAACTCATTCATGAATGGAGCCCCACATACGTAAAGTAAAGCCTCAAGAAATTATGGAGAAAATATGGAAATCCTTAATCAAACCTCCAAGTTCTAGCTTTAATGGAACCTTTGTCTGAGAGAGAGAAATATCAATAACCCTTGAGAGAAATTTGAGAATAAAGACTTTAAATGAACTAGGAATAGGATATAAGGCCCCACATATTGGAGGGTGCAAAAATGCCTAAGAAATTAAATCTTAAAATATTTCAAGTACCAGTGGATTTATGGAAGGGCCTATAGGCCGTAAGTGGCCCCATGAGCCATAACTTATGTTCATGGATTGATGGCTAGGCTTGGTGAAAATAATAATTTCTAAAGTTGAGTATATGACTTATCAAACAGTCCATATAATGACTTACGAGCCGTAAGTCAGGTCGTGAAATGAAGATCAGAGAAAGTTTTCTGAGGGTCCAAAATGTTAGAGATGAAACCCCTCTTCTATGACTCGTAGACTGTACCATGATCTGTAGATGAGGTCTCGTGATTCTTCCCGGCAAGGTTTTTAAAAGAGGCAAATTTGACCTTTCCTATTTTTATAAGTCCAAGGTATGTTGCTTAAGGCCTCAAATGACTCTTTTCCAGCCTTATACATCTTTCGCTCCTTCAGTTTAATTCATTGCTCAAAAAGTTCTAAGTTTGAAACTCTCCCAAACACTCCCAAGTTCTTTAAAGGCTTCAAGAAGAAGAGTCCCAGCTACAATTTCAGGGTTATCCTCTACTTTTCCAGCAAGATTTTTCATCTCCAAACAACCAAGGATATGGTTTTGATTGTGGAGACCTTTCCTCCACAAGTCCAAGCATTCTCCCTTTTTAACTACATGAGATTTATGAATATTTATGGATGTTTTGTGAATCTTTTATATGATAATATTGTGAAGAGAGTTATGATATTTTACTTATGTAAATGATTATGCATTGCATATCCATGTGAAACTTATGAATTTTATTAGGGCTTGTGATACCTTAGATATGTCTTGTTATGCCTTTTGGTGTGTTATTTTGAATAATGTTCAAATGGTTCCATTTTACTCTTTTAAAGTCATTACACATGAATTGCATGGTTTAAAACTCATGTATATGTACCCACTATGATTTGATTAAAGTTGTATGTCAGACTTCTATGTTGATGAAAGCCTTATGGCAAGATTATGCAGACCATGAATGCTAAGAATTTTAAAAAAGGCTATTATGCATGTTATGAGATATAAGAATGTTGTGGAACTTGTGAATGATATGAAGCCCTATTCTTTGATATTATGAAGCTTTGATTTTGATGATCTACTCCATGACATTATTATGATATTATGTTGCTTTGCATATTATGATTATAAGTATGATTTGAATATTCCTTGGGATTGTGACCTAGCACCAAGAGGACCTTGGTTGATAACTATTATCCCATAACTATATTACTACCATAAGTTTGTGAATTAGCTAATGGATCTATATAGCTATGCTACATGATTGACCAAAAAGGGTGGTGTTTTCGTATGACACATGTTAGTTAAATACCAAAATAGATGGTGTTCCCATAAGGTTGTTATCATAAGTTAACGGATAAGGGTAGTGTTCCAGTAAGGTGTTTATGAAGCACTTTTCAAAATGGGGGAGTTCCTATAAAATGAGTATTTGGTTTTCTTTGACAAACTAAACCACTCCTAGTCTAGTTGAAGTGGACATCGAGATTCCAAGTAGTACCTCGCTTGGTCTTATATGTCGGTTATGACCCTTCCCATCTATGTATGATATGTTATATGACTTGATGATATTCATGCACATTTGGCTAAGGCATTGAGCATTCATGACATCTTGAGCTTATATCTATTGATTATCATTATCCAAATTGCTTAATTATGGCTTATATTCTTTGTCGCATTGTACCCTGCATACTTAGCACATTCTAAGTACTAATACATACATTTGCCTACATGGTCTAACCATGTAGGACTAGAGCTCCTATCCATCCTCCTCCCTCAAGTGGATAGAAAATTCAGTTGAATATTACTTTTGGTGATTCCTTCATTTTGGGAATAATAGCTATTACTTTCACACTTCATTTAGACTTGTATATTTTTGGATACTATCTTTTGAGGGTGAGCCTAGGAGATGTTTTGGCCCTCATTTCATTCATATTAGAGGTGTTGTTAGATAATTTGATATGTATGTATTGAGCCCAACTCTTATTATGCTATGTGTTATGAAAGACTCCCTTAGTCCCTTATTCCTCCTTATGTGTTGAATGGTTGCTATATGGATGAGATGAAAGTCCTAAGTCTCTAATTGCCCCTATAGCGCGAGTTGTACTTACCCGCCTCTTAGACTTTAATTTTTACATGATCCATGCTAATCCTCTTCTCTATAACATCCCCATAGCTTGAGTCCTATGTCCTGCTTCCCCTAGAAATTATGTGTTATTTGCTTTAAATTTTGCTTTCGCAACTATTTAAGGATGTGTTATACATGCTTAATAGACTTGTTTAGGTTCCTCTGGGTTCTTCATTCATCGTGTCATGTCTAGGTCCTAGTCTTGGAGCGTGATAAAGCTTAGTATCAGAGCACTAAGTTTATAAATGATCCTCGAAAATGAGTCTTATTCATGGTTATTAAGCGCACCACAACTATGAATAGTAGGTTATGAGGTGTCTTACAAAATAAATCATTTCTCATACTCTATGTTGTGATATAGATTTGAATTAAGGCTTTAGATCTCTAACGAATGATTTTTTGCTCTTTTAATCATGTTTTAAAGATGAGTGGCCCAAAGAGTTCCCACTCCCGAGGATGAACCAGCCCTTTCGGCTCCATAAGTTCCCTAGGAGAGGAAGGAGTCACTCATGCCGAGTACTATAATATGTCATGTTGTTGTCAAGGGCTATGGCCAACCAAGGAGTTCAAGCTCCTCATGCTCCTACCCCCGTCTCAAGGGTGAACGATTTCATAAGAATGAATCCTTCGGAGTTTTATGGCTCCAAAGTTGAAGAAGACCCCTAAGAGTTTATCGATGAGGTGTGTAAAGTTCTCAGTATAATAGGGGTTAACTAGGAGGAGAAGGCGAAAGTAGCAGTCAATCAATTAAAAGGCCTTGCTAAATTGTGGTTTGTTCAATCGAAGGGTGAGAGAGAGGATTGAGAGTCTATTACTTGGGAAGAATTGAAGGCTGCCTTCCCCAACCATTTCTTTCCCATGAAGCTAAGAGAGGCAAAGATGATGGAGTTTATGAACCTCAAGCAAGGTTCAATAAGTGTTAGAGAGTATTCCCTAAAGTTTAATAACTTCTCCAAGTATGTTCCTCACTTGGTTACTGACCTTAGGGCAAAGATGCATACGTTCATATCGGGAGTGTCCAACTTGATAATGAAGAATGTTGCACTGCCATGCTCATATGAGATATGAACTTGTCTCAGCTCATGACTTATGTTGAACAACTTGAAGGGGAAAAGCTTAGAAAGAAGACGAGTAGAGAATGTAAGATGGCTAGGTATGATGGTGGTTTCCAAGGTACCAAGGGTGGTCACTTCCAATAAGGCCACAAGTTCCAAGGCTAAGGGTCCTTTAATGCCGAAGGTCAAATATTTACTAATGATACGGTGCCCAACTGTAGAGCTCTAGGTGTTAATAGTCTCTAAATCATTGCTAGGTGTGGAAGGTGTGGCAAAAATCATAGTGGTAGATGTTGCAAGGACATGAGTACTTGTTTCAGGTATGGTAAAATGGGCCATAAGATTGCGAATTGTCCAAACAAGGGTGGGGATGGCCGTCCTCAAGGATAAGGTACTCATTGTGACTAACGAGAATAAGGTAGTCAACAAGGGGGTTCTCCACATATAATCTCTTTTATGCTCTTCAAGGGAGGCAAGGGGTGGGTGAGGTGACCGACGTTGTTACGGGTACGTTAAAGATCTATAATCTTGATGTGTTTTACTCTTTTTGTTCCTAATGGACTTCATATGTGTCCTGAGTTACTGTGTGAACCCTTTGAAGTGTCTATCCTCGTGAGCGCATCCATTGTTGCTAAAAGAGATTGTAATGCTTGGCACATGTCTATATTGCAAAAGGGCTTGCCTTGTAATTTTGTCGAACTTGACATGGTAGATTTTGATATCATCTTTGGGATAGATCGGTTACATACATATCATGTCTTTATTGATTGTAGGACCCTACGAAGTTAAGTTTCAACTTCTTAATGATCCCGTGCTTAAGTGGGTGGGTCATAATTAAATAGTAAAGGGTAGATTCATCTCTTGTCTTAAGGCTCAGGAGTTGATTTCTAAGGGTTGCATATACATCTTGTAAGGGTTAGGGATGTTGAGTCTAAAGTCCCTTCTATTGGATCGGTTTTGGTGGTATATGAGTTTCTTAATGTCTTTCCTGATAAACTCCCTGGTAATGGAGATAGATTTTGGCATAAACCTCCTCCCCGATACCCAACCCATTTATGTTTCTCCTTAATGCATGGGCCCAATAGAGTTGAAGGATCAATTAAAAGATTTGTTGAAGAAAGGTTTCATAAGGCTTAGCAAGTCACGTTGGAGTGTACCAATGTTCTTTGTAAGGAAGAAAGATAGTTCATTTAGAATGTGCATAGATTACTGGCAACTCAAAAAGGTTACCATGAAGAACAAGTATCCCTTGCCAAGGATAGATGACCTATTTGATCAACTTCAATAGGCTAGCCACTTCTCAATGATTAACCTTTGGTCCGGGTAATTGAGGGTAAGGGAGGTGATATTCCCAAAATAGCCTTTCGAATAAGATATGGACATTTGGTTATGTCCTTCGGTCTAATTAATGCTCCGACAATATTTATGAATCTTATGAATATGGTCTTTAAATCCTACCTTGAGTTTATGGCGGTCTTTATTGACAATAGTTTGATTTATTCATGGAGTGAAGAAGAACATGTAAAACATTTGAGGATAGTGTTTCAAACATTGAGGGAAGAAGGATTGTTCACTAAATTTGACAAATGTGAATTTTGGTTGAAGAAAGTTGCCTTTCTAGGTTATGTTGTGTTAGGTGAAGGGGTTAAGGTAGATTAAAAAAAGATAGGAAGTTGTAAGGAAATGATCTAGACCCTTTACTTCAATGAAAATTAAGAGTTTCTTAGGTTTGGCAGGGTACTACTGAAGTTTTTTTAGGGTTTCTATTCAATTGTCTCTCCATTGAGAAAATTGACACAAAAGAAGGTTATATTTGTGTGAACCGATGAATGTGAAAGAAGTTTCCAAACTTTAAAAGATAAGCTTACATCCGTTCTTATTTTGGTTCTATCGGAAGGGTTAGAAGGGTTTGTGGTGTATTGCAATGCTTTGAGAGTTGGCTTCGGGTGTGTATTGATATAAAATGGCAAAGTTATTGCCTATATTTCTAGGCAACTAAAGGTGCATGAGCCCAATTAATCCATCCATCATCTTGAATTAGCGGCCGTGGTATTTTCCTTGAAGATATGGCACTGTTATCTATATGGGGTTTATGTACATATGTTCACCGACCGTAGGAGCCTCTAGTACATGTTCACCCAAAGGGATCTAAACTTAAGACAAAGGAGGTGGTTGAAACTCCTTAAAGATTATGACATGAATATAGACTATCATCTCGTAAGGCTAATATTGTGGACAATGTTCTCAGTAGAGTATCCATAGAGTAGGTCTCATGTTGATAATGGAAAGAAAGAATTAACAATGGAAGTTTGCTGGTTGGCTAGATTGTGGGTTAGATTGAGTCAAGCCAAAAATAAAGGTGTGGTGGTGGTAGATAGTTCTAAATCTTTATTGATTGAATAGGTTAAATCTAAACAAGACCTTGACCCTGCATTGTTAGAATTGAAGGCTTTGAAGGACAATTTGATCTATGAGGAGATCCCTATTCAAATCCTTGATCATCACGTTCGCAAGTTGAGGACCAAAGAGATTGCATTTGTCAAGGTATTGTGGACAAATCAATTTGTAGAAGAAGCTACTTAGGAAGCTAAAAAGCATATTAAGGCTAGGTACCTGCATTTATTTTGACTTGCTGATGCTGAAAGAGTTGATGGTAATAATTCGTTCCTATTTTTTGAGTTCCCTTGTATTTCAATTTGAAGGACGATAGGGTCCTAAAGTCTAACTTATGATTGGTTTGATTTATTAATTGTTTGCTTACTTGATTGCCCAATTGATTGATTGCATGAGTGACATGTGAACTGTTTGACTAGGAGAGTCCATGATAGGATTCGTGCCTTGACTATGTCGCTAGATTGCTCTTCATTCGAGGATGAATGATCCCAAGGAGATAATGTAACACCCTCTAATTTATTCTACCTAGTCTGTGTTAAATGTCTAGAGAAGTTGAAAAAATGACTTAGAAAAGTCACTAGAGGAATCCATGAAGGGCCATCTACAGCTCCTAGAGTGATTTATGAACTGTAGATGGGACCTCGTAGTTGCCTATGTGACTTAGAAAATTTATCAAAGTCTGAGGATTCTATACGAGTTTGTTTATGGATTATACTTCAATCCATGAGTCGTAGAATGGGTTTTGTGGTTAAATGTTTCAAGAAATCAATTTTCTAGATCTTGAACCATGATTAATAAGATCACCCATTATTCATTTTACAGCCCATAGAAATGGGTTTTGTATATCCTAGGTCCAATTTCTAGTAACCCAATTTTTTTGGGAACCTTCCATCTATGAGAGGCCACTATGGTCCCTAAGTAAAACCATGACCTGTAGATGGGGTTATGTGCTTCCCTTTGGTAGTTTTAGAGAGGAGTACTATTGTCTTTTGCCACCCTTATTAATTAAAACTCACTAGGTTTTGGACTTGTTTTGGACCCCTTATCAATACCCTAAGGGTAATATTATTCATTCTACACTTAAAACTTTGGAGAGTATCGAGGAAGGGGAGAAAGCTAGGGTTCTGAGAATATGATTGAAGATTATCCAAGAGTTGATTGTTCTCACGACCCAAGCCTAGGGCCTAGGCACGACATAGAGAATGGAGAACCCGAAGGGATCCCAAACAAGCCTATTAAGTATGCGTAACACATCTTTGATAGCAATAGTATAATTAACAAACACATAATTCTAGGGGAAACAGAGCTTTGGACTCATGCTGTAGGCATGTTATAGGGAAGAGAATTAGCATTAACACATAGCAAGTAAAGTTTAAGGGGTAGGTAAGTATGACTCACACTATGGGGGTACTAGGGGCTTAGGATTTCCATCTAATGGTTAAATCATATGTAGGCAAAAATATGCATTAGTACTTGGAATGCACTAAGTATGCAGGGTGTAATACATCAAGGAAACATAATCCATAATTAAACAATATGCATAAGCATAGTCAGTGAATATAAGCTCAATATGACATGAATGATAAATACTTTAACCAAATACATATATAAGGGTAGCCAAATCATAAATTATACTATACTTAGTTGGGAAGGGACCATAAATAACGAATAAGACTAAGCGAGATACTACTTGGAATCTCAATATTCACTCCACACTGAATAAAGAAGTGGTTTACTTTGCCAAGGTAGACCAAACACTCACCTTATGATGTGTTGCAAAAATACAACACTTTTGATACTTAAAACTTAGTATTTTGTGTGTTCTCAATGTGATATTTGTGTATTTTATATGTTTTAGTGTTTAGATTTGCAGGATCACAGGTTAGCCATGACTTGGGGAAATTGCAGAAATTGCTGATTTTGCTATTGTACGAGACCTTTTACGATTCATAGAGTATTCTATGAGTTGTAGATAGGTTTTGTGAGGATTTCCAATTAGGGGCTATTTTCTGAAGTTGAAGTCTACGAATATGAAGATGAGTCATGCAGTAGTTTACGAGTCGTAGAATACCTTTCGTGCCCTGAGAATCAGAGAAGTGGACTTGCAGGAAAGTTATTAGACAAAATGCCCTTTACGGTTCGTAAAAAACTCTACGAGTTGTAAAGAAGTGTAGTAGAAGTGAAGTCCAAAACTCCAGTAGTTGATTATGAGATCCCGACTACGAGTAGTAAAAGACAATATGGGTCGTAAAGTATCTTTCATATGGTATGCAGACCACTTTTCTCAATTTGTGTAGGACCTACTTTTAATAATTATAAATAGGTCTTTTATGTTATTTTTTAGAAGCTCTCGCCAGTTTTGTTTAGTTTTGACCTAGCACTCAGAGAACTCAATATTTTTAGAGAGAAAATTGTGAGAGTCTTTAAGAATACTTGTGGTGTAATTTGATCTTCAAGCTTATGATTTTGATTGACTTTGGATTTGCTTGTTCTTAATTCAATTGTATAAGTTTTTAATTATATCTTCTCAATTCATAATCTCTTCATCTACACATATCATGGGTAGTTAAATCCACCATAAGGGTTGTGGGAACCATGAATGTTAGGACCTGTAACGTAAGTTAAACCCCGAACGTCCTTAATTGGTTTGATTTAATAAATTTTGGGACCGAATACGACATTTCTTCTAAGTTTGGTCCTTAAGAATAAAAATTGATGTGGGGTCAAGGTGTGTGTGGGTTTTT
>JAOTQJ010000111.1:8699899-8710526 GCA_025642045.1 Solanum sejunctum | reverse complement strand
TGAATTCGTAAGCTTATTCGACGTTATACATTTGAAAAGTTCCTTTCTTGTACAAATTGAGTTTGAAAATAATATACGTTCATGTTTGCTCAAATTTTACAATAAATTTATTCCATCTTAGACTGTTGAGTTTTGAACCCATGAATAGTATTCGTTTGACTGGAGTTAGAAAATTGGAAAGCTATAAGTCAGTTTATTCCGAAATTACCTCTAAATGTGATTTTGAGCAGTTTTGGCAATATTTCGTAAAAGAATTACTACTTGACTTCAAAAGTGAATATGAAATCAGTTTTTATGCATATGATTCTCACGACTCTATTCGTGCCCGTTTGGCCTTGTTCACAGGTTCCCGAGCCGGATATTTCGTGCGCATATATGATTATATATATATATATATATATTCCGAGGTTGGCTGGATACGGCGAGTCGGTTTACCCATGGACCGACTTTGCTTAGCGGAGACATAAGGAGCTGGGCTAGGATGGCATCATGATGTGTGAGTGCTGGGCCAAGTTCACCCCGACTCACGGGAGTGCGTGGCACCGTCGTTGCGGCTCCATAAACAGGCATGATGACATTTATGCTTTATGATACGTGAACGTTCCGCACCATCGCCCTGGTTCACGTAGATCGTTTGAGGGGTTATGTTGGAGATTTTTGAGATTTAAAATTTTTCTGATGTTATGCTGTGGTATGGCGCGCGTTTGGAGATCGCCATCGTTCCCGTCCGATATGCATTATTTTGATGTTTGACAAAAAAAATAAATATTTTTATGTTGATATACAGGTTTGACTTCTATACTTTCTTATTTGGATTGTTATTTTCACTTACATTTTGGGCTTTCTGCTTTACATACTTGGTACATATTTCGTACTGACCCCCTCCTTTCAGTGGGCTGCGTTCATGCCCGTAGGTACAGATGAATAGGTTAGAGGGTCATCTTCTTAGGACTTCCTTCTACCGTTGGAGTGCTCCCTTGCATCAGGAGCAGATCGTTGGTATATACTTGTACACGTTCATCTTGTATTTTGCATTTGTATATATATATATATTCGAGGGTATGATGGGGCCCTGTCCCGTCTTGTGATCCAGTTTCTGTACATAGAGGTCTGTGGATACATGTGGGTGTAGGAAATTATGTTGGTATGATCTCGTTTGTATGATATGTTTGTTGGGCGGTTCTGCTGCAGCGGTGACCTTGTCAGCCCGCATATGTGTATATGTATATATGTTCATATGGCAATGTCTGGTACTGTTGGGTTTGCTGTTTGCAGGTGGGGTTAGTTAGAAAAATAGACCAAACTTTGTCGAAATTTCGTGAAATTCCTTAGCTGTCATGAATGGAAATTAGGTATAGTGTATGTCTGGGTGCCCTATCGGCACCAACCACGGCCCCCTAGGTTGGGTCGTGACAAACATACTCAACTCAACAACATTACCCCAATGCCTCAAAGGCTCCCACCCATTGCGGGGTAAGGGGAGATCAGATATACGCAACCTGACCCTTATGTTTAAAAACATAGCGCGACTGTTTCTGGATGACCCACAAACATACTCAACTCAAATCTTCAAAATCTAACCTTAACTCAAAATATGCATGGATTTCTCAAAAATTATGAAATCTAAAGTTCATGCTATCAAGTATAAAATTATAGTTCAATACTATATTGAAAGTATATGATGCAATAAAACTTCATAAAACGTCAAGAGAATTCACAATAAGCACATAATCTCAATACTTACATAATATAATTTCTCAAATCTCAACTTTTTTACCAAACCTTGACTCAAGAAGTTGAAGGGGCGTGTGAGAAACAAGATATCACACTTTAGTACGCCTTACATACCTGAAAATTGAAGGAACAATCAAACCTCAATGGATTCTTGTTGTGAAATCAAGAACCTTACTCTTTCTCCTTTCTCCTCTCCTTACTCAAGAAAACCCTAGGTGAAAATGGAAGAATAATGAGGCTAAAGATCTGTTTTAAGACTTATATTTAGTCCCAAAATGGATGAAGGTTGAAAGGACTGGATGGGAAGTTACAAGAATAACCTTTCTCAAAAGCTGTCAAAAAACCCATTATGGGCCCCGTTATGACTCGTATACAGTACTACGACCCGTAAAACCCCTCTCCTAACCCTTTGGCACAAGTTTAGAGTTTGTTAAAGTTGCTACGAGCCCACAGTATGACTCATACCCGGGTCTACGACTAGTAATAGAGGTTTTGTAGTGCAACTCTGCATTGGCAGTCTTCAGTAAAATGGTCATAACATTTGACTCCGAACTAGGAATAAGGTGAAACCAATTGCGTTGAAAATCTACTTAAAGGGGCTTTCATTTGGTATGTAATGAGTCATATAGTTCTTTGTGTGCTAAAAGTCATTATTATTTAAATTTAACCCTTGTATAATCTAATACTAAAAACTAGATTTATAAGTAAGTTCGAAACTCGTCTAAGTACTAGAGGTCTCTTATGACTCTAAAATAATTCTCACATATAGGAATAAGACTTGAATCATAGGTACATATGAGGATATAATTATAGAGTGTCATATTATTCATACACATAAAACAAGTTTTTGCTCAGTTATCATCTATCTAGAGACCACCTCATATCCTATTAGTATCTTTATCATCATCTCTATGGATATAAATCATTCTGAACAAAAATAAAATAGTATTATATCTATATGATAGATGATTCATCTTAGGACTCTAATTTGGAAGGCTATAACCCTTGAAATAAGAGTTTTCAAATAACCTGTTGAAGTTCATAGATCAAACTTCTACTCTTATAATGAACAAAGTGGGAGAGATAGAATTTACTTATTTAAGAGATTGACTTAAAAAAATCAAAAGACTATCTCTTAATGAGGACTTAATACTAATTGTTAGATAGCTACCTCCATAATATATCTATGATTATTTTCATGAAATCAAATCTCATCATCACCTCAATAAGGAAAATCCAAGTTACTCTATCATAAATATTAGCCATATATACCTTTACTACCATATTATGAAGCTTATTTCTCCTATTTATGTCCCTTGTTTTCTCTTGATTCAATAAGACATTTCTAGTGATACTCCTCCCTTTTATAAATCTTGTCTAATTAATAAATATCATCTGAGACAATAATGTTACCAATCTTCCATAAACTATTTTGAATATAATCTTGTAGGTGATGATGATAAGATTAATAGGTCTTAAGTCCTCAAATGTATTGACTTTTTTTTTCTATTAGAAATAAATTGTGTGAGTGATGAAACTAAGGTAACTCTTGACCACAAAAGAAAGCCTTGACAATAATGATTATGTCTTTTTCTATAATATCCTAATATGTCTGATAAAAATGGTCAAAGAATCTATCTGGATCACTTACACTATCATGATTTAGAGAAAAAATAAATTTCTTCACCTTCTCCTAGATTGACATATTTGTTAACATCTCATTATGTGCTTCAATAATCACCTTAGAAATGGACTCCAGCATTTCATAATTTTGAGTGCAATTGATTTTCATGAACTATCCCTTAAACACCTTCATAGCGTCCTCACCTATATTTTGAGTAGAGTTGATAGTATCTCCTTGAGTAGTTTCTATTTCTACTATGTGTAGTTTCCTTCTTCTCTCCTTAACAATGAGTGAAAGAATTTGTATTTTTGTCTCCATCTTGAAATCACCTCATTCCATCTTTCTATTTTCAGTATTCCTCTTCTAGATTTAAGAATTTTTTTAGTTATACCTCTTCTGCTCAATTCTTTCTTGTTGCCTCAAAATGAATTTATCTCCAATTGTAGCTAATTGACTTTTATAACATTTTCTAAGGTAGCAATTTATTGAAAAACGTAATCAAAATTTATCGTACTTCATTTAGCTAAGATCACTTTCAACTTCTTATTCTTTTTCTGATAAATGGTCAAAGGAGATCCTTTGCTCCTGATCAGTTTTCTTTCACTTTTTTTTGAACTTTGAATGCTTTGAAAAATTCAAAACGTGAAAGGTCTTACTATTGGCTTGCATAGTGGTGCTACATGTGACACGAAGAAGGGCATGGTCTGACTCGTTCTGATCAAATGATGAACCTTACTTTATGGTAATAAATTCATGAATCAGTGTATTTCAATACCCTATTTAGTCTTTTAAAAATACAGTCCTCCTCAATTCTTTGATTCCACTATGTAAATTTACTCTTTGTGTACCTTATTTTATTTAAGCACAATTATTCTAGTATAGAATAAAATCAATGATTTCTTGTTATGTTAGACAGTCCATCTTTTCTTCCTTATTTAGAATAACATTGAAATCTTCTTCCACAATCCATAGTTCTTGAGTGTTCATTATTATCACTGCTAACTCCTCCTATAACTCTAATCTTTTCAAAGCACTACACTTAGTATATATGTATTCCCCTTCCTTTCCTTCTTTTTCCTCCTTGGATACAATTTTAGTGTACAATAAAATAGTCTTTTTTATTGTGATTCTGAAATTTGTAAGTTTTGTAAGTTTTGTGATACTTTAGTATATAATCATATCTAATTGAGATATATTTCTCCACTACTTCCCCTGTCTTCTTTCTTATTTGTACATTAACCTTCTTTGGAAACTCACATATCAAATCCACCTCTATTTTAACCTTAGCATAATTAGGTCTTGTCTTGTTATGAGCCGCCATGTCCATTTGTAAAGGCTTTCCTACTACCATAGCAAGGGAGAAAATAGCTTCCTTTACAAAAAATTAGGTGGTGAAGTAGGAAATAAAAATCACGTAATTGCCATCATAATCTCTTTCTTCTGGTTGAACATAGGAACCCACGTCAACGTCCTCATTGGATGTGTATATTATTTGTGATTGCTAATAAAATTACAATTTTGACAGAAGAATCACATAATCTATGCTCTTATCAAAGCATATCTATTGTGTAATCCAATATTGACTTCACCTTTCAGTTAGCATTATTTTGGAATCAAAGCTCTCAGATCTTATATGTCTGACCACCTATATGCGAATTTTCCTAATACAAGATATCATATGCTTCTTCTAACATCATTTGGTCTATCTCTTCCTCCTTGCACATAATCATTCGCTCCCATGCAAGTATGGAATCTGTTTGATGATTGAAATTGTTTGGATTGAGAGGTGAGACATACGTTATTGGATTAGAAATAGTGTGGTTGTTATTGGTTGAACAACCTCTGTGGTGGAGGTTGTTCAATGGCTGGAGTGGTCATAATTTCGACAGTTGTCAATAGGTTGAGGCAAATTAGGGGTTGTTTGATGTGAGGGATAAAAATAAGTAGTCATGGGATATAAAAATTAATGAAGAGATAAAATTTTGGTATCTGGTTTGGTTGTCAAATTTGGAATAACTTATCTTACCATTTATACCATAATGATGGGATAAGTTATTTCATATACATGGTGGGATAAGTTATCCCATATACATTTTAGGATAGTTAATTGCAAGATAACTTATTTTGGTGTAAGTTCTTCCCAACCAAACGGCCACTTATTTTTTTTTTCTCCGTCTGACCGTAGTTTATACATTTTTCTTGCAACATGAAAAATTTCATTGCATTTTTATTTTGATTAAAATTATTAAATTAAAATGTATGTATTCAAAATTGCTTCTGTTTCCATTTAAAAGCAGTTATACTGATACATGCCAAATGTCAAAAAAAAAAAAAAAAAAAACTCAAATTAAGTGCTTTTGACCTCCCAATAGCAAAGCCCAACCGGCTTCCAACAATAGTATTGATCATTTTTCATAACCAAAATTTAGTAATAAGTCATCAAAAAATCCTGAAATAGTCTGTTCTAGATATTAATAGAAGTAGAGTTATTGAATGAACAATTGTTGCATTATTTCTTAAGAAACACAAAACTCATTAGAAGTTTACAGCTTGTATACCTAAAACCAACTTATTACTCCACACTAACACATTGCAGCTCCTTACATTATTCAGCTATACATTGGCTATCATCTAAACTCTGAAGCAAACTCCACCAGGACTAGTATCTTCCGCGTTAATTTTATTGATCTCGAGTGATTTAATTTTGCAAGCTTGTGGTACATTGCGCCCTTTATAAGCATTACAGATGTATGCTATAAAATTCTGGTAATCCTGCAGTTACAAGTAAAATATCTAAATAATCAAGCGTCATATAGAAGCTAAGAAAACAAAAAATGCTAATGCTATGTAATTAAGAAGACAAATGATAAAACAGATACAAATTATATTTAATGTCAATTGAACATATATATAAAAGGGAATTCAAAATATCAAGAGAAACAACATTATAATATTCATTCAATTTTTAAATTTTTTTTTTAAAAAGGTGCATAGTAGTGATAACATAACACTTGTGTCATCTAACAAATTCTCTCTCAAACTAAAACTCTCAAAGGAATTACATTGTGGATACAATCAAATCAGAATGACTGGACTTTTATTTACAGAGTTACAAACTTTTTTCTAACAAAGAGTACACTAGCAAAATAATTTAAAATTTGTTTGTGTTTTTCTTTTAATAAAAGAAAATTAAATAATAATAAGAAAATCAAAATAAATATTTATTAATATTTTACGAGAATAAAGGCAACAGAGAAAGAGAGAGGGGGGTGATACTAACTTCTCGAAGTGGCTGATTATTTACTAGCACCCATGGTACAAACCTGTGAGCCGGGTTCAGGTGTGCAGTTTCATCTGCATATGCTGTCTCTAGCTGCAAGTTCATTTACATTAGGAATTTATCAATTTCCACTAAGTTAGAATACAACTAACTCAAATATATATTTATTGTTTTTTTTTTTACTTTTAAATGATCAATAATCGTGACTAAATAGAAAATTTTAGCTGAAATAATTTATTCTGTTTATAACTATAATATATTTTTATAAAAATAGAAGCTTTTTACCTATTTAGCCCTCCCATTCCTTCCCAAAAAAATTAGATATTGTGTTTTTATTTGTCAAAAGAAAATTTTCTATTCTTTTTTGAAAAACATTTATTTCATGTTGAGTTAGACATATATACATATATTTATGAATATATTTTTTCCTACTTGCTTGTGTACGCTTATAACTGAATGCAAATTTTATTTTTTAAAAAATCTTATGACAAGTAGAAAATACTTTCTCTAAAAAAATATATGTATACATATTTAATGCAAAATTAGAAAACAAATTGAGAGCTAAGAATTGGGGTGGGACGGGATAGATTTTTTTATTTTTTTTAGAAAAATAATATCTAATAAAATTTTTGGAGGGGGGATGAACTAAGATTTTTTTTTTAAAAAAAAATTATAAAAGAGATTAAAAATAATTTATGAGGAATATGGTAGGAGGAGGTCATGGGTTGAGATAAGAAAAATATTTAAGGGGAGTATCGTGGGAGGAGGTGACGGATTGGGATAAAAAATATATTTAAATTTTATTTTTAAAAGTTATTTATTTTCGGATAATGATACTTTAATAATCACCTTTTAATTAATACTAGTATTAGTTTATTTAATGGGAAACTTACATAGATATAATATATTAAGAAAATATTTACCATTTATAGCAAGAATAATATTTTTCATTGAACATATATAATACAATTTTAATACATATTACAGAAAACTATTTATAAAACATATATAATAGTGCACGTTTTATTGATAGATAATAAATTTATCACACACCTCAATACACTTATAATACAGTATGTCAATTTCTAACCAAACAAATACAATATATTTTAAATCACTTATATGCATAATTCACTTTTAATACAAGTGCAGATTTACCATAATATTATTATCTATTGTTATAAATAATAAAAATTTAAAAATATTGATAAAATCGATAATTATTTTTTAAAAAGTACTCACCTATGTAATTTTTTTCCTTATTTAATTTTGTCAACATAGAATATTTTGTCCATTTGAAATGTTGTGTGATAATTTTTTTAAAATTAAAAAGAGAAGGTAGTAGACACATCATCAAGAGAGTATAATAAAATAGAAAAGTGTATTTCTAAAATTAATGCATAATAATTTAAGTATAAAATTAATGATTCCAATAATTTAAATATGAACTCACAAAATAAGATAATTTAAATAACTTTTTAACAGTTTACTGGATATATTTATGATGTTGTGCCGACTCACCGTACAAACTGCAAACTTTGAAATCAGTTATTTTCTCTTTACCAAGTAAAAATTTGGAAAACATTTATACTAGTTCAGATTATCAACATTTGACTGATAGTCAAGAGAGGAATGCAACTACCCGATATCCAAGTCCATTGTTGTAGCAATTCTCAATGGGACTTTGGTCTAAACCAGTTGAACCAAAACAAGATTGCCACGATGAGTGCTTGTTTTGCAGATGCAATCCTTCTATGCAACTTATAAACTTGAAATGTGTCTCCTGTGGAATTACGTAACTTTTCAGTTATTAATTAAAAGAATATCGCCTAATTTTTTTGTAATTAACAATTTATTGTTATAGTTACTTACCAGATTTGACCAAACCTTGATAGCACAAGCTTCCACTGTGTTTAGTTGACACTCATCTGTTCCGTGCTAAATTAACAACAAATAAAGAGGCAACTTGACTTGGCAAGAAACACAACAGAACAGAATTCAAGAGTTCTTCATGGGGACACTTTAAAAGTTTGGCTAGAATCAATGACGAATACAGGATTCAACATAATTAGTTTAGTATGTCCACTTATCAAGAATTTTATTAAAGAGTATTACAATATAATTAAATTTGAGTAGCTAAATTTGATCTTTAAATATTTTAGAGAAATCTTAGTAGCTCAACTAAATGACTATTTGAAATTTCCAACTTTTTAGCAAGAGTTCAATTTCCCATCTTGTAATTGTTACCCCATATCCCCTACCACTAATTTTTTTTTTAAAAAAAAGATCTTAAAATATTTCTGAATTTGCAAAATTTAGCTAAAAAAAAAATCAGTTGGTGGGATTTCTACTCAAAAAACTTTTAAAAAAAATCTAAACAAAATGCATGTTCAAACACAATTTTAAATTTAAAAAAAAATTAAATTTTAAAATTTATGATCAGACAAAATAAAGGAAATTAAGAAATGGAACCTGACAAATCCAGCTGGTGTTAGGTGCAATCTGAGTATTACCCCAAGGAACAAGCCTAAGATTGACAATTGAACCAAGATCTGTTCGGAGAACCTTAACTAATTGGTTCACAATGAAATCTGCACAATATGGACACAAAGATTCATAGTACAATGACAAGTCAACTTTGTCTTGTGAAGACACACGAGAATTAAACATGAACAGTGGAATCAAAGCAAATGTAATGAGAACTCTAGTGACTTGATTATGAGATGCCATTTCCCCTTATGGAACTAAGAATTTATTCTTCTCATTTTCTATTTATCCTGTTTTTGTACTCAAGGTTCCAAACTTAACTTGAAAATAAAAAAGTTTTATTCAATTTGCTTTAGCTTTCACACTTATCTGCACAGCCATTCCTCACCCCACCTACCATAATAAATTTTTGAATTATTAACTACTGAACTTTTTAGGTCTGACTTATTGGTCATCTGCTTTTAAATTTGTGCAACAAGTAGTAACTTGTTTTTGTTCCTAGAGTTAATATTACAACAAGATACTGTTTCGAAATAACTTCCGTTCATGCCATTTTAGGTTTATCTCACACCTAGAGACATTATGTCATATGTGATAGTGTCTTGGTTTGTACAAAGTCTAATACTCCTTTTTTCCTGATTTATATGATGTTTTTTATATTTAGTCCTAATAAAATAATCTTTTTTAATATATATTTAATCACACAAATATTTATAATTTATTTTAAATTATAAATTTCAAAAAATTCTCAACTGAATCAAGC
Source organism: Solanum sejunctum (assembly GCA_025642045.1). Taxonomy (NCBI): domain Eukaryota; kingdom Viridiplantae; phylum Streptophyta; class Magnoliopsida; order Solanales; family Solanaceae; genus Solanum; species Solanum sejunctum. Next base: position 8,700,638 of record JAOTQJ010000111.1, on the reverse strand, counting down.
ATATCACACATGCTGGGATGCAGATGTGACCATACTTGCTTTTAATCAATCTTTTCTGTAAAGGCATCTTAAGCTTTAGAAGAGTGGTTTTCACTTTATTCTGATAAGACACATGCTACTTTTCTTCCACACAATTGAAAAGAGGGAGAGGTACTTATGTTCTACAAAATAAAAAAATATGCAACGCTCATGGATTCAACAGATTCTGATCTTATGAACAAATTATTCCATAATTACATTTTAGTGGTATATATAGGAATCTCACATTGTTATGATTATGGGTGCGTTTCGTATGGAGAAAAATATTTTTCCATTTTCTCATATTTAGTTGATTTAGATATTTGAAAAAATATTTTTTAAATTAATTTATTTTATTCATATTTAAGAAAAATGACTTTCTCCCAAAATTAAAAAAAAATATTTTTTAAAATTTTTATTCAATTTTAAATTGATTTTTTTATCGATCCATACTATGATCTCTTGCCCCAAAAAATTTATTATATCTTTAAATAAAATAAGATTAAAAATTTATTTTAAAAAAATATTTCACATTTTAAAAATTTTATTTTTTCACCCGTTCTTATTCCAACTCACCCAATTCCCCCCACCCCACCCACAAAAAATAAAAATTCATTTTTATTTTTTTAAAAAAATATTTCAAATTTTCAAATTTTTATTCCACCATACGCCCCCTCCGCCTCCCCCCTCGCCGCCCCAACCCCCATACAAAAAAAAAATA
>JAOTQJ010000111.1:8621243-8696561 GCA_025642045.1 Solanum sejunctum | reverse complement strand
CCATCATCAAATCTCATAATAGATCATAGTTTCATAGCTCAAAACATGTATAGTCTCAATAGATAAAACCAATTCATGGTATAAGCTTGAAATAGATAGTAATGCATAATCAATCAATATTTCATAAAATGCCAACACAATTACACCCATAACCATAATAGAAGATACTCGTACATAATGCAACTTGAAAACATGCAATTTTCACAAAAAGAAAGATTGGGCTCCATGGGTGAAAGGACCCAATGGATGAAAGTCACATACCTCAAACATGGGTTTTCTTGAGATGAGCTTGAAGAGAACTTGGAGTTTGAAGAGAATCCTTGAATTCCAAAGTTAATATTGAAATCCTTCAAATTTGAATGAGATATTTGGTTAAGTCTTAGGGAGATTTTTGAGAGGGTCTTGAGTGATATAGAGTTGAAAAATGGGCAAGTATAGGTGTTTTCATGCATAAGTAGTCATGGGGCTATAAACCCAATGCCCTTATCCGATACATAAAAACTAAGGAAAAACTTACACTAGTCCACATCTGGTCCATGATGCAGACCCAATCCAGAAGGCAAGAGTAACACCAATCCGCATCCCCGGCACATCGAGGCTAGGGTGTGGACAAACACTGATAAGAAAAATTAGTGAAAATTATTTTTCACTTTGCGTCCTCTAGAATCTGGGTTATACCCATTTCTCACTCAATTTTGCCCCCTAATCGAGAATATGAAGTTGAATTTTTGATATCATGCATGGATTTTGAGATATATGGCAATTATGATTATGGACATTGCCGAAGCACATTTTTGGGGCGTTTTACCCTTGATCTAGTTTAATTGATTAGATGAGAAAAAAATAATCAATTCTTGTAAATTAATCTCTTTTCTCATTTGTTACTACCTTTATCCAGTTAGTAACAACTAAGTGAGTTCTAACGTTAGCCCCTTTTAAAAAGCAATCAAAATAATGTGAATTAATTAATATATGAATGCATACCAAGAATTATGAATTATACGATTTTACCTTGGTAGTTCTTAATAGTTCCCAAAATCCTAGTTATGGATTTAGTTATTCATAATCATTGTAGATGAAAGAATCATGATATGGAATAACATAATTGAGCACTTACAAAGATAAATTTAAGAACAAGAAATCCTAAACTCTTCACAAGAAATCACAAAGTATTGATTAAAAGCACAAAATTGTGCTCCAAGTATTTTTAAGAACTTCTCTCTATGTTTCTGGTTATTCTCCTTGGTTCTCTACTGAAAATAAACTATAAAAAAACTATTTATAATAGCTAACATATAAGTCCAAAATAAAATAAGAAAACTAGATTCGACAGGCAATATGGGCTGGGTTACGGGTGGTGCTATGTTTTATGGCTTGTACCAGTGCTTTGTAATCTTCACTCTTCATAACTGGGCGTAGCTCATACGAGACATTTCTACCGGCCATATTCAGACTTATGGGCCATATAAGGTTTCGTCTGATGACCTTCCAGAAAATACCACATTCTGAACCTCAGGGTGCAAAGCCTCATCCACAACTCGTACAACATTCCATGGCTCATCTAACAGTTTGTAGATGCAACTATTAGAAAATAGGCCCTTCATCGGATCTCAACTATGAACCCACTCTACGGGTCATGAAAATTTCCACAGCCTATGAAGAGCTTTGTACATTAGCAAAAATGCAGCAATTGCAATACTTATCCCAAAATCTTGCCAAATCCTATAATCCTAAAAAACAAACATAAAAACACATCAAACCCGCTAACATCACTTTGAGAACACATTGTATTTCATGTTTTAAGTATCAAAAGTATTGTATTTTATCAGCATATTAAATTCTCAACTTAAAATCATTGATTGCCGTCAAGCGATGGGCTCAATCTACTTAAGCAGTATAGTAACATACGGACCTCTATATAATGGCACACTTCATTCCCAAATCAAGTACAGATATCCACAGTACTCATCAATGCATATCTGATATCGATCAAACAAACCAATGTAGATTAATACATGTGATAATGTAACTATGGCAAGAAAGGTAACCACAAATAAGCAACACTTACTAAATTAGTCTAAACTCAACAATGCAATGTAAGTGCCCTCACAAAATGAAGTCTCATATCCTACTCGTTATAGTATCATCAGATTCAATGCTTGGGACTAAACAAAATCACTCACTCTCATAGAAAATATTCAAAGGTTGTGCTCAATACCATATGCTTGTCCCTATACTCATAATTATGACCTTTGACTAATTGGATTTGGATCACTAGAGGACTTTCTTAGATTGTTATGTAGGCTCAGGGACATTGGTATGATGTTTTGGGAACATAGTGACTAGTGGCCTTCCTTGACACTGTGTTATTCTATATTTTTGTCCTACCAACACATTAATTTTTCAACTCATTCTCCCTTTTTCCTATTTCAAACATTTCTGGGCACCTTACTCTCATTTTTATCTCATTGTCATTTATTTTCACATTCCTTTTTCTTTTCAATTCATTCTTTAGGCATCTATCTATTTTTTTTTTTTGCACCTATAGCATATTTTCTCCATTTTGTTTTTTGATGTGGTTACCCTTACCCTTAACTTAGGATTTTGACCTGAGTTGAGGTGCACATATCCAACCTACAAACCAGGGCCACTTTTCGTAGCCATACTCAACTCAAGTTTTTTGCCTCAATCAAGGTGCCCAATATTCAAAAGACGGACTAGGGCCAATTTTAGGATTTCATATTCAACAAGGTTAGGTTACTTAGGTTTTTACAAAGAGAAGGGTACATGCAAGGCTCGAACATTGGGATCAAGGGATACATTACACATTTGGTTGGTCATTTAGGCTCAGTGGACTAATATGAACAATGGCCTAAGATCCTTTCCTAACCAACTAACCTATAGTCTAAGTCAGAGTAACAGAGCAAGTTTTGAATTGAAGTACAGTATAAGAATTAAGCAAATAAAGCTTACACACACATGGCACTAAATACATACTAATACAGATTATCAGATCATGCTATTAAATTTTACTTATCAAGACAACCACCGTCAATTAATCAATATTGCATGGTTGCTATCAAGACTAACTAACAAAATTTTGACGGGCATCATTTTTCATGCAACAACTAACATATGCCATACACTTCAATATGCTACTAATACAACCTACACATCCTAAACATGCTAGTTCAACAAAAATAAATACCCTCAGGGAAAGAACACATGCAAGAAAACCCCTTGGGCTCAAATTTGGGAGAGTTATAGGCCATAGTTACTCAAAATTCACTAAGGCTTATATCTACCGATACCCCAGCTAAACTAATTATCATGAGGAACAATCAATAATAGAGAGCAACTAGGGTATTGTGTTCCCTATGATTTCCCAACTTAATATTATCGGATTACCCAATTCTTGTCTAGAATATAGCATGCAAGACAGTAATTTAAGTTCACCAAGCCCTTTGGTCAAAGGTGAAAGGCGAATTTCACCTTGTGACTTGCCTATCTCTATAGTGTGCAATACTACCCATTACCTATAAGTTCCAGTCAACCTCCCCATGGCTTAGTTTGGTTGATGAGACGAGAAAACATCATCGAATTCTAATGATCAATCTTTTTTTCTATTCATTACTACCTTGGTCCAGTCAGTAACACTAGGTGGGTTCTAATATTGGCCACGATTGGAAATATGCAAAACGAAGAAAACTAATTAATACATGCATATACCCTTTTTAGTTATAACAAATCACCTAAATTTACAAATGAAATGACCCCAAAAAGTGCCCGAAAACGTGCGTCCAAATGTCCAAAATTTTAAATTCCGTATATCTAAAAATCCATTTGTTATTTCAAAAATCTAACTTCATATTCTTGTTCAGGGGACCAAATTAGGGGGAGAAGGGTCTAACACCAATTTATGAGCAACCTTAGAAAATTTTGATTTTTCCAAAATTTCAATTTCTAGAGGCGGTCCATGACAGCTCCGCAATGCGCCTCAGTCACGGAGTAGTGTTAATTTTGCCTAGTTTTGTTGTCTCAGTCTAAGACTTTATACTCTTGGCACTAAGTATTCCCACACATATTTTTACCTATACTTAGTCATATTTCACCCTCATATCACCAAAAACATTTTCCAATATTCACTCAAACACTTAGTCATATTTTCACTCCCCAAACTCAAGTCCCAAACCTTATCCCAAGCTAAGGTTCTCCTTCAAAGTTCTTATTCAAACTTCAAGTTTCCATATCTAAGCTTCACCAAGTTAACCTCTAAGACAAGGTATGTGGGTTTCTATCATGGGTTCCTTTCACCTATGATACCCAAGCCTCCTTCAATAAAGTTGTGACTGTTTTGCTATGTTTTGAGCTATAAATATTTGATCTATTATAAGATTTGAGAAGTGCTTTTGATGTGTATATAATAAAGGTGTTGCAAGGTGTTGATTGATGGTTTTACAATAGGTCTTCTTACATGATTTCATCTCTATTTAGTATGGTTTTATACTACCACTTCACACCTTTTAAGTGTTTGATGAAATGTTCGGATGTGATTTCTTGAGTAGGTGAAGGTCCAAAGCTTGAGATATGATATGAACGACTATATGATGATAAAATGAGCGTATATATATGATATATTCTATATAAAGTGTTGCATTAGACCATACCCGATCTGGTGGACAAGAGCCCGGGTAAGCATATTGGGGGTTTATACTCATCAACCATGCGAAGGGTTTATACTTCATCACTGTATTGGTAAGGTATGATTACCATCAACCATGTGAGGGGTTTATACCGTAGAACTACCAAGGTTTTTATACCCTAATAAGATAGCTTGGTCTCTTCTATAAATACGATATCCTATATGAGCATGAGTTACTTAAGCATGTTTTACTTAAGCATTGATCATACATGACATATTCTATATTATGCATGTTTTACTTAAGCATTGATTATGCATGACATATTCTATATTATACCTATTGCTTAATGTTATGCATTTTGATTATGATGCCTATCTACTGTTGTATTGTATCCTATATACTTAGTAGATTCAAACATACTAATGCTTATTCTATGCCTATATGATGTCACCTTGTAGGAATCAGTGACTGAGTTGATCATCCTCCTCCACGTTACTAGTTTGGTAATATTCAAGCTAGTTGGTGAGTCCTCCACTTCGCGGACCTAGTCCATGATTCTTCTATTATGTATTGTGTTATTCAACTTTATTGTTATTTTGACTATGAAGGTAAACCCAATAACTTTAGCTTGGCCCCTACTCTTATCTATGTATTAGAGGTGTTTGTTGGACATGTTCAGTACCTATAATATGAGTTTAACGCTTGTTTTTTGACCATGATTTTTTGCAAGCGTTTCCCTTAGCACTATTTTCCCCATTCTATTATATTTGATGCTTGATTTATTGCTTTCGTGACCAAGGATGAGTAATCATGCTTCATGAGGCTTGGTTGGGGTCTCTTTAGGTTTCTCTTGCACCATTACACGTCTAGGCCCAAGGCTTGGGTCGTGATAAACTTGGTATCAGAGCACTAAGTTAATAGATCCTTGAAGTCCAATGCACCATGTTAATTAGAGTCCTATTCATAGTTGTGAAGTGTGCCATGACTATGAATAGGAGGCTATGAGTCATTTTAGGAAATGCTTCCCTTCTTCATGTTCTAATTCATGCCATAGAATTATGGTAAGTTTTCCCCCCTAACAATTCTTCTTTCTTGATAGATCATGCCAAACACTAGAGGATGACAGGCCCAAACTTCCAAGGAGCAACCTACTAATAGTGAGCTATGGAATATTTTTACTATGCTTGCCCATATGGTGGGTAACCAAGTCCCATAAGGGGCCCAAGCCCCTCATTCTACTACCCTGAGAGCTAGGGTAAGAGACTTCATGAGAATGAATCCTTTAATTTTACATGGGTCAAAGGTGGATGAAGATCCACAAGTGTTCATTGATAAGGTCTACAAAATCTTGAATGTCATGGGTATTGGGCCGAATGAAAAGGCAAAGTTGGTGGCATACCAACTCAAAGGGGTTGCCCAAATTTGTTATGAACAATGGAAGGGTGATAAGGAGGTTGGTAATATGGTGCTTTAGGACGAGTTCAAATTGGTCTTCCTTAATTGGTTTTTCCCTCTTGAGCTTACAGAAGTAAAGTCGATAGAGTTTATGAACTTAAAATAAAGTGCTACAAGTGTGAGTGAGTATGCCCTCAAATTTGATTACTTTCAAAGTATACTCCCCACTTGGTGGCCGATCCTAGATCTAGGATGAATAAGTTCGTGATGGACGTCTCTGACTTGGTAAGTGAAGAATGTTGGTCTATAATGCTAATTAGTGACATGGGCTTGTCTTGGTTGATGACCTATGCCGAGGAAATGAAAGAGGAGAAATTGAGAAAGAGAAGGGGGAATAAGGCCAAGAGGGCCCGATTTGAGGGTAAGTTCCTAAAGGCTACTAAATTTCATCAAGGCCAAGGGCCTTCTCATGCTACTAATAGGGGGTTTTCCCATGATTTCCATAGGCCTCAAGTTGTCAGTGGGATGGCTCCTATTGATGTGTTCCCTAAATGTAGAAGGAGCCATGGAGGCCCATGTTTGAAAGGTTCTAATACATGCTATGAATGTAGGGAGCTTAGTCATAAGAAGCTAGATTATCCAAGAAACTCTGGCAAAGTCCAGGGTGCTAATGCAGTCCCATTGGGAAGACGAGGTCCTCAAGGTGGTGGCCCAAGGAACAATCGATTTTATGCTCTCCATGGAAGGCAAGAGGTTGGTGAGGCCCCCGATGTTGTTACTGGTATGTTGAAAATCTTTGACTTTGATATGTATGCTTTGATTGATCTGAGTGCCACTCTTTCCTTTGTTACCCCTTTTGTTGCTAAAAAGTTCCATGTTATCCCCCAGTTATTGTATGAGTTATATAAAGTATCTACTCATATTGTGCTTCTATTGGTGCTAGGAAAGTTTATAGGAGTTGTCCTATTTGCATTTTGCATAAGTTGTTTACTTGTGATCTTATTGAATTAGACATGGTAGATTTTGATGTCATACTTTGGATAGATTAGTTTCATGACTACTATGCTTCCATTGACTGTAAAACCTATAGGGACAAGTTTCAATATCCTAATGAACCCGTCCTTGAAAGGGAAAGTCAAGATGTCGTGGTCAAGGGTAGATTCATTTCATGCATTAAAGCCTATAGATTAATTTCTAGGCAGTTCTTGTATCATATTGTGAAGGTTAAAGATGTAGAGTCCAAAGTCCCTTCCATTGAGTCAGTCCCCATTGTAAACAAGTTTCTTGATATCTTCCTAAACGACCTTCCTGCTGTCCCTCCTGAAAAGGAGATAGATTTTGGCATAGATCTTCTATGGTACTCAACCTATCTCCATTCGCCCTTATTATTTGGCTGGCGAAGTTGAAGGAGTTAAAGGAGCAATTGAAAGAATTGTTGGAAAATAGATTTATTAGACATAGTCAATCACCTTAGGGTGCTCTGGTGTTATTTATGAAAAAGAAAGATGGGTGACTTAGGATGTGCATTGATTACCGAAAACTCAATAGGGTCACTATAAAGAATAGATATCCTCTTCCAAGGATTGATGATTTGTTTGACAAATTGCACGGAGATAGTTTCTTCTGTAAGATTGATCTTCGATCCGAATATCATCAAGTGAGGGTGAGGGAGTGAGATATTCCCAAGATGGACTTCTGGATTAGATATGGGCATTATGAGTTTGTTGTAATGTTGTTTGGGTTGACTAATGCATCGGCCATCTTCATGGAGCTAATGAATAGGGTCTTCAAACCTTACCTTGATTCCTTTGTCATGGTCTTCATTGATGATATTTTGATCTACTCACATGTAAAGAGGAGCATATAGGTTATTTGAGGGTTATGTTGCAAAGGTTGAGGGAGGATAAATTGCATACCAAATATGAAAAGTGTGAATTTTGGTTGAAGGAGGTTGTATTCTTGGGTTATGTGGTGTTGGGGGATGGTATAAAAATGTATCCTAAGAAAACCGATGTGATTAGGAATTGGCCTAGACCATCAAAAGTCCCTTTACCGATATGTTGAAAATGTTTGACTTTGATGCACCTTTAATGATCTGGGTGCCACTCTTTCCTTTGTTACACCTTTTATTAATAAAAATTTCCATGTTGTCCCCGAGTTATTACATAAGTCATATGAAGTGTCTACCCCTGGTGCTTCTATTGTTGCTTGGAAAGTTTATAGGAGTTGTCCTATTTGAATTTTGCATAAGTTGTTGACTTGTGATCTTGTTGAATTAGACATGGTAAATTTTGATGTCATGCTTAGAATGGATTGGTTGCATGCCTACTTTGCTTCCATTGATTGAAGAACCCATAGGGTCAAGTTTCGATATTTTAATGAACCTATCCTTGAATAGTACTTCCAAGGATGTGGTGGTCAAGGTAGATTCATTTCATGCATTACAGCCCATAGGTTGATTCTTAGTGGGGTGTTTGTATCACTTTGTGAGGGTTAAAGATGTGGAGTCCAAAGTCCCTTCCATTGATTCAGTCCTCGTTGTAAATGAGTTTCTTGATGTCTTCATAAATGATCTTCCTGATGTCCCTCCTGAAAAGGAGATAGATCTTGGGACAGATCTCTTTCCCGATACTCATCCTATATTTATTCCCCCATACCATATGGACGACGGAGTTGAAGGAGTTAGAGAAATTGAAAGATTTGTTGGAAAAGAGATTTGTTAGACCTAATCAATCACCGTAGGGTGCTCCCGTGTTGTTTGTGAAAAAAAAGGATGGGTCACTTAGGAGGTGTATTGATTACTATAAACTTAACAGGGTCACTATAAAGAATAAAGATCCTCTTCCAAGGAATGCATGGAATTTTAAATTCCATATATCTCAAAATCCATTGGTTATTTCAAAAATTCAACTCCATATTCTTGTTTAAGAAATCCAAATTAAGGGGAGAAGGGTCTTAACCTGATTTCAGAGTAATCGTAGCAAAATTTAATTTTTCCAAAAAATTCAATTTCTAGAGGCAGTCCGCTACAGCTCTGCGACATGCCTCTATCGCGGAGCAGTGTTAATTTTGCCTAGTTTTTGGTCTCGGTCCAAGACTTTAGCTGTTCCCAAGCATATTTTTACCTATACTTAGTCATATTTCACCCTTATATCACCAAAAATATTTCTCAATACTCACTCAAACACTTAATCATATTTTCACTCCCCATACTCAATTACCAAACCCTCATCCCAAGCTAAGGTTCTCCTTCAAGGTTCTTCTTCAAACTTCAAGTGTCCATCTCCATTCTTCACCTCTCCATTCTTCACCAAGTTCATCTCTAAGACAAGGTATGAGAGTTTCTTTCATGGGTTCCTTTCTTCCATGATACCCAAGCCTCCTTTTACATAAATTTCATGATTTAAAGTTGATTTACAAATGGGTCTTGATTATTATGAAATTCACTGTACACTATGTTAAAGCTATGTAAAGTTGTGACTAGTTTGCCATGTTTTGGGCTATAAATCATTGATATATTGTAAGATTTGAGAAGGGATTTTGATGTATATGTCATGAGGGTGTTGTAAGGTGTTGATTGATGGGTTTACAATGGGTTTTCTTGCATGATTTCATCTCTATTTTGCATAGTGTTATACTACTACCACTTCATACACTCTAAGTGTTTGATGAAATGTTCGGATGTGGTTTATTGAGTAGTTGAAGGTCCAGAGTATGAGATATGATATAAATGACTATATGATGATAAAATGAGCTTATGTATATGATATACTCTATATAAAGTGTTGCATTAGACCATACTCGATCTAGGGGGGCTAGATCCCAGGTAACCATGTTGGGAGTTTATACTCATCAACCATGCAAGGTGTTTATATTTCTTCGCCATGTTGGTAAGGTGTGAATACCATCGACCATGTGAGGGGTTTATACTACAGAACCACCAAGGGGTTTATACCTTAAATAGCTAGATTGGTCTCTTCTATACATATGATATCCTATATGAGCATTAGCTACATAAGCATGTCTTATTTAAGCATTGTTAATATATGACATATTGTATATTATACCTATTGCTTAATATCATGCATTTTGATTATGATGCTTATCAATTATTGCATTGCATCCTACATACTTAGTACATTTAAACGTACTAACGCATACTCTATGCCAACATGATGTCACCATATAGGAACTGGTGCCCAAGTTGATCATCCTCCTCCACGTGGATAGTTTGGTGTTATACAAGCTAGTTGGTGAGTCCTCCACTTCAGGGACCTTGTCTATGCTTCTTCTATTATATATTGAGACATTCATCTTTATTGTTATTTTGACTATGAGTGTGAGCCCAATTTCTTTGTCTTGACGCCGCTCTTATCCAGGTATTAGAGGTGTTTGTTGGACATGTTAAGTATCTATGGTATGAGTTTTCTCTCTTTTCTTTTGACCATGATTTTGTGCAAGCTTTTCCCTTAGCCCCGTTTTCCCTATTCTATTATCTTTGATGCTTGATTTATTACTTCAGCGACCAAGGATGTGTAATGATGCTTTATGAGGCTTGCTTGGGGTCCTTTCGGGTTTCCCTTGTGCCATGTCATGTCTAGGCCCTAGGCTTGTGTCGTGATAACTAAGCTAGTTCTTTATGGTTCCCATAACCCTTGTTGTGGATTTAGCTACTCATTCTATGGGTAGATGAAGAAATTATGAATTGATAAAATATAACTAAACACTTACCCAATTGAATTAAGATAATAAAAAAATCCAAGAAGAATGAGAATCACAAATTTCCAGATCAATTTACCCACAAGTGTTTTCTCACTATCTTTCTCTCAAGTAATGGGTTCTTCAAGTAGAAACCCTGAAAGTACTAAATAATGATGTCCTCCCGTGTACAATAACCTAAAGGTACTATTTATAGTAATTACCATTTAGTCCAAAAGAAAATAGAAAAGTTGGTTGGCAGACTCCACGAAAGGACTCTATGACTCATAATGAGATCTACGAGTCATAGTCGAGGTCTCGTAGTTAGCTTCTGGGATCTTGAACTTCTCTTCTAAGGCATAACTTCACGACTTGGACATTGATGTGCTATTAAAATACAACACATTTGATGCCCAAAACTTGTGATTTTGTGTGTTCTCAATGCGACCTTTGTGTTTTTTATGTGTTTTTGTGTTTGTTTTTGCAAGAAAACATGACTTGCATGATTTTGGGTATGTTGTAGAATTTTGCTAGTTTTTGAGGACATACAAGACCCTTTTCAAGTCATAAGGCCTTCTACGCTCCTAAAGGTAGCAGTGTTTCATGAAAGTCTAAAGATTTGAAGTTCAGCCACAAGAGACCTCTTTATCACTCATAATTCACTCTACTAGTCGTATTGAGGGGTTTTGTGGATGCTTTCAGAGAAGGATCAGAGGAGGACTAAAGGATGCAGATGAGGACTACAAGAGGTCGATACGAGTTGTAACTCAGATTATGACTCATGAAGATGTTTCATAGCAATGAACTTCAATATTCAAGGAGTTGAACACAAAAGCTCAATTATGACTCGTCAAACCAGTTACGAGTCAACTGCAAGTCATAGAAGACACCAATCAGTTTTTCTATTATTTTTGGGGATTTGTCTGTAAAATACTGTAAAATGTATAATTAGTTTATTTTTAAGAAGGATTACTATGGACTTTGTAGAAAGCACAAAATTAGAGTAAATTTTAGGGTTTATACTTGGAGACTAAATATTAGAGAGGAGAATACACTTGTGGATTCATTATATCTTTCAACCATGTGATTCTTAATACAAATTGGATTTGCTTTTTCATCAATCTATTTGGTAAAAGATTAATTATATTTTTTCAATTTGTAGATTCTTTATCTACCTATAGCATGAGTATCTAAACACACAACTTGGGGTTGTGGGAACCATAAAGATCTAACTAAATAAACCTGGATTATTTACAATTCCTAGAATGGGTATTTGCATGTATTAATCAGTTCTCTTCGTTTTGTATGTTTTCTAGTGATGGCCAACATTAGAGCTTGACTAATGTTACCTTCCTGATCTAGGTGGTAATGAATAGGAAAATAAATTGGTAAACAAGATTCGATAATGTGTTTCTTGTCTAATCAACCGAATTAGAATAAGGGAAGGTTGACTGGGACTATGGGTAATGGTTATTATAGCATCCTATAGAGATGGGCCAAGTCCTACTGTAAAATTCGACCTTCACCATTGACCAAAGGATTAGAAGAACTTAAATTACCATCCTGCATGCGATATTATAGTTGAGAATTATGATATTTGGGGATGCTGATTTACTGAATCATAGGGAAAACAATATCCATGTTATTGATTGTCTTCCATTTTAGTTAGTTTAGTTTAATTTCTTATCAATCACTGGAAACCCGCCCCCCTTTTTTTAGGAAATTGAATTAGTTAATACTTGAATTGTTTATTAGAAAATTAATTTGGAAAGTGTCTGTATTCTCTGTGGGATTCGACCCTAACCGTGGTTAGGTTTATTACTTTGGCAACGATCGCTTAGTCATCAAAAGAAAGGTGTAACTTGAGCGTGATCAAAGAAAATGTTGTTGTTGCTTGGGAATACGGCTGGAATTTGATTAAATTCACTAGTAATATAATTTGAGTGTTAATTTCTTAGTTTTTCTGTATTTTATTTTTTGTGTTTATTTTGTTTCTTTGCAGGATATACTAGGTATTGCATGCCTAATACAAGGAGGCAAGGCAATCCCTTAGCTCCAATTGGTTTAGAGATTCAATGAATTTCAAGAAGAATGGCTCAAGCAAATGCTAATATTGTGGTTAATGATGCTTTGAATTGGAATGTTGATGCTGATGATATGGATATAATCTCACCTCCTTTGGAGAATGTTCTATAACCTAGGGATTTCAATGACAATGTTTATTGATGGAATCAATATAGATTGAACCCTATGCCTATAGATGTTACCAGGGTTATTGTGTTGCCAACATTACTAGCCGACACAAAGTTTACTATTTCTAGTGGGTTACTACAAATTCTTCAAAATCATGGGTTATTTCCTGGTCTACCATCAGATGATCCACATTGTCATTTGCATAATGTAACATTTGTGTGCAAGAGTGTAATGGGAACAAAAAATCTATCCATGGATATTGTTGGGCTGTGTGTCATTGTCTATTACAGGAATGCAGCATTGTGGCTATCTAAGCTCCCACAAAGTTTGAACACTAGTTGGGCAGATTTGCAAAACATCTTTTTGGAAAGCTACTTCCCAAGGTCAAAGAAACTCAAGTTAAAAGATCAAATCAACAATTTTGAGCAACCTTTGGGTGATTTAATTAGTACTATATGGGAGAGGTTTACTAAGTGCTTGAGAAGAATCCCAGACCACAATATTGTAGATGATGCTTTGCTAGAGATCTTTTATCCTGCCCTTGATGAGAATAGCCAAGCGTGAGCTAATACTATAACTGGGGGCATGTTTTTAGATCAACCTTTTGCAAGGATTATCCATGGAACAAGTGGTAAAAACTAATCATGCATATGGACAATGGGAGACTGCTTCGATGAGGAGTTCATGTGCTTCTAATGTTGGTTCAGAGCAAGCTAAGATCAATGAAGAGATTATGCAATAACATGGTCAACTTTGCATAAGCATAGATATGGTGATTAAGCAGAAGCAATAACGGGGGAATGCGATAATCCACAAACCTTTATGTACACCCGTGTTACAATAAGCCTTATTTTGATAATGATGATTGTTTTGTGAGTGATCAAGTGGTGGGTTTTTGGACCAATGCCCAAGGGTCTAATTTGGACTATCAGCGCCAAGGTCAAGGGAGCCAACATTAGAACTATGCAAGAGATAAGGCTTATTACGATAACTGAGGTGGTTATGATGATAGGAATAGAGGTCTTAAAACATACTAGGGCAGAAGAGATAGTTTTAGGAATGGTCCATGTATGCCACTATATAATCGAGACACTGGTACAAGTAATTTTAGAATGGAAAAGATGTTTGACCATTTGTTGAAAAAGGTTGACAACCAAGAAGAAACTCTAGGGGAATTAAGTCCGACATTTCAAGCATTATTCAAATGATAAAGTCTCATTCGGTGGACATTAAACAGCTTGAGCAACAATTGGTCAAGTATCTACCTAATTGAATCAGCGTCAGAAAGGCATATTGCCTAGTGACATAGTTCAAAATCCAAAGAATGAATGGTAATATATGGCAGTTATGATTAGAGGTGGCAAGAGTACCATTAAACTCCTATGTCTGTTAAGGTAAGAGATGTTCATGAGAAGATAGTTGCAGATAAGTATGTTCTGGAAGGAGAAGATTGTATCAACAATGGGGTAGGTAAATTGGTTAAAGAGCTACAAAATGTATAAGACCATCCCAAAGCCTCCTCCTACCTTCCCTCAAAGAATCAAGAAAAAGGAGGAATAAGGCAAGTTCAAACACGTGCTCTCTATGCTTAAGCAGCTCTCTATCGACCCCTCTAATTAAAGCTTTAGAGAAAATGTCAGGTTTATGCAAAGTATATGAAAGACTTGGTTACTAAGAAGAGGACTGTGAGTGAAGAGATTTCTAAGGAACCTTAACATTTTAGTGTTATCACTACTAAGTTATTGGCTCAAATATGTAAAGATCATGGTGCTTTCACTATACCATGCACCATAGGAGATATCGAGTTTGTGAAATCACTTTGTGATTTGGGTGATAGTATTAATTTGATGCCTCTTGAAATTTTCAAGAATCTAAGTGGGGGGCCCTACTCCTAGTAAGATGCGGTTGTTAATGGAGGATAGAACAGTCAAGAAACAAAAAGGAATAATTTTTGATGTATTGGTAAAAGTGTATAAATTCATATACCTTGTAGATTTTGTGATTATTGATTGTGAAGTTGATTTTGAAGTACCTATTATTTTGTGGAGACCTTTCCTAGACACAGGGCGAGCTCTGGTGGATATGGACTCCGGTCAACTTAAATTAGGGTGAAAGATGAAAAAGTGGTTTTTGAAATCTGCTAATCTATGAAGCATCTAAATGAATTGAAAAGTGAGGTTTAGGAAATTGAGGAAGTCTAAGTACTCAAGATATCTAAGTCATGCTACGACAATAAATCAGGCGCTACTTCGGAGGCAACCTAAGGATTTTTGATGTTTTAGCATGGTTTTGAGTTTTTTTTCAATTTTTGGATTCTTAGTAGTTGTTTGATTGTGTTTTTAATTGTTATTTTTGACATGGATTTTGTTGCATATAGGGTGCAAGTGCTTTTTTAAGAGTATGCAGGTAATAGACAAAGATTGAAGATTTTGCTGAGAATTGCAACAAATATAGGTTCTATGACTGGTTTACGAGTGGTATTGTACTTTATGACTCATAACTCCATCTCATAGAAAAGTCCAATAAGCATGAATAGGGTACATTCCACCCACGAGCTATCTCTAGGACCCATAGATCAAACTACGAGTTGTGAATGGGGTTTATGGAATCTAGATAGGTTTTTGAATTTTTTCAAGTGTTGAGAGGACTACGAGACTAGGACTTATGAGTCATAGACCAAGCTATGACTCATAGTCGGGCTTTTGTAGACCTTGATCTAGTAAATTTAAACATTCAGTCAGTAAGGCATAAAAGGGGAAGGGGAATTTCCTCACTTCCTCCCCTTCAATTTTTTTTTGTTCATTTTTTTTTAGCTTTAGTGGGTGTTTTCAGACAAGAAATTTTGGCCATAGCTAGGGTTTCTTGGCTACTCATTCTCTATCTGTTCTTCAAGTCTATTATCATATGTGGTAAGTTGTTGATTCCATTTTGATCTTTAAACTTGCCTTGTTAGTGTTTGATTCTCATGAGGATTATGATGGGCTTGATTGTAAGCATGAATTATTGGTGTATGTGATGTATGAATGGGAGATTAAAGTTGTCATTAGTTGAATCAATTATTTAGGATAGGTTTGGTATTGTTGATTGAGTGCATATGGTATCATTTGTCTTGTTTGATTGAATAAGTTACATATCATTCTTGAATGTAAATTGATTATTGATAACATAGGAGTATGACAAAGTTTGGGCCAAATTCATTTAGTCAAAATTGTAGGGTGATTAATGCTTGTTGTGCCTATTGAACTATATCCTAAGTGTACTTGAATGTGATTGCTTGATTGTTGCTTGTGACTTGGTAGGTGGTTCTATAGGTGCATCTTTGTTTGAAAGAAGTAGGAAAGGTTGAAGTGATAGGGTATTGATGCCAAATCCTTTTCGATCGAGTGAATTTTTTTGGAAATCATGTTTGGGGTTTGGGTTAGTATATGCTTATCATGGGAGTGTTCATTTGTGCCACAACCCATGCATAGGACCTAGATGTGGAACAGTGAATGGGCACCCAAAGGGACCCAAACAAGCCTCTTAGCATATCAATCACACATCCTTGGTTGTGAAAGTAAAGTAAACAATAACAAAAGATGTATAAAATGGGAAGTGGGATTAAGGGAAGTCTTGAATGTCAACAAAGCATAATATTCAAGGTCATAGAACAATAACATCATAATATCCAACATACACCTCTAAACTTGGAATGGAGAGGGGGCCAAGATACTTTTCGGGCTCACCCTCATAATGTGAAATGTTCAACATATAGAAGTCTTAGAAATAATAAGAGAAAAGTAGATATTGTCCTTACCTTCCTCACTTTTAATATGTTCTTTATAAGCATGCTTCACTTCAAGTATCATTCATACATACCATATTATTATATGTTCATCTATTGCCTAATTATACATTTTGACTATGTTGCCTATCTATTGTTGCATTGTATCCTATATACTTAGTACATTCAATTGTACTAACACATACTTTTGCCTACATGATATCACCATGTAGGAACCGTAGGCCCACTTGATCATCCTCCTCCTCCACGAGGCTAGTGCAATTTCTCTTCAAAGCAACTGGTGAGTACTCAACTTCGGGGATGTTGACTTTGATCTTTTGCTATGTATAAAGACTCTTTTTCCTTTTTATTGTGTACTTGACTATCAGGGTGAGCCCAGTTGCTTGTCTTGGTCCCCACAAAGTTCTAGAGTTAGAGGTGTTATTAGACATGTTATGTAAAATGCTATGAGTTTTGACTCTCTCTTGTCTCTTGATGTTTATGATATATAAGTTGACCCTTAGCCCCATTTATCTTATTTTATTTATTTTCTTCTACGAGCAAGGATGTGTAATGATATGTTAAGTAGCTTGCTTAGGGTCCCTTCGGCTTCCCATGGACCGTGTCACATCTAGGCTCTAGGTTTGGGTCATGACATAAAACATGCTTGTAAACCATTCATCTTGCATAGGACATAATATATGTGTAGGAAGAGACTCAATTAATGAACAATAAGACCAAGTAAGCTACAACTTAGAATCCCGATGATTACCCCTTATCGATAAAGAAGTGGTCTAATCGCCAAGGGAAACCATACTCCATCTTATGGGAGCCCATCCCATTTTAGAGAAGTAACCCCCCTTATGGGAACCCATCCTATTTTAGGGTGGATTTCATGATAGAGTGCAATAAATAGATCCACTAGTATAGCAAGGTTTAAGGATAATCCTATGCTGGCACATAGTTTGAAGAAAGAAGTATGGATCCTTGAAGATAGTCCACGCTGACATCCAATTTATCGGTGCTAAATCTAATCCCATGGAATACTTGAAATAATCATATCTTTAGTAACTTGTAATGAATGTAGAATCATAATATAAGTAGATCTTAAACATACTTGACCTCTAATGGTGAGCCTAACTTGAAACATGAGAACAGATCATAATCACACATGAACCCTTGCTCTAACATGAATGGCTCATAAGAGGTAAAATCTTGGAAATAGGGTTTAACTTTATACTTGCATAATCATAGATAATTTCATGAATTCATAACATAATTGATAGTCCATATTAATCATGAAGTCACTTGATTTGTAAAACATGTAATTAACTTGACAATTCTTCACTTGACATTTTATTGAACATTTGGTGGGCACATATGAGAACATGTCTAAATCATGCAAAATGCAATAGTACAGATCATAAAATAGTGAAATTAATGCATATTAAAGTCATGTAAATCAGCCCACCAACATCATGGTCTTCATCCGAGGTAACTTGTAAATAATATCAAAACTTCACAATAGTTCATAGATCTTATAGCTTGAATCATGTATAGTCTCAATAGGCAAAGATCAATCCATAGTATAATCTTAAAATAGATATTAATAGATACTCATAGGTAATATATCTTGAAATCATGAAATTTTATAAAAGGAAGATTGGGCTCCATGGGTGAAAGGACCCAATAGATGAAACCCACATACCTAAATTTAGGGATTCCTTGATGTAGACTTGAAGGAGACTTGAAGATTGAATAGATTTATTGAGATCCAGAATTAAGCTTGGGACACTTGAATTTGGATGAAATATTTAGTTAAGTCTTGGAGAGGGTTTTGAGAGTGTCGTGAGTGATATAGAGTTGAAAAATGGCTAAGTATAGATATTTGCACGCATAAGTGGGCATGGGACTATGACCCCAAGACCCTTGGGCCAAAATGAAAAGTCAAGGAAAACAATACACTGGTCCATGCCCCTGGTCCAATGCAGACCAGATGCGAAGTTCCTCTAACACTAATCCACGCCCATGGCACGTCATGGCCAGGGCAGGAATGGCCACTGGAAATCAAATTTTAAGAAACTTATCTTTTGATATGAGTCCTCTAAAATCAGGGTTATAACCATTTTTCACTCAATTTTGCCTCCTGATCAAGAATATGAAGTCAAACTTTTGATATCACGTATCAATTTTGAGATATATGGAAATTATGATTATGGGCATTTCCAAAGCACATTTTTGGGGCATTTTGATATCTCCCCCTTGGGAACATTCATCCCTGAATGTCAAAGAAACATACATAAGAGAAGTAATCATGAAGATTTCAACCCGACATGAATGCAACAAGTGTATTTAAACATTATTTTCAAAAATCTAAACGCGAATGCCAAAAATTACCATAAACTTGTCAACATAAACATAAATTCATGTAAAATGACTTATGGGCTGAAACTTATGACTTGAAATCATATACTAGACTTAAATTAGTACCTTCAATTTGAGTAGAGTGGAAGAGATATGGGTATTGCTTTCTTATGTCCGCCTCAGCTTTCCATGTGGCACTATCAACTTGTTAGTTCCTCCAAAGGACCTTGATGGAAGCTATATCTTTGTTTCTCAACCTCTTCACTTGCCAATATAAAATTTTCACCGAGACCTCCTCATTAGTCAAATTATCTTCTACAGCAACCATAACATCTAAGTGCACTATATCACTTGGCTCACTTGCATACTTTCTCAACATTGACACATAGAAAACCAGATGAACCATGTCCATCTCCATAGGCAACTCCAATTCAAACGCAACCTTTCCCACTCTCCTCAAAACTTTATAAAGACCCACAAACCTTGGGATTAACTTCCTCTGATTTCCAAAATGGACCATACCGTTCATGGGACAGACCTTCAAATAGACCAAATCACCATCCTTAAAACTCAAAATCTCTTCTCCTCACACTGGAATAGGACTTTTATCTACATTGGTCTGGCTTCATCCTTTATCTTATCAATATAATTTTCTCCAAATCTTCCATAACTAAATCCACATGTTACAAATCCATTTCCCCCACTTCAAACCACCCAACCGAAGATCTATAATGCCTAGCATAAAGAGCTTCAAAAGGAGCCATACCAATACTTGAGTGGTAGCTATTGTTATAAGCAAACTCAATGAGTGGAAGATGTTCATCCCAACTACCTTTAAACTCAAAAACACAAGCTCCAATCATATCCTCAAGGGTTTGGATAGTCCTCTCGGCTTGACCAATCGTTTGAGGGTGAAAGGTCATGCTAAGCTTAACCTTGGTACCAAGACCTCTTTTAAAGGACCACCAAAAGTGAGAAGTTAATTGATCACCATGACCCAAAATGATAGACAAGGGCACCCCATGCAATCTAACCAACTCATGTATATACAACTTGGCATAATCTTTTGCACTATAAGTAGTTTTGACCAGTAGGAAATGAGGCAACTTTGTCATTCTATCCACAACAACCCAAATATAGTTAAAATGTTTCCTATTCTTAGGTAACCCAACCAAAAAATCCATGTTGATCTCTTCCCACTTCCAAGTAGGATCTTGTGATAGACTACCGGTCTTTGATGTTCGTCTTTCACTTATTGGCAATTATGACCTCCGAATATGAACTTGGTAATGTCTCTCTTAATACCACCCCATCATTACACTTCCCTCAAGTTTCTATACAGCTTTGGAGAACCGAGGTAATGGAATAAGGTGAATTATGGGCCTCTTTCAAGATCAATTCTCTCAAGTCATCCACATTTGGCACACAGAATCTACCTTGGTTCCCCAGGGTACCATCTCTCCCTTGGGAGAAAAGCTCCACTTTACCATCTCTCACGAAGTCCTTCAACTCTAGCAAGGGGGATCAAGATCTTGTTATGCCTTTTTCTCACCAATCAAAGAAGACTTAGAACCATCAACAAGCACTACACCACTATTATCAACTTCATCCTACCTAACCCCAAATCTAGCAAACTGATAAACCTCTCTAGGTACCTCTTTGCCACCATGATCAACATGAGCTAGACTACCCATAGACACCTTACATAAAGCATCGATCATAAGATTAGTTTTGTCAGCATGATAATGCACACTCATGTCATAATCTTTAAGGAGCTCTAACCACTTTCTTTGTGTCAAGTTAAGATCTTTTTGGGTGAACACTTATTGGAGACTCTTGTGGTTGGTAAACACATCATCATGAACTCCATAAAAGTAGTGATGCCTAATTTTCAACGCAAATACCATGGCTGCCAATTCAAGATGATGGGTGGGATAATTCTTCTCATGTATCTAAAGTTATCTAGAGGCATATGCTATCATCTTACCACTTTGAATCAAAAACACCCTAAACCAATTCTTGATGCATCACAATAAACAACGATTCTTTTAACCCTTCTGGTAGAACAAAGATAGGAGCAGAGACAGGCTTATCTTTCAAAGTTTGGAAACTCTTTTCACACTCATAAATCCACACAAATTTTGCCTTCTTTTGTGTCAATTTAGTTATAGGAGAAGCAATAGAAGAGAAACCATCCACAAAACTCTGGTAATAACCTACTAAATCCAAGAAGCTTCTAATATCCGATGGATTTAAAGGTCTATGCCAATTTCTAATCAATTCTATTTTCTTAGGATCCACCTTAAGCCATCACCTGACACCACATGCCTTAGGAAAGCAACCTACTTCAACCAAAACTCATATTTCTCATATTTTACATACAAACTTTGCTCCTTTAAGATTTGCAACACCACCCTCAAGTGATCCACATACTCCTCCTAAATATGGATGTAAATCAAGATATAATCAATAAAAACCACCATAAACAAGTTGAGGTAGGGCTTAAAAACCCTATTCATAATATGCATAAATATAGCCGGTGCATTAGTCAACCCAAAGGATATAACCAGAAAGTCAAAGTGCCCATACCTATTTCGAAAAGTCATCTTGGAAATGTCATACTCCCTTACTTTCACTTGGTGATACCTGGACCGAAGATCAATCTTAGAGTAGTGACTAGCCCCTTGAAGTTGAACAAATAGGTCATAAATCCTTGATTAAGGGTATTTGTTCTTTATAGTGACTCTATTAAGTTGCTAATAATCAATGTAGATTCTAAGATAACCAGCTTTCTTCTTCACAAATAACACCTGCGTATCCCAAGGTGACTTACTAGGCCTAACAAAAACCCATCTCCAACAAATAACTCAATTGATCCTTCAACTCCTTCAACTCTGTAGGGGCTATACGTATGGGGAATAAAAATGGTTTAAGTATCGGGGAGGAGGCCTATACCAAAATCTATTTTCCTTTTAGTAGGAACACTAGGAAGGTCATCGCGAAATACATCAAGAAACTTATTAACCACTGGAACCGGCTCAATAGGAAGGACTTTGGACTCAACATCCCTAACCCTTATAAGATGATAGAGATAACCCTTAGAATCAACTTTTGTGCTTAAAGATAAGAAATGAATCTACTCTTGACAACCATATCACAACTTTCCCACTCAAGGACGAGAGCATTAGGTAATTGGAATTTACCCCTATAAGTTCTACAATCTATAGAAGCATAATATGCATGCAACCAATCCATCCAAATAATGACATCAAAATCCGCCATATCTTATTCAACAAAATCACAAGGCAAGATTTTATGCATTCTGAACACGTGGCAATTTCTGTAGACTCTTTTAGTAATAATGGACTCACCATCAGGGGTAGATATTTTATAAGGTTCACACAACAATTTGTGACTAACATAAAGCTTTTTGGAAATAAAAGGAGTAATAAAAAAAGTGTGGTACCCGAGTCTATCAATGCATATACATCAAAATAAAAAACCTTTAACATTCTGGTGACGACATTATGTGAAACGACTCCAAAATGTGCTCAAAATTGCCTATAATTGTAATTTTTATATATCTCAAAATCTGTGCATGAAATTAAAAATCCGACTTCATATTCTTGTACAAGGGGAAAAATTGAGTGAGAAATGGGTATAGCCCAAATTGTAGATGACCCATAGCAAAAAATGAATTTTGCAAATTTTGAAATTCTAGTGATGGTCCGTGTTGGTACTGCGATGCACCACCATCACGGACCAGTGTTAACTTTTACTAGTTTTATTATTTTGGTCCAAGACCTTTGGGTCTTGGGTGTAAGCCTTTCTATGCATAAAAATAACTATACTTAGCCATATTTCAACACCATATCATACAATACATTCCTCAATACTCTCTCAAATACTTAGACAAATATTTCGCTCAAATGAAGGGTCCCAAACTAATTTCTGGATTCAAGAAATTCAATAATGCTTTAAGTTCTCTTCTTAATCTTCATCAAGGAATTCTTGAGGTCTGTGGATTTCAACTATTAGGTCCTTTCACCATGGTGTCCAACCTTCTTTCTTACATAAAATGAAAGTTTGTATGTTGATTTAATTATAGTCCTTACTTACTATGAATTTGACTGCGAACTATGTTGGACTTTCATAAAAGTATGACTATTTAACCATGTTTCGAGCTATGAATCTAGTATCTATTTTGAGATTTGATGAAGGGTTTCAATTTATATTGCACGATAGTATTACCAAGTATTGATGGGTTAATTTATTTCAAGATTTATTGCATAATTTTACTCTTGAATTGCATAGTTTTATACTAGCATTATACACCCGCCAAGTGTTTGATAAAATGTCCAATTTTGAATTCTTGAGCTATTGATGATCTATTGTATGACCTATGACTTGAATAACTTTATGATGGAGAAAGGAACGTTCATAAGAGTCATTTCCATGAAAAGTACTTATAGTATTATAAGTTAACCAATCAGCTAGTAGAGGAAGTAATGCCCCAATTACCTTTAGTGATAGGGTGATAGAACCACAAATCAATTAAGGGGTTGATACCTTAATTACCATGGGTGGTAGGGTGATACAATCCTCAACTAATTGAGGGGATGTCATGATCCAAGCCTAGGGCCTAGACATGACACAGCGAATGTGTAACCCTAAGGGATCTTAATCAAGACTCTTAACATATCATTACACATCCTTGGTCGCAGAAACAATAAAACAACAATAAGAGATAGTAAAAAGGGGATATGGGGATAAGGGACATCCTTTATATCACAAGACATGAAAAGAGTCAAAGGGAGTCAAGCTTATAGCATCAATAAGTAACTTATCTAACAACATATCTAAACATTGAACTTAGTGTGAGCCAAGACAAGCAATCGGACTCACCCTCATAGTCAAAGCATACATTAAAAGAACATAAAGTATATATGTAGCATAAATGAAGAGAAGTATGTCCTCAAAGTTGAGGACTCACCAACTTGCTTTGGGAGATCGCACTAGCCACGTGGAGGATAATGATGATCATGTACTAAGTATGTAGGATGAAATGCAATAATAGAAAGGCAATATAGTCAAAATGCATAATTATGTAATAGATGAACATATAACATTATAGATTGTATAAATGTTACTTGAAGTAAACATGCTTATAAATAGAACATATTACATGTGTAGGACTAGACGATAATCATATGCCAATCAACTTAGTACTTGGAATCTAATGTATACCACCCCTCAGAAGTGATTGAGGAATCAACCTGTCAATTGATTGATGGACATAGCCACCCTCCTTTGGAAGTGATTGAGGTATCAACCCCTCAATTTGTTAATGGATTACCACCCCCATCTGAGGTGATTGAGGTATTAACCCCTCAACTGGTTGACGGACATGACTACCCTCCGCCGGAAGTGATTGAGGTTCAAGCCCTCAATTGGTTAATAGCTTACCACCCCCATCCGAAGTAATTAAGTCATCACACCTGAATTGACTATGGTCAACTCACAACACTATAGATGTTCTTCATGAAATCAACGCATACACGTCATCCTTTCACCATCATAAAGTCACTTAACATATATCCCAAGCATTAGGCATTCAACAACTCAAGATACATTAACTAGACATTTTATCAAACACTTAGTGTGTGTGCAATGCTAGTATAAAATCATGCAATTCACGAATGAAATCATGCAAGTAAATTCAATGTAAAACCACCCACAAACACATGGTAATACCCTCATGCAATATGCATCAAAACCCTTCTTCAAATCTCAAGATAGATCTAAGATTCATAGCTCAAAATATGCATAAACATGTCACACTTTTATAAAACCCCAATATCGTTCATAGTCAAATTCATAATAGAAGACCCATAAGTAAAATCAACTAAGAAACATGTAATTTAGGTAAAAGGAAAGCTTGGGAACCATGGGTGAAAGGACCTAATGGTTGAAACGCACATACCTTATCTTTGGAGAATTACTTGATGAAGATTGGAAATGGAACTTGAATCTTGAGTGAAAATCCTTAAGAGTTTGATGATTTTTTGGCACTTGAATTTTGAGGTAAAATATTTGTCTAAGTGTTTGAGAGAGTATTGAGGAATGTCTACTATGATATGGTATTGAAATATGACTAAGTATATGTATTTTTAAGCATTGGAAGACTTAGGCCCAAAACCCCAAAGTCTTGGACCGAGATAGAAAAATTGAACAAAATTAACACTGTGGTGCGCCGCTGCCACATTGCGCTAGGGGCGCACAGTGCTCTCTAGAAATCATATTTTACGATTTTCAAATTTTGATATAGTTGCTCAAAATCAAGAATAGATCTATTCCCCACTCAATTTTACCCCCTCGATCAACAATATGAAGTCAGATGTTCGATATCACACATAAATTTTGAAATATCTTAAAATTATAATTCTGGGCACTTTCGAGGCACATTTTCAAGCACTTTTTGGGGTCATTTCAATATCTCCAGCTTGGGAATATTTGTCTTTGAATGTCAAAGAAATGTATATAAGAAGAGTGATCATGAAAAGATCAGCCCCAACAAGAATGCAACAATACAATTAAACACCATTTTCAAAAATCTCAACATAAGTGTTAAAATCACCATGGACTTATCAACATAAACATGAATGCATGCAATGACATAAAGAGCTGATACATGAGAAATGAAATCATATAGAGACTTAGAATTAGTAACTTAGGCATAAGTAGAATGGAAGAGATAAGTATATAACTTTTGCATGACCACTTCGGCCTCCGATGTAGCACTTTGGACTTGTTGATTCCTTCAAAGGACCTTGACAGAAGCAACATCCTTGGTCCTTAACCTTTTCACTTCTCTGTCTAAGATCTCTACTAGAACCTCTTCATAAGTCAAGTTGTCTTCAACAATAGCCACAACATCCAATGGGACAATAGCATTCGGGTCACCCACATATTTCCTCAATATGGATACATGAAAGACCAGATGGACCAAGCCCATTTCATTAGACTACTCCAACTCATAGGCCACCTTACAAATCCTCCTCATCACCATATAAATACATAAAAATCTTGGACTTAGTTTACCCTTCTTACCAAAAGATACCAAACACTTCATTGGTGAATCCTTCGAATAGACCCAATCACCAACTTTAAATTCAATCTCCCTTCTCCTCACATTGGCATAGGACTTTTGACTACTTTGGGCTATTTTCAACCTTTATCTAATCAATCATACCTTCTTCATAGTCTCTATAACTAGATCTGGACCCAAAAATGCTACTTCTCACACTTTAAATCACCCAACCGGTGATCTAGAACACCTAACATAAAGGAATTCAAAAGGAGTCATACCAATCCTACAATGATAGTTATTGCTATAAGCAAAATCAACCAATGGAAGATGATCATTCCAACTACCCTTAAACTTCAAAATACAAGATCTAAGCATATTCTTAGGAGTTTGGATAGTTCTTTCGGCTTGGCCATCCGTTTGAGGGTGAAAGGTCGTACTAAGCTTTACCTTGGTTCCAAGAACTCTTTTGAAGGACCTCCAAAAGTGTGAAGTGAAATGAGCACCATGATCTGATATAATAGACAAAGGTACCCTATACAATCCCACCAACTCATGAATGTACAATTTAGAATAGTCTTCAGCGCCATAAGTAGTCTTGAGCAGTAGGCAATGAGCCAACTTTGCCATTCTATCAACCACAACACAAATAGAATCAAAACCCTTTCTAGTCTTAGGCAACCCATCCACAAAATCCATGTTAATTTCCTGCCACTTCCACGTAGGAATCTCTATGTCTTGGGTTAGGCCATCTGACATTTGATGGTCGGCTATGACTTGTTGGCAATTATGACATCCGAATACAAATTTGGCAATGTCTTTCATCATATCTCCCCACCAAAACACATCCCTCAAATCCCTATACGTCTTTGTAGAATCAAGGTGAATAGAATAGGAAGAATTATGATCCTCATCAAGCACCTTCTCTCTGAAGTCATCAACACAAGGCATACACAACCTACCTTGGTACCTAAGGGCACCATCTCCCCCCTTGGGAGAAAACCTCCACATTTCCCTATCTCACCAAGGCCTTCAATTCTAACAAGGAGGGATCAAGATCTTGCTTTGCTTTTACATCATCACCATGAAAGATTTTGAACCATCAACAACCACAATACCACCACTATCATCCTCTTCCAACCTAAACCCCAATGTACCCAACAGATGAACCTCTCTAGCCACCTCTTTGCCACTACCATCAACATAAGCTAGGCTACCCATAGGCACCCTACTCAAAGCATCGACCACAACATTAGCCTTATCGAAATGATAATGCACACTCATATCATAATCCTTAAGAAATTCTAACCAACCTCATTGTCTCAAGTTGAGATCTTTGTGAGTAAACACATTGGAGACTCTTATCGTCAGTGAACCGCCAATATGCACCCCATACAAATAATGATGCCAAATTTTCAAATCAAAAATCATGGCAACCAATTCAAGATCATAAGTAGGATAAGTGTTTTTATACACTTTGAGTTGCCTAAAAGCATAGGCTATCACCTTGACATTTTGCATCAAAATACAACCCAATCCAATCTGAGAGGCATCATAATAGACAACAAACCCTTCTAACCCTTATGGTAGAGATAATATAAGAGTGGATACAAGCTATCGTTCAAGGTCTGAAAACTCTATTCACACTTATTGGTCCACACAAACTTAGCTTTCTTTTGAGTTAACTTAGTCATGGGAGAAGAAATAGAGGAGAACCTATTAACAAACCTCCAGTAGTAACCCGCTAAGCCCATGAAGCTTCTAATGTCCGATGGGGTCAATGGTATAGTCCTAATTTCTAACCACATCCATCTTTTTCGGATCTACTATAATACCATCTCTCGAAACCACATGACCAAGAATGGCAATCTCTTTCAACATGACTTCATACTTCTCATATTTAGCATACAACATCTCTTCCCTCAATCTTTATAGCACTATCCTCAAATGAACCATATGCTCCTCCTCACTATGAGAATAGATCAAAATATCATCAATGAAAACAGCCACAAATAAATCAAGCTAAGGTTTAAGAACCCTATTCATAAGATCCATGATGATAGTCGGTGCATTAGTCAATCTAAAAGACATAACTACAAATTTCTAATGCCCATACCTAGTTCAGAAGGCCATCTTGGCAATTTCACACTCTCTCCAATTTACTTGATGATGCCTAGACCAAAGATCAATCTTAGAGAAGTGACTAGCCCCTAGAAGTTGGTCAAACAAATCATCACTTCTTGGGAGAGCGTACTTATTCTTGATGGTAACCCTATTAAATTGTCTGTAGTCAATGCACATTCTAAGAGATCCATCTTTCTTTTTCACAAACAACATCAGTGCACCCTAAGGTGATTGGCTAGGCTTAATAAAAATCTTTCTCCAACAAATCCCTCAATTGCTCCTTCAACTTCTTTAACTCCACCAGGGCCATATGATAAGGGGGAGTAGAAATGGATTGAGTATCAGGAATGTGGTCTATGCCAAAGTCGATTTTCCTTTCAAGAGGAACACCAGAAAGGTCATTTAGAAAGACATCAAGGAACTCATTTACCACCCGAACCAACTCTATAGGAACCCTCACAAGATGATAAAGACACCACTTGAAGATCAACTTTTAGGCTTTAATGCAAGAGATAAACCTATCTTTGACCACCACATCATGACTCTCTCTCTTAAGGATAGGTTCATTAGGAAATTGGAATTTCATCCTACGAGTTCTACAATCAATAGAGGCATACTATGCATGCAACCAATCCATCTTGAGAATAACATCAAAATCAATCATATCTAACTCAACAAGATTACAAGGCAATATTTTATACAAGATGCAAACAGGATAATTTCGATAGACCTTTCTAGCAATAATAGATGCACCAATGGGAGTAAATACCTTATAAGACTCACTCAACAATTCGGGATCAACATGAAACTTTTTGGCAATAAGAGGAGTAACAAAACAAAGAGTGACACTTGGGTCTGTCAATGCATACACATTAAAATCGAAGACTTTTAACATACTGGTGATGACATTGGGCACCTCATCAACCCCTTGCCTCCCTTAGAGATCATAAAACCAATTGTACCTTGGGGAACCACCTTGTTGACCTCCTCTGCCCAAAGGAACCACATTAGTACCCCAACTGTGGGTAGTCATTAGCAAATCTCCCACTAAGAGCACGAGAAGACCCTTGGCCTTGGTGAAACTTGCCACCCTTGGGAGTTTTGAACTTACCATCAAAATGGGTCATCTTGGCATCATGACCCCTTCTCTTCCTTAATTTCTCCCCCTCCAACTATTCGCTAAGTTATCAAGCTGGAAAAATTCATGTCACCAATCAACATAGCAGACCGACACTCTTTACTTACCAAATTGGATACACCCATCATGAACTTATTCATTCTAGACCTCGAGTCGGTAATCAACTGTGGAGTATATTTTGAGAGTTGGTTGAACTTGACGTCATACTCACTCACACTTAAAGACCCTTGCATCAAATCCATGAATTCTATCATTTTAGCCTCCCTAACCTCAAGCGGGAAGAACTGGCTGAGGAAAGCTGCGTTAAACTCCTCTCATAAAATCACATTGTTGTTCCCCTTCTCCTTCTTCTATTGATTGTACCATATTTGAGCCACTACCTTGAGTTAGTAAGCTGCCAACTCCACCTTCTCTTCTAACCTCACACCCATAATGGACAACACCTTGTAAACCTCATCAATAAATTATTGGGGGTCCTCATCGGCTTTAGACCGATGGAACTCTAGTGGTTCATCCTCATAAAGTCCCTCACCTAAAATACCAGTGTATGGGCTCTATTTCATCTTGTGTTAAGCATGATCTAGCATAGCAAATCACCATTGTTAGTTGGGAACCTTACCTCAACTTCTATAGTATGACATAAAGTAAGAAGAAGGGAAATATTTCGTAAAACATCTTAAAGCCTCTTACTCATAATTGTGGTACATAATACAACTATGAATAAGACTCTAATCAATGTGGTGTGTTGCATGGTGAGACCATTAACAAGCTAGTGTTCTAATACCATGTTTGTCATGACCCAAGCCAAGGGCCTAGACATGACACGGCGAATAGATAACCCTAAGGGACCCCAATCAAGACTCTTAACATATTATTACACATCCTTGGTCACGGAAGAAATAAAACCATAATAAGGATTGTAAAGAGGGGATTATGGGGCTTAGGGGCTTCCTTTATATCACAAAACATCAAAAGCATCAAAGGAATCCAAGCTTATACCATCATTATATAACTTGTCCAACAACACCTCTAAACATAGAACTTAGCGAGGGCTAAGACAAGCAACCGAGCTCACCCTCATAGTCAAAGCATACAGTAAAGAAAATTAGAGTCTATACATAGCATAAATCAAGAGAAATATGTCCTTGAAGTTGACGACTCACCAACTTGCTTTTTGAGATATCGCACTAGCCAAGTGAAGGAGTATGATCAAGTAGGGCTTTGATTCTTACATGGTAACATTGTGTAGCCATAGAGTATGATTTAGTATGTTAGAGTGTACTAAGTATGTAGGATGCAGTGCAACAATACATAGGCAACATAGTCAAAATGCATAATTAGGCAATAGATGAACATATAACAATATAGCTTGCATGAATGTTACTTGAAGTAAACATGCTTATATATAGAATATATTACATGTGTAGGAATGGACCATCATCACAGACCAAGTAACTTAGTACTTGGAATCTAAGGTAGATCACCCCTTAGAAGTGATTGAGGAATAGACCCCTCAATTGGTTGATGGACATGGCCACCCTCCATTGGAAGTGATTGCGGTACTAACCCCTCAATTGGTTGATGGTTTACCACCCCTATTCAAGGCAATTGAGGTATGAACTAGTCAATTGGTTAACGGACATGATCACCCTCCACCCAAAGTGATTGAGGTATCAACCCCTCTATTGGTTGATGGCTTGCCACCTCTATCCGAGGTGATTGAGGCATCATATGTCAATTGGCTATGGTCAACTCCCAACACTATAGATGTTTTTCATGAAATCAACACATACATATCATCCTTTCATCGACATAAAGTCACTTAATTCATATGCCAAGCATTAGGCCTTCAACAACTCAAGATATATTAACCATAAATTTCATCAAACATTTGGTTGATATGTAATGCTAGTGTAAAACTATTTAATTCAAGAGTGAAATCATGCAAGTAAATTTAATTTAAAACCACCCACAAACACACGGTAATACCCTCATGCAATATATATCAAAAACCTTCTTCAAATCTCAAGATAGATCTAATATTCATAGCTCAAAAAATGCATAAATAGTCACACCTTTACAAAACCCCAATATAATTCATAGTCGAATTCATAATAGAAGACCCAAAAGTAAAATCAACTTCGAAATATGTAATTTAGGTAAAAAGGAAGCTTGGGTACCATATATAAAAGGAACCAATGGTTGAAACCCACATACCTTAACTTTGGAGAATTACTTGACGAAGATTGAAAATGAAGACTTGAAACTTGAGTGAAATCCTTAAAGGATAAGTTTTGGCACTTGAAGTTTGTGGTGAAATATTTGTCTAAGTGTTTGAGAGAGTATTGGGGAATGTCTAGTATAATATGGTGTAGAAATATGGCTAAGTAAAGGTATTTTTATGCATGGGAAGACTTAGGACCCAGACCCAAAATCCTTGGACCAAGACATAAAAAATTGGACAAAATTAACACTGTGGTGCACCCCAGCCGCATCGCGGTAGGGGCATGTAGTGCTCTTCTGAAATCACATGTTGTGAATTTCAAATTTTGATACGGTTACTCTAAAATCGGGGTTAGACCCATGTCCCACTAAGTTTCTCCCCCTGATTAATAATATGAAGTCAAATTTTTTATATCACGCACAAATTTTGAGATATATAAACATTATGATTTTGGGCACTTTTGAGGTACAATTTCTGGCACTTTTACGGGTAGTTTCAAGGGTTGATACTTCAATCACCATGGGTGTTAGGGTGATACAAGCACCAACCAATTGAGAAGTTAATACCTCAATCACCAGGGGTGGTAGGGTGATACAACCACTAACTAATTGAGGGGTTGATACCTCAATCACCATGGGTATTAGGGTGATACAACCGCAAACAAATTGAGGGGTTGATACCTCAATCACCATGGATGTTAGGGTGTGATAATCCATCATAATATTGGTATCTTCTTACATATGTAATACGCTCTATATAAGCATGGTTTACTTTAAGCATCATCATATATGTCATAATGCTATTATGTTATCTATTGCTTATGATATTGCATTTTGTCGATATTGCCTATCTCTTGTTGCATTGCATCCTACATACTAGGTACATTCAAATGTACTAATGCATACTCTATGCCTACATAATGTTATCATGTAGGAACTAGATTCCCACTTTATCATCCTTCTCCTCCACTTGGCTAGTACGATTTCTCTCAAAGCAAGTTGGTGAATCCTCAACTCTAAAGATGTACTTCTTTTGATTTATGCTATGTATCAACTCTTCTTATGTTGAAAACTTATGTGTATGACGGTAAGCCTGGAATGTCTTAGCGCCCACTCCTATCTACGTATTAGAGGTGTGGATGGAACCCTATGACATGTTAGTGTTATAGTATTGGCTTGTTATGTCTCTATGGTATCAAAGATATCCCTTAGCTCGTAATTCCCCTTTTTCTATCTATTATTATAGTATAATTGCTTCCGTGATCAAGGATGTGTAATGATATGTTAAGAGGCTTGTTTGGGGTCCCTTCGGGTTCCCCATTCGCCGTGTCATGTCTAGGTCCTAGGTCCAAATCATGAAAAACATGGTATCAGAGCACTAGGTTGTTAATGGTCCTCAGTATCCAACACACCGCATCGATTAGAGTCTTATTCATGGTTGTGTAGCGCGCCACAACTATGAATAAGAGGTTGTGAGGTATTTTAGAAAATATTTTACTTCTTCATAATCTATGTCATGCGTAGAGTTAGGTCCTATAGGACTTATTAATAATTCCTAAACATAACATTTTAGAATACATCTCAAGCTACTCATGACGATAACATATCGAATACGGAGGTTTACAATGCTCTATAAAAATTGGCCAAGGCCATGACCGCCAAACTCAATCGATCAATTGGTACCCTTGAAGCTTAAAATGGTAGAAGTGGAGAGGGAAAGGCCAAGAGAGCCCAAATGGGAGCTAGACATCCATACGCCACTAGTCCTAGATGCCTAAGGTGTGGGTGGAAACACAATGGCATATGTTTGAGGAACACGGTATGGTGAGATGGACCATAAGATAGTCAATTGTCCATATGTTCGAAAAAAGAGAAGTGTGGAGTCTAAGAAGACTCGCTATAAGGGTAGTTACCCAAGTGCTAAGAGTGAGCATCCCCAATAACATCATGAATTTTGAGGCCAAGGGTCCTCTAGTGCACCAAACAAGAAGCTTAATATTGATGGAATTATTAACCCAAGGTTCCAAGGTAGCAATGGTGGGATGACTAAACCTAAGTTCCATAGTTGTGTGAAGAATCATGGTGGTCCATGCTTGAGGAAATCTAATGCTTGTTATGGTTATGATGTGGTGGCCTACAAGGTTGTTAATTGTTCATATGCTTGAAAGAGGTATGAAGGTGGTCGACCTCAAGAATACGATAATCATGTTGATCAAGAAGCTCAAGGAGGGGATAAGGCGCACGATGTCACTACTGGTAAGTTGAAGTTTCCTTTGACCTTGTTATGCATGCATTGATAGGTCTGGGTGCCACTATCTCTTTGCTTATTCCTTTTGTTGCTAGTGGGCTTTATGTGTGCCCCGAATTATTATGTGAACTTCTCTTTGGTGTCTACCTCATTGGTGAACCTGTTTTTGCTAGAAAGTTCATAGAGATTATACCATGTTCATATTGAATTTGGGCTTGCCTTATGACCTTATTGAGTTAGGTATAGTGAATTTTGATATCATATTTGGGGTGGATTAGTTGCATACATATTGTGCCTCCATTGATTGTAGGACCCCTAGAGTTAGATTCCGACTCCCTAATGAACCCTTCCTTGAGTGGGGTGGATTGTAAAATGGTAGTGAAGGAGTAAGTTCATTTCTTGTCTTCAGGCCCAATTAATCTCTAAGGGTTGCATTTATCATCTTGTAGGAGTTAGAGGCATTCATACTGAGTCGATTTCGGTGGTTAATGAGTTCTTGCTCTCCTTACTGATAATTTGAATTTGGGGTAGTCCCTTTGGGTTGTGCTTATGCACCGACTATGTATATAGGTCTAATGAATAAGGCCTCTAAACCCTACCTTGATTATTTGTGGTTGTCTTCATTGATGATAGTTTGATCTATTTCCATAGTGAGTAGGAGCATATGAGTCATTTGAGGGTAGTGCTACTAAAATTAAGGAAAGAGAAGTTTCATGCCAAGTATGAGAATTGTGAGTTAAGGTTGCAAGAGGTTGCCTTCTTGGTCATACGGCATTGAGGGATGGTATTAAGGTGGGTCCTAAAAGATGGAAGTGATTAGAAATTGGCCTAAGCCTTCTACTCCATTAGACATTAGAAATTTCTTAGGCTTAGTGGGTAACTACTGGAGATTTGTGAAAGGTTTCTCTTCTATTGCTTCTCCCATGACTAAGTTCTGACCCAAAAGAAGGAGAATTTTGTGGATCGATGAGTGTGAAAAGAGTTTCCAAACTTTTAAGGATAAGCTTGTGTCCCTTCCTATCTTGTCTCTACTTTAAGGGTTCGAAGTGTTTGTTGTGTATAGTTATGTCTCAAGAATTGGTTTGAGTTGTGTTTTGATGCAAAATGGTAAGGTAATAGCCTATACTTCTAGACAACTAAAGGTGCATGAAAAAAATTATCCTACTCATGATCTTCAATAGGCCGCCGTGGTATTTGCTTTGAGAAAAATTTGTTGTTATTACTTGTATAGGGTGCATATCGATGTGTTCATCGATCATAATAGCCTCAAATGTATGTTCACTCAAAAGATCTTAATTTTAGGCAAGGAAGGTGGTTAGAGCTCTTTAAAGATTGTGATATGACTGTCCATTATCATCCTTGTAAGGCTAATGTTGTGGCTGATGCTTTGAGTAGTGTGTCTAGCCTAGGTCATGATTATGATGGTGGCAAGGAGGTGGCTAAAGAGGTCCATTGGCTGTCCAGATTAAGGGTTAGGCTGGAATAGGTTGAATATGGTAGTGAAGTGGTGGTTAACGGTTCTAAATCTTCATTGGTTGAGGAGGTAAAAGCAAAGCAAGATCTTGACCCTTCCTTGATAGAATTGAAGGCCTTAGTAAGAGAGGGCAAGGTGGATGTTTTCTCCCAAGGGGGAGATGGTGCCCTTATATACCAAGGTAGGTTGTATGTGCCTTATGTGGATGACTTGAGGAAGAGGATTCTTAATGAGGCTTATAATTCTTCCTATTCTATTCACCCTGGTTCTACAAAGATATATAGAGATTTGAGGGAAGTGTTTTGTTGGGGTGGTATGAAGAGGGATATTGCTAAGTTTGTGTCTGGTTGCCATAACTGCCAACAAGTCAAAGCTGAATGTCAAAGGTCGGGTGGCCTAACCCAAGATATAAACATTCCTACTTAGAAGTGAGAGGAAAGTAACATCGCTTTTGTGGTTGGGTTTCCTAAGTCTAGAAAGGGTTTTAATTCTATTTGGGTGTGGTTGTCTTGAAAAGGGGATTGAGTCTATGTATGATGGGTCCTTATAGAGCATTAAGGAGGATTGGTAAGGTGTCCTATGAGTTGGAGTTGCCCAATGACATGAATATGGTTTGTCTGGTGTTACATGCATCTAGGTTGAGGAGGTGTATTGGTGGCTGAAGTACTATAGAGCTTTTTGAGGTTGTGGGTGTTGTGGTTGATAGGTTGGCTTAGGAGAAGGTCTTGGTGGAGATATCAGATGGGTGAGTGGTAAAGTTGATTATAAGGATGTAGTGCTCGTCAAGGCCCTTGGGATAATCATCAAGTCGAAAGTGTAATTCGGGGAGCCAGCGTGGGCATGGAAGAGCAATATCTGTACCTCTCTCATTCTATTCAAGCTTATGATAATCCATCGAGTCCTTTTTATAATTCCATGTCTTATGTTTCAGCCCTTATGTAATTTGCATGCATTCATATTTATGTTAACAAGTTCATGGTGATTTTGACACTTATGTTGGAATTTTTGAAATGATGTTTAAGTGCATTGTTGCATTCTTATTTGGGCTGAACTTATATTGCTTACTTCTCTTATATACATTTTTTTGATATTTGGGGACAAATGTTTCCAAGGGAGGGATATTGAAACAACCCCCAAAAGTGCCCAAAAGTGTGCCTCGAAAGTGACCATAATCGTATTTTCCATATATCTCAAACTCGGTGTGTGATATCAAAAATTGAACTTCATATTCTTGCTCAAGGGGAAAAATTCAATGGGAAATGGGTATAACCAGAATTTTAGAGGACCTTAGAGAAAAACGAATTTTGTAAATATTGAAATTCCAATGACGATCTGCGTTGGTACGTGAAGCGCCACCATCGCGGAGCAGTGTTAATTTTTGCCAGATTTTTTATTTTGGTACAAAGCCTTTGCGTCTTTCTATGCGTAAAAATACCTCTACTTAGCCATATTTCAATACCATATCATACAAGACATTTCCCAATACTCTCCTAAATACTTCGATAAATATTTCACTCAAAATCAAGGGTCCCAAACTCATTTTCGAGTTCAATAAGTTCAATCAAGCTTCAAGTTCACATCTCAATCTTCTTCAAGAAATTCTCCAATGTTGAGGTATGTGGGTTTCAACCATTGGGTCCTTTCACCCATGGTGCC
The DNA here is from genome assembly GCA_025642045.1 of Solanum sejunctum. NCBI lineage: Eukaryota > Viridiplantae > Streptophyta > Magnoliopsida > Solanales > Solanaceae > Solanum > Solanum sejunctum. The sequence goes on along the minus strand of JAOTQJ010000111.1, from coordinate 8,659,555 downwards.
AAACCTTCTTTTTTACATAAATTGCATGTTTCTATGTTCATTTACTTATGTGTCTTACTTACTATGAATTTGACTATGAATTATGTTAGGGTTTCATAAAAGTGTGAGTGTTTAAGAATGTTTTGAGCTATGAATCTAGTATATATTTTGAGATTTTGTGAAGGGTTTCAATTATATTGCATGAGGGTATACCAAATATAAGTAGGTTGATTTACTTCAAGATTTCTTGTATGATTTCACACTTGAATTGCATGATTTTGTACTAGCATTACACACACCATATGTTTTGATAAAATGTTCAGTTTTGGATTCTTGAGTTATTGATGATTTATTGTATGACCTATGACTTGAATGACTTTATGATGAAGAAAGGAATGTTTATAAGAGTCATTTCCATGAAGAGAACTTATAGTATTGTTAGTTGACCAATAAACCAGTTGAGGAGGTGATGCCTCAATTACCATAGGTGGTAGGGTGATACAACCACCAACCAATCGAGGGGTTGATACCACAATCACCAAGGGTGGTAGGGTGATACAACCACCAACCAACTAAGGGGTTGATACCTCAATCAACATGGGTGTTAGGGTGATACAACTACCAACCAATTGAGAGTTGATAACTCTATCACCATAGACGGTAGGATGTGACAATCCATTATAATGTTGGTCTCTTTTTACATATATAAGCATGATTTACTTCAAGCATCATTCGTACATGTCATATTGCTATTATGCTATCCATTGCTTATGATATTGCATTTTGCCTACATTTTCTATCTCTTGTTGCATTGCATCCTACATATTTAGTACATTCAAAGGTACTAACGCATACTCTATGCCTACATGATATTACCATCTAGGAACCAAAGCACCACTTGACCATCCTCTTCCTCCACGTGCCTAGTACGAGTTCTCTCAAAGAAAGTTAGTGAGTCCTTAACTCTGAGGATGAACTTCTCTTGATTTATGCTATGTATTGACTCTTCTTATTTTGGAAACTTATGGCTATGAGGGTGTGGCCAGAGATAGTCTTGGACCCCACTCCTATATGTATATTACAGATGTTTTTGGAACCATATGACATGTTACTGCTATACTATTTGCTTGTTATGTTTCTATGGTATCAGAGATATCCCTTAGCCCCATATTTGCCTTATTTCTATCTATTATTTTTGTATAATTATTTTTGCGACCAAGGATGTGTAATTATATACTAAGAGGCTTGTTTGGGGTCATTTCAGGCTCCCCAATTGTAGTGTAATGTCTAGGTCCTATGTTCGGGTCGTGACATTGGGCACCTCATTCACGCCTTTTCTCCCTTGAAAAGCATAAAATCTATTTACCTTAGCATATACCCTTGTTGGCCTCCTCTTCCCCTTTGACCCACATTTGCACGTTGTCCTTGTGGATGACCATCTCCAACTTGTTTCTATGCATGAACAAAATCAATAACTTAGTGACCTATCTCACCACAACCAAAGCAAGCATTAGAATTCCTCAAACATGGACCACTATGATTTTTTTCACACCTTGGACATCTTGGCTTTACCATTCCTCCATTTCCACCTTGGAATCTTTGATTAGGCAACCTCTCATTGGCAAACCTCTTATTGTTAGCATTGGATGACCCCTGACCTTGGAAAGTGTGGCCTTGAGGAAATCAGCCATCCTTATAGCCTTGGAATCCACCTTTAAATCAGCCCTCATGGACTCACCAATTGTTTTCTTTATAAGATTTTCCCCCTTTAGTTACTTGGTATATGTCATGAGCCGAGAACAAATCTATGTCCTCTACTAGCATGGTGGTACCACATTCCTCATTAACTAAGTTAGATACACCCGACATAAATTTCTTCATCCTGGCCCTATGTTTGGTAACCAATGGTGGAGTATACTTGGAGAGTTGGTTGAGCTTGAGGGCATACTCCCTCTCACTCATAGACCCTTACTTCATATTTATAAATTTCATCATCTTCGTCTACCTCAACTCAATAGGAACAAACTAGTTGAGAAATGTTGTTGTGAACTCTTCCCAAAGGATAGCATCACCATTCCCCCTCTCTATCTTCCATTGAGTGAACCATATCTGAGCCATCCCTTTGATTTGGTAGGCCAGCAACTCTGATTTTTCCCTTGAATTAACACCCATAATGGACAACACCTTATACACATCATCAATGAATTCTTAGTGATCCTCATCCACCTTTGACCCATAGAACTCTCGTGGATTTATCCTAGTAAAATCCCTCATATTTGAGGCTGAAGTATGAGTATGAGGGGCTTGGGCCCCTTGGTTGATTTGATTGGTCATAGCATGAGACAACATTACAATAGCATCTTGAAATTCTTCTAGGCCGACCCCTGCTTCTTGAGGAGCTTGAGGAGCAGGAGTCAGTTGCTCCTCAGGTGTACGGGCTCTTCTTCCTCTTGGATAGACATGATCAAGAATAGCAAAGAATATTAATTAGGGAAAATCCTTACCTTAACTTCTATAGCATGACATAGATCATGAAGAATGGAAACACTTCCTAAATAGTCTCACAGCCTCTTACTCATAGTTATGGTGCATTTCACAACCATGAACAGGACTCTAATCTACACAATATGTTAGATTTTGAGGACTATTAACAACCTAGTGCTCTGATACTAAGCTTGTCAAGATCTAAACCTAGGGCCTAGATATGATGTGGAGAATGGGAATCCGAAGGGACCCAAATAAGCCTCTTAGCATATCAATCACACATCCTTGGTCGCAGAAGTAAAGTAAACAATAACAAGATAGATAAAATGGAAAGTGAGACAAAGGGAAGTATTGAATATAAACAAAGCATAAGATTCAAGATCATAACATCATAATATCTAACATATACCTCTAAACTTGGAATAGAGCAAGGGCCAAGATACTTTTTCGGCTCACCCTCATAATGTCAAATGTTCAACATTAATAAGTCTTAGAAATAACCAGAGAAACATAGATAGTGTCCTCAAACTTGTGGACTCACCAAGCTTGTCTTTGAAGTATCTCAGTAGGAACGTGGAGGATGATCAAGAGGTGTTTCGGTCTCTACATGGTGATATCATGTAGGTACAAAGTATGTGTTAGTATGTTTGAATGTACTAAGTATGTGGGATGCAATGCAATAAGGCATAAGCCCATATAGTCAAAATATATAATCATAGTCAATAGATATCATAATCTTAATATGGCATGCATGATCAATGCTTGAAATAAAATATGTTTGTAAACCATTCATCTTCCATCGGACATAATACATATATGGGAAGAGACCTCAACTGACAAAGAATAAGATCAAGCGATCTACAGCTTGTAATCTCGATGATTACCCCTCATTGGTAAAGAGGTGTTCTACTAGCTATGGTAAACAATACTTCACCTTACGGTAGCCCATCCTATTTTGGAGAAGTAACCACCTTATTGGAACCTATCCCATTTTGGGGTGGATTTCATGATAGAGTGCACTAAATCGATCCACTAGTATAACAAGGGTACAACATAATCCTATGTTAGCACATAGTTTGAGGAAAGGAGTATGGATCCTTGAAGATAGTCCTCGCTGATATCCAATCAATTGGTGCTAACTCTAATCCCATAGAATACTTGAAATAATCATATCTTTAGTAACTTCAAAATGAACATATAATCATAACATGAGTAACTCTTAAACATACTCGACCTTTAATGGTGATCCTAACTTGAAACATGAGAATAGATCATAATCAGACATGAATTCTTGCTCTAACATGAATGGCTATAACATACTTGATATCCCATATTTATCATGAAGTCGCTTCACTTGTAAAACATGCAATTAACTTGAGAATTCTTGACTTGACATTTTCATAGAACACTTGGTGGGCACATATGGGAACATGTTTAAATCTTGCAAATTACAAGAGTATAAATCCTGAAATAGTGAAATCAATGTATCTTAAAGTCATGTAAATCAGCCCACCAACATCGTGGTAAAACCCTATCATGGGTAACTTATAAATCATATCAAAACTTCGTAATAGTTCATAAATCTCATAGCTTGAATCAAGTATAGTCTCAATAGACAAAGATCACTCCATAGTATAAGCTTAAGATATATATTCATGTGTAGTCAATCATATTTGATAAAAACCCAACATAAATCACACTCATATTTCATTTTAGCAGATACCCATAGGTACTAAATCTTGAAGTCATGCAATTTTCATAAAAGGAAGATTGGGCTCTATGGGTGAAAGGACCCAATGGATGAAACCCACATACCTAAATTTGGAGATTCCTTGATGTAGACTTGAAGGAGACTTGAAGACTGAATGGAGTTCTTGAGATCTAGAATTAAGCTTGGGATACTTGAATTTGGATGAAATATTTGGCTAAGTCTTGGAGAGAGTTTTGAGAGTGTCTTGAGTGATATAGAGTTGAAAAATGGCTAAGTATAGGTGTTTTCATGCATAAGTGGGCATAGGACTATGACCCTAAGGCTTTTGGGCTGAAATCAAAAACCAAGGAAAATAATACACTGGTTCGCACGTTTGGCATGATTGGACCAAAGGCAAAGTTCCTCCAACACTAATACGTGCCCCTGGCGCATCGCGGCTTGGGCGCGGATGGCCACTAGAAATCAAATTTTGTGAAATTTATTTTTTGTTATGGGTCCTATTAAATTGAGGTTATACTTATTTCCCACTCAATTTTTCCCCTGATCAAGAATGTGAAGTTAGATTTTTGATATCACGTATGGATTTTGAGATATATGGAAATTTTGATTATGAGCATTTTCATAGCACATTTTTGGGGAGTTTTTGGGGCGTTTCATTTTGCTTACTTCGATGCTGGTAGGATAGTGCTTCAATAGTTCGTAGGGTCTATGTGATGAGCTACAATAGTTCAGGTACCTATACTTTCTTGTTCATGAGAGTCTTTTATGACTCGTAAATAAGTTTATGAGTTGTTATTGCCCCTCATAGGAAATTACAATGACTAATATTTCTGTGTATTCATTATATGAGACCTTCTACAAGTCGTAGATTATTTTACTACTCATAGATAGGTCTGGTAGACTCTTACCTATTTTAAACTTACTCCCTGGAACTTTTTACGAAAATAATTTATGGTTTATAAACCAAGTTACGAGTCCTAACTGTGCTTTATATAACATTCTAATGTTCAATATTGTTTTGTAATTTTGGATTTTGGGACTACTTTACGACTCGTAGGTCTATCTATGAATCTTAATTGGTTCTTGTATTACCCTTCTACAACTGATGCAATTCAAGTTTTGCTTTTTCTTTCTTAATTGTTGGGGCTAACTATGGTTTATCTACTTTTTAAGATTTGTAGAATATTTAGCCCCGAAAGGGAAATGCTCTAAGATTGAGGAGTTTAGGATGAAGCTCATAAATGAGACGATTGATGATGAGCAGACCCCCCAGCCGAGTGGGTCACTTGAAATCAATGATGTTTCATCAGACCTTGAGACTAGGGTATGACAGACTAGAGCAGCAGCTACTAGAGTTGCCCATACTTAGGCTTATGCCACTACTCCTTCCTAGCCTGATAAGGAAGGTAGTGAGAGAACAGGGAGTACCATGCCCCAAATGACTAGGTCTAGAGATGAGAGGAGTTCAGAGGATGGCTCCTATGATAAAGGAGATGAAGAATCCTCGGTCACATCATCATCTTGTTCAGCAATGGATGCTCATATTCATTGATGGGGTGTCAATGGGATAAAGGCCATATTCTTGGAGGGCATGCAGCCTAAAGAGTGGAGCAAACCCACTCATTAAATATATGAGGAGCCCCAGGTTATTGATGATGGATTGAGCCATATCCCAGGACTAAAGGACACGATAACACGATATGTGATCAAGTGGTTGACAGATAAGCTTAGACGATATTCCCCGATTCTGGTATGGGAGTTTTATACAACTTATGCAACAACTATTCTTTGTGATCTTCCTAAGGGGAAGAGACCTCTAACATAGCCAAGATTGGGATAGGTACTAGTGAAAGGGCTACAGGTTAATATTTTTGAGGAGATGATCCAGTGCATACTTTTTGGTCTTGAGTACCAATCCCCGAGAGTGATAGCTGAGTTTGATTATAGATTGGGGCAGTCTAGAACCACATTGATTTCAAAAGATCTAGTATGGAGGACCGAGTTATTGAGATGGGTGGTCAGTCATATTGTAGAGAAAAGTCTAGTGTCGTTTGGGTCACCACATATATAGAGCCTATTGTGAAGGCTTCACTTTTTTTCCCTATCAAATTTTGGTGGGTGATTGTTAGATCTGTATCTGGCCTCCCTAGGTAGATAACACACTCAAACTGGAGCAAATGGTATTAGTTTCTAACATCTTAGCTAGCTATGACATAGATTAGGCCAGACTCACAGTGGAACAGATTTATGAGTCGATGCTCAAGTAGGCCACCTCCATCCCATTTCTAGTTCTGATTTATAGACTCTATCTAGAGTCAAAGGTGGAGATATTGCATTATTTGGATTATCTAGTAGTGGCGCAGCACACTTTAGAGCCGAACCTGATAAAGGCTGATGAGAACCCTGTGGTACTTCAGAGGATGCAACCTCTTCCTATACTCGAGATGTTTGCTCCACAGCCACCGCCTGAGGTTTCATGACTGTGCCCACTATTCCTGAGGCAATCAATGTTGAAAGGGGTCCAACTATAGTTGCTCCTTTAATAGAGGCCAACACTTTACAGACTTCTACACCAGACTTGGTTTAGGTGTTTCCTAGTTTTGATGCAAGCGATGGTGCAATGATTATCATAGGCTGAGGCCCAGTTGTCTTGGCTTATTCAGTAGCTCAGGCCATGGTTTCGGCAGACTATTGCAGAATTAGAGGAGCGGTACAAGGCATTCACCATATCTACTATTTAGGAGCATGTTTCTACGGTGGATACCCACATCAATGCCTTTGAGGATAGGGTGCAGAAAAGGTTAGTAGAGGCCCAAACTTCATATTTGCCAAGCTTAGGGATGACATGATAGCTTCACTTGCGGTGCCTGTGACATTATTGAAGAAGCAACTATTTTATCTGTTCGCATAAAGCCTCCACATACTTCCCTCAGGAAGTGCCCTTCGATAGATGAGTATCTTATTGAGCGGAATATATGTGCAAAGCACCCCATGGATGATGAGGGTGATGAGGATGTGTAGGACGAGCTCAGGTTGGTCTTGAGGACATCGAGGCTGGAGAAAGAGCTGCGGCTAGCCTAAGAACATAATAGAGTGATGGGTATTAGCCCATCTGGATATAGTGGAGCAGATAAGGAGACTATCGCACAATAAGGGGTTGGCCAAACTTAGCTACGGATAGGCACTTAGGCGTGAGGTATGTTTTTTGACCCCTACTATTATATTTTTTATTGATTTGGTGCATTGAGGACAATACATGACTTTTTAAATAGGATGTAGGTAGTTATAATCTTTGGTGAAGTCTGAGTAGCTTATGATCCATAACTACCCCAAATTTTTAATCCCAAGGTTTTCTTGCCTATGTTTTTCTTCCTCATAGATATTTAATTTCTATTAAACCGGCATGTTTAGGATGTCATAATAATGTTTGTAGCAAATAGTACTAATATTTATGGCATATATAGCATGTTTTCTATTTTGTTTTTGAAAATTAGTACCCACCAAAAATTTTGATTAGTAGTTAAATGGCAACCATGCATGTTTGGGTTTTTTGCAATAGTTGTTCTGATAAGTAAGGGTAATTTGAGACATGAAGCATAATCTGTGAGTTGCTTGTTGGCAATGTATTTTGATGCCATGTGAGTGTGAGCTTCTTTTGCCAGATTCGTACATTTTTATGCTAATTTAAAACTTGCCCTTCTACTCTAAGTTAGATTGTAGATTAAATTGCTTAGGAACGGATCTTAGGCCTTCAGTCTTTAAATTAGACACTTTAGACTGAAATAACAAACCAAATGATGTTTTATCCCTAGTTCCAAATATTTGAGCCTTACATGAACCAATTCTTTCAAAAACACCTAATTAGCCTAACCATGTCTAGTGAAAAACCTTGAAATTAGACCTGGTCTGTCCTTGCGTATTGCGAACCTTGATTGATACAAAAAGTATAAGTTGAGGATGGCTACCAAAAGTGGTTGGGGAATAGATATTATGTAATTCAATATAGGTTAAAAGACTAAGTGAGGGTAGCCGGTGTAGGGGTAAATTAACAAAACTAAAGTGGTGAGTTGGGAATGAAGAGAGAAAGAAGAAAAGCATGTACCTAGTACAAGAAAGAGAATAAGATGCCTTAGAATGAGATTAAAATCAAAATAAAGTGTAAAGATGAGGCAAAAGCTGAAAAATGAGAAGAAAATACCTGAAAAAGCTTAAATGTGAAAAGGGGAGAATAAGGTGGAAATGTTGGAGTTGGTAACCTTAAAGTGTTGAAATATGCAGTTCAAGGATGGCTCCTAGTCACTATTTTTCCTAAATATGATACCAAAGCCCCTTGAACTTATGTTACAAGCCTACAAAGTCCTAAAGTAATCCTATTCTACTTAGTTGAAAGTCTGAGTCATGAGTATATGGGCAAGCCTATGATATTAGTCATCATGAATAAATATATTTTGTGAGAGTGAGTGTTCTTGCTTAGTCACAAGACTAAACTTGAAAGCATCATTGAATGTTAAAATAGGACTTCTTTTTGTGAGGGCATTTGCATTGCATTGTTAGCTTTTAACTTGTTTAGTGATTATGGACTATTGATATTCCTTTGTCTGTTATAGTTGTGTTTATAGATGTACCAATGCGTTTCCATTTGCTAAATAGCTATCTAATCCTATTTTGAAAAGTAGGTGTGGCTACTTGTGTATGGATTGAGTATTATATATGCCATTGGGTTGATGACTGTGTGTTGCTATATTATCTATATAGATTAAGTCATCGCTTGAGGACGGCAACAATTTTAAGTTGAGGGTGTTGATGTGCTGTCAAAATACAATACATTTAATGCCTAAAACTTGGGATTTTGTGTGTTCTCGATGAGACTTTTATGTTTTTTATGTGTTTTTGTGTTTGTTTTTGCAGGAAAACATGATTAGCATGATTTTGGGAAAGTTGCAGACTTTTTCTGGTTTTTGAGGACATACAAGACCCTTTATGAGACATAGGACCTTCTACGAGTCATGAAGGAAGTTTCATGAAGATTTATAGTGTTAGATGAAAGTTTGAAGATTTGAAGTTCAGCCTCACAAGACCTCTTGACAACTCGTAATTCACTCTACGAGTCGTATTGAGGGGTTTTGTGGAGATTGCCAAAAAAGGATCAGAGAAGGACTAAAGGATGAAAATGAGGACTACGAGAGGTTAATACGAGTCGTAAAATAGACTATGACTCATGAAGATGTTTCACAGCAATGAAGTCTAAGATTCAAGAAGCTAAACACAAAAGCCCGATTATGACTCGTAAACCAAGTTATGAGTCGTAACTGCGAGCCATAGAAGACTCCAATCAGTTTTTCTAATATTTTGAGGGACTTATCTATAAATACTATAAAGAGTATAATTAGGTTATTTTTAGGAAGAATTAGAACAAACTTTGTAGAGAGCACGAAATTAGAGTAAATTTTAGGGTTTACACCTAGATACTAAATATTGGAGAGGAAATACACTTGTGGATTCATTGTATCATTCAACCTTGTGATTCTTAATTCAAATTGGGTTTGCCTGTTATTTATTCTATTTGGATAAGAGATTAATTCTATTTTTCAATTCATAGTTTCTTTATAAACCCATAGCATGAGTAGTAGTTAAAACCACAACTTGAGGTTGTGTAAACCATGAAAATCTAACCAAATAAACCCTTATTATTTGCAATTCTTAGAATGGGTATTTGCATGTTTTATTTGATTCTCTTCATTTTGTATGTTTTTCAGTGGTGGACAACATTAGAACTTGCCTAGTGTTACCTTCTGAAAGAACCATAATAAGTGCCCGAAAATGTGCCTCAAAAGTTCCTGAATCATAATTTCCATATATCTCAAAATCTATACGTGATATCGAAAATACGACTTCATATTCTTAAGCAAGTGGTCAAATTGAGTGGACAATGGGTCTAACCCTGATTTAAGAGAAACCATAACAAAATTCAAAAATCACAAAATGCAATTTCTAGAGAGCTTTTTGCACCCCCGGTGCAACGCGACAAGGGCGCGCCACAGTACATTTTGTTGGCATTTTTTCAAGTTCGATCCAAGGCTATTGAGTCTTGGGCTTAAGTGTTCCCATGCATTGACATACATATACTTAGCCATATTTCACCCTCATATCATTCAAAACATTTTCCAATACGCACTCAAACACTTAGACAAATATGTTACTCCTAAACTCAAGTCTCAAAGCTTATTCGGATATCAAGGTTCTCATTCTAGCTTCAAGTCTCCATCTCTAATGTTCATCAAGTTAATCTCCAAAGATAAGGTAAGTGGATCTCTTTCATGGATTCCTTTCACCCATGATGCCCAAGCTTCCTTTTCTTAAATATTGTATGATTTAAAGTTGATTTACTCATGGGCCTTATTTATTATGAAATTCACTAAACACTATGTTGGGGTTTATGAAATTGTTGTTGTTTTACTATGTTTTGGGCTATGAATCTAAGATATATTATGAGATATGATAAAGGATTTTGATGTATATTGCTTAAGGGTATTACCAAGTATCTATTGATAGTTTTATATAGAATTTTCTAGCATGATAGCACACTTGAATTGCATGGTTTTACACTAGCACTACCCACCAGCCAAGTGTTTGATAAAATATTTGGTTATGGTTACTTAAGGAATTGAAGGCCCAATGCATGTCTTATGAGTTGAATGACTATATAATGATGAAATAAATCTATGTATATGGTATTCTCTATATAGTGTTGTGTGTTGACCAAGCCTAGCTCGAGAGCTTGTAGGCTTGGGTAACCACATCGAGGGGTTGGTACCTTGGTTGCCTAGTACGGGGTGTATTAGGCTCATATAACCATATTGAGGGGTTAGTACCTCAGTAACCATATCAATGGGTTTGTACCTTGATCCCTAGCTTGGGGGAGTGGTAGGCCCAGATAACCATATTGAGGGGTTGGTACCTCATTAACCATTTTGAGGGGGTTTTATGTCATTCGCCTCTGCAAGGAGTTGGTAGGCCTTGGATACTCTATATTGATGGCTTCTCCTTATACGTGTATTATTTTCTAAGTAAGAATGATTTACTCTAAGTATCTTCCATGCATGTCATATTGCTATATGCTCATCTATTGCCTAATTATACAGTTTCCTATCTATTGTTGTATTGCATCCTATTTACTTAGTACATTCAAATGTACTAATGCATAATCTATTCCTACATGATGTCACCATGTAGTAACTAGTGCCCAAGTAGAGCATTAGTGACATGGACTTATCTCGGTTGATAACCTATGCCAAGCAAATGGAGGAGGATAAATTGATAAAGAGAAGGGCAATGAGGCCAAGACGGCCTATCTTAGGGGTAAGTTCCAAAGGTATGGCCGATTCCATCAAGGCTAGGGGTCTTATTATGCTACTAATAGGGGGTTTGCCAATGACCTCTCTAAGCCTCAAGGTGTTGGAGTTGTGGCTCCCATTGATGTGTGTCCTACATGCGGAGAGGATCATAAGGGCCCATGTTTGAAGGTTTCTAATGATCTCTATGAATGTGGGGGGATTGGTCACAAGAAAGTGGATTGTACAAGAAATCATGGCAAAGGTTGAGGTGCAAATACGATTCCATTAGGTAGAGGTAGTCCTCAAGGTGGTGCCCCAAGGCACAATCAGTTTTATGCTCTACAAGGGAGGCAAGGGGTTGGTGAGGTCCCCGACGTTGTTATTATTATGTTGAAAATCTTTGACTTTGATGTGTATGCTTTGATTGATCCGATTGCCACTCTCTCCTTTGTTACCCCTTTTGTTGCTAAAAAGTTCCATGTTAAGTCCGAGTTGTTGCATAAGTCATATAAGTGTCTACTCCTATTGGTGCCTCTATTGTTGCTAGGAAAGTTAATAAAAGTTATCTTATTTGTATTTTACATAAGTTGTTGCCTCATGATCTTTTTGAATTAGACATGGTAGATTTTGATGTCATTCTTAGGATGGATTGGTTGCATGCCTACTATGCTTCTATTGATTATAGAACCTGTAGTGTCAAGTTTCAATTTCTAAATGAACCCATCCTCATGTGGGAGAGTTAAGATGTGGTGGTCAAGGGTAGATTCATGAAGGAACTACCCTACCCATGATCTAGAGTTAGACGCCGTTGTGTTTGCATTAAAGATTCGGCATCATTACTTGTATGGGGTACATATTGATTTGTTTATCGATCATAAGAGCCTCCAATATGTCTTCACTCAAAAAGACCTCAACTTGATACAAAAGAGATGGTTAGAACATCTCAAATACTATGACATGAGTGTGCATTATTATCCATGTAAGGAAAATATAATGGCGGATACGTTGAGTAGGGTGTTTGTGGGTAGCCTAACCTATATTGATGGTGGTGGTAAGGAGATGGCTAGCGAAGTGCATCAATTGGCTAGATTGGAGGTTAGGTTGGAAGAGGTTGGTGATGATAGAGTTGTGGTTGTTGATGGGTCTAAGTCTTCTTTGGTTGGTGTGGTGATAGCCAAGCAAGATCTTGACTCCTCCTTACTTGAATAGATTTCATGCTAAAAGTAGGGATATAGCTTGACCTTAACATACCTTTCCAACGGATGTCCAATTACCCAAAATTTCTTCACAAAAGTTGTTCCTTACGTCCTAAGCTTCCCAACCATTATACATACGCAGGTTATTCACACCTATAAATAGTTCATAATTGAGCATAAATTGGCAAATTTTCCATATTACCGTAACACAATGAAACATATGTAGAACTTCATAAAAATGATATAAAAAAAAGATCCCCAAGATTATTACTTGAACAAACCCTTTATAACGCTAGAATAGCCAACAAGAACACCAATTTTCTACCTTCCAAAAATAGCTTCAAATGCAACTAATAGGAGGGAAAGATAATTGCAAATCATAGGGCACACATTTCTAGGCATAGAGATGAATTTGAACAGTAAAAAATAATAAGAAATGTACCTAAATCACTCAGACACCTTGTGGGAGCACTCTCTTCTGTTCCTTCTCTGTTCTCGAATAGAAAACTGGAATTTTTAGAGCTTTGAAATGTCGAATTTGTAAACTTATAAGCAGCCTTGACCTGACCCAGTTCGTGACTTGATTTCCTACTCAGGCAGTCACGGTAAAATTGTTATAACATTTCTTCTCAAAGTTGGTTTGATATGCAGTTTTGTGTATTGTAAACTAGACTCATAGACCTTTGATTTTATACCTCATCTACCCTTTAAATCCTTATATTTTTGGAGTTTGATACATTTGATCCAAAGTTAAGAAAGAATTCTTAAAGAAACTTACAGTAATCTTGGTCAACCTTTGTCTTGCAACTTTCTTGACTCAAACACTTAACATATGACCATTGTGATATTAAAATGCCTCTTGATAATCCATTATTAGCAAATTATAAACTCTTAGTCCTATCCAAAAAGTGTTGAAAGAGCGGGTGCTACTCAGGCCATTTCTTTAACACTGAATATGTGTTTAAGGGATTCTTTTGGAACATTAAAATTTAAAACCTTGACATACCATTCGTTTGCAATCTTATTATACTTAGGTAAATACAAAATCACATACATGTTATATTAACATGCCACATTATGTATATTATAGAAGATAAGAAACATGAGGTCTCACATGTCGGTCCCCACATGGCTACACCATATAGGCAAATATATGTTAGTACTTTTGGAATGTACTAAGCATATGAGATGCAATGCCAATATGAAAGTGTAACATAATTGATCATAATATAAAGACTTTAATATATGGAATGGGAAAGAACAACATTAATATGAACTTAAGTGTCACGACCTAAGCCTCAGGTCTAGACGTAACATGGTGAATGGGGAACCCGAAGGAACCCCAAACAAGCCTCATAACTTATCATTACACACCATTGGTTGAGGAAACATATAAAAGACATAAGAGTAAGAATAGGAGAAAAGGGGCTAAGGGGAAAGCTTGCATATCATCATAATCAAGAGACAAAGAGTCAAAGCTCATATCATAAATACATAACATGTCCAACAAATACCTTTATACATATATAAGAGCATGGACCAAGACAAAGCAACCGAGTTGGCCCTCATAGTCAAAATAGAATATAAAGAAGAGTGTCTCAATACATTATAAGAGAAATATAGATAAATATCCCCATAATAAAGGACTCACAACTAGCTTGAGTAGTACCAACTAGCTATATGGAGGAGGAGGAGGATCAACTTGGGCACTGGTTCCTACATGATAATATCATGTACGCAAAAGTATGTATTAGTACGTTTGAATGTACTAAGTATGTAGGATGCAATGCAACAATAAATAGGCACCATAGTCAAATTGCATAATAATAGGCAATAGACATCATATAACAATATGGCATGTATGACCAATGCTCAAGTAAGACATGCTTAACTAACTTATGCTCATATAGAATAGCATTTGTGTAGAAGAGACCAAGCTATCTTTCCAAATCACAAACCCCTTGGTAGGTTGATGATGATCGCACCCCATCACCCTGGTGGTATGGTACAAACCCCTTACATGGTTGGTGATAATCTCACCCTAAAACCCTAGTGGAAATGTACAAACCCCTCATATGGTTGATGATTACAAACCCCCATCTAGGTTATCAAGTCACTACCCCTTGATTGGCTATCAAGGTACTAACCCCCCGATAAGGTTATCCGGGCTCTTAGTCCCCCCAGATCGAGCATGGTCTAATATAACACTTTATATAGGATATATCATATACATAAGCTCTTTTCATCATTATAATATCAATCATATCATATCTCATTCTTTGGATCTTCAATTCCTAAAGAAACCATAACCAAACATTTTATCAAATACTTGGTGGGTGTGAAATGGTAGTATATAACCATGAAATATAGAGATAAAATCATGGAAAAAATTCATTGTAAAATCATAAATCAATACCACCCAACTCCCCCAGGAAATATACATCAAAACTCCTTATCAAATCTTACTATGTATCCAAGATTTATAGCTCAAAACATATAAAAACAGTCACAACTTTACTTAACTTTAACATAGTTCATAAACATGTTCATACTAGTAAACCCATATGTAAAATCAACTTTAAATCATGCAAATTGAGTAAAAAGGAAAGTAGGGCACCATGGGTGGAAGGACCCCATGGTTGAAACCCACATACCTTAGCTTTGGAGAAACTCTTGGTAAAGATTAAAAATGGGGGGTTGAAGCTTAAAGGAAATCCTTAAATACGGAAGAGGTTTTAAGATTTGAATTTAGAGTTTGAGTGAGTATTGGGGAATGTTTAGATGATAGGAGGGTGAAATATGGCTATGTATAGGTATTTTAGTGCATGGGAACACTTAGGCCAAGACTTGAAAGTCTTGGATAGAGTTGAACAAAACAGTCCCAAAAATATGCATCTGCGCATCGCAGAAGCGGTGTGCTTTGCTCACTATTTTCAGCCTACTTGGAAAATTCATAATTTGATTCGGTTGCTTAAAAATCGAGGTTACACCCATTTTCCACTCAATTTGACCCCCTGAACAAGAATATGAAGTCGAAATTTTGAAATAACAAATGGACTTTTAGAGATATAAAAATTACGATTTCGAGCACTTTTGAGAAACATTTTCAGGCACTTTTGGGGTTCTTGCATTAAGCATACACAAGGAATTACATTCTATATGAGTAGAAGTAATGAATAAATGAAACACATGTGATGGAACGAAAACATAAATAGCATACTTTTGTGGGAATGGATCGTAATCTACATATAAGACCAAGTGCGCTAGTACATGAAATCCAACATAACCCCCTACATTGGCACGAGGAGACTACTTGTCGAGTGGAACTTTGTCACATACCATGAATCATCATATATCATAATTGGACTATGTGAATCCACTAGCCTACCCTACAAGGGCTCTATGATGGCACATAGTTAATGGGATAAGGGTTGCTTCTAGGTTTCCCTTATTGAACCCTAACTCATGCCTCATTCAATACTAAGTCATCCTATGTAATACTTTAAATCTTATACTTGGTCGAATAATGACGCTTAGAACTATAAGTAGTAATCTAAAAAAAGTAGCTCGAAACTTGAGGACCACCTAGTGAGAATTGTCCTTTCATCTTGGGGACCATCATGAGCATTATTTAGGGTATTATGGACATGCTTATGTCTTTGACAAAACATCAACTAAACCTTTCTTTCATGTCATATTCATCATCATATATTATGCAAAGAATGACATTAAACTTAGTGTGCTCATCATTGGTTAGAAAAAACTCATAAGTCATAAGAATCATACATGATCATGGGAGTAATATGCTTATTCAAAATATGCATTAATAACCCACTCATCTTCATTCAAAACCCAAATCATTGGGGTAATCACAATCAACCTAAAACACATGAAAATACTTAGTAAACTATTACATGGTAACATTTGAGGGAAAACACATCATAAAGCATCATGAAATCAACATTAACATTCATGGTAGTATCAATGAACTTAAAAAAAAGTTAAATCTAGGATTGACGAAAAGGAGCTAAAATGAGGGGGACTATCCTTAAGAGTCCTTATGAAAATCCTTAAGCCTCACAACTACGTGCCATCATAGGATTCTGTTATGTTCCTATTTGGTATTACGTTAGTGGATCCACAAGCATGTATTTCACTCAACGTGCTAGGGTAGAGACTATAGGGTGAGGTATAGTCTACCTTGGCAAGTAAGCTACTCTTTCTCCAGTGTAGAGGCAACATCAGGATTCCATGTAATAGCCTACATGGTATTATTGTCAGTTATGGTCCTGTTCCCACATATCTATATATGCTAGGTTACAAAATGTTTTAAAAGCTTCCAATCATAATTTTAAACATGCATTGATCATACATATTGTTTGCTTATTCCATTGATATGATTATGTATATTGTTACTATGTTATGACATTTGTAACGACCCGGCCTAGGGGCCTAGTCATTACACGACGAATGAGATACCTGAAAGCACCTCATCCAAGCCATCTCTAGTATCTTAAGCATTCATAGGCATTAAGTAAAACCTCTGCAAAAGAAAATAGGGGAAAAGAGTCTAAGGGTCAATATTGATAATAAAGCAACATTAAAAAGCAGTGGAATAACTATGATCAATTTGTTTGTTCATACGCATACCAACTACAACATAAATGGATGGGACAGGTATTAGTCTATCTCCATCAAATAGAAAAGAAACTATAATAAGGGGATAAAAGCCTCAGAAGGGATACAAATAGATTATCTTAAACAAAAAGTGGAGGAGTCCTGAACTAAGGTCTCTCCACAATAAAGCTACTAGCCTTGGACGATGAAAACTAGCCTCGACCTGGTGGAGGAGTTTCTATCCCAACATGGTTAAATCATGCAGGAAAAATATGCTTTAGTACGTTTGAATATACTATGTATGTGAGATGCAATGCAAAGATGAAACTGTAATGCCATCATTATTAAACATAACATATAAGGATATAAGAGTAAAGGATACATAAGCAAGCTTAAACATGCACAAGGAATATGGCTCAATACGAGATGATGCATAAGCAAGCACATATAATAAAAACATAACATGAGATCATAAGCTAGTGTAAATAACCAATAGTAAGACTATGTGAGCTACTACATAGAATCCAATGAACTCCTTCCATTGGGAAAAGGCCAATACACTCCTTCCATTAGGAAAAAGGGAATCTACTTGCCAAGGTAGATATCCAAAACTTAGTAACTTCGCAATTGCATCTTTCATAACATTTGCGCATATGTGGATCCACTAGCCTAGCCTACAAAGGTTCCTATGGTGGCACATAGTTAGCTTTAAGGGTTCATGTCTCAACTAACAAAATAAGTCCCAATCTCTAGTCCTCTCGGTGTTAAGTCATCCCATGAAATTCTTTAAAACATACTCTTAGAGTCATATGTAGCAATCATAGGAGTAGATTGACTGATGTTCATGCTCCAATAAGAAAGCAGTCGCTGTCAGCAATTAACCTAATCAAAGGTTAGGGTCGAATTCACAAGGAATACGGGACTTGACTTCAAGAACCCACTACTAATCATTTCAAGCATAAATATCTGAAATCTCTAAATGGGGGAGGAAGGGGAGTTTCTGTGACTCAAGAACAAAGTAAAATAAATAATAAACTATGATGCAAGAAAACACTCAATTTTGAAGACAACTTGGGAATTGTGTTCACCATGGTTCATTGACTCAATTTCCCTAGACAACATAACTACAATTGGAAATTTGCATGCAGGATGGTAATTTAGGTTCTTCTAGCCCTCTTATGAAGGTGAAGGTCGAATTTCACCATAACGCTTAGTCAGCCACCATGGCATGCCAACTAACTGTTACCAATTGGCCCAGTCAATCTCCCATTAGTCAGGTTTGGTTGATTAGATGAGAATACATTAGTAGAATCCTGTCATTTACTTCCTTTTTCCTATTCATCACTACCTTGGTCGGGCTAGTGATAGTAGGTGGGCTTTAGTATTGGCCACCACCAAACTACAATAATAATTAAGGGAAATAGATAAAACATGCAAACCATAATCGTAGAAAAGCAAGAAACCTAGGTTATTTCAAGTCAACTACCCATGATTCCCATAACCTCAAGTTGTGGGTGCTTAGCTACTCATGGTTAAGGCAAATTAAGCAAACATGCTAAGACAAGACATAAATGAGAGTTTTACCAAAAGCACTGAAGAATGTAGGCACCACAAGCTGCAAACCCAAGAGCTTGATTAATTAACAACGAATACAAGCCAAAATTTACAATCTCCGAAATGGGTTTTCCAAGAGAAAATGATAAACTAACTAAAAAAACTAAGAAAAGATTCAAAAGATGATGATAAAATGTCTTCAAGTCGAACTCCCCTACTAAAACCCTAACTTAAACTATATATAGTACTTACAAAATAACCCTAAAATTTACACAGAAAAGACAGTTAGTAGTTGATAAATGTTCCATGTACGACTCGTAAGATGACCTATGAGTCGTAGTCAGGGTATCGTATTAGGTTCTTGGCATCTTGGACTAAAATGGTATGATCCAAAGGTATGAGTTGTTGCTTGAGCTACGACTTCTATCCTCCTCTCGTAGTCTTGGCCTTCATTTTTTGGTCCAATATTCTGGCTCTCTGATTCTTGCTACGAGTCCACCTATACAAGTCGTAGTACAATATACGACTCATCGAATATCCTAATAAGGTTGACCTCCACTTAGCATATTTCTGAATTTTTGGTCTCTAATTTTTGCTACGACATACCTTACAACTTGTAGCTTGGGCTACAACTCGTAGGTGTGCTCGTATGTCCTAAGCTTTAGCAAAATCTGCAACTTTTCTTCAAAATCATGTCAACCTAACTTTTCTGCAAGAACAACACAAAAACACATAAAAACAATAAAAAGTTACATCAAGAACTCATAAAATCCCTTGTTTTAGGCATCAAATGTGTTGTATTTTAATAGCATATCAACACCCTCAACTTAGAATTGTTGCTTGTCCTCAAGCGACGACTCGATCTATGCATATAAAGAGAAATATATAGCAGCTATACTAATGGAATATACAACAACTCCTTTTATTCATGTACCCAACTGCCATTTTCAAAACAGGATTGCAAAGTTATTAAGGAGAAGAAGAACATAATGAGATACTTGGAAATCCAACTATGATAAACTAAGGAGCATCAACCATCCACAATCGTTGGTATAGTTATATGTTACTCAAGCGTTGCAAATGCCCTCACTGAAAAGAAATTTTTTATACTCACTCAAAAAGCATCTAGAATTAGGGGACTGAGGAAACATTCTCGCTCTCATAATTGAAATTCATGCATACCGACTAACACCATAAGTTTGCCTCTATACTCATCTTCTAGCTTCCTGATAGAGCTGAATCACTTTAGGACTTATAGGCTTGTAACATAGGTTCATGGTGCTTTGGTATGGTATTTTGGGCAATTAGTGACTAAAAGCTATCCTTGAACCATGTTTACCAACTCTTTTTGCTTTAATAATCCAATCCTTTTTAATAAATCCACCCTTGTTCTCCTATTTGAACTTTTCTCGAGTGTTTTCTTTCTCTTTTTCAGTTGTACCTCAATTTCAAACTCATTTTTGTTACATTTTTTCAACTCAAGGCACTTTTTTTTTACTCAACGCACTTCATTTCTTTCCTTTTTCATGTACTTGATTATTATTACTTTACTGCAATAAGGGCCACCCTCAACTTAGGTTTTTAGACACAGTGGAAGGCACAATATCTATGCCTCAAACCATGGCCACCAAATGCAACTACCGTCAACTTAGGCCTTTGGCCTCAGTCAAGGTTCAATTGTTCAAGGATAGACCAAGGCCAATATCAAGTTATTTCATTAAACAAGGTTAAGTTAGCCAAGTGTTAAGAAAGAATGAGTACATGAGAAGCACAAAAGTTTGGAACAAGAGATTCACTCAATCATTTGGTGGCTCATTTAGGCTAAAAGTAGGTTCACTCAAAGAACAAAGGCCTAAGATCCTTTCCATATCCACCACATCACCAAACCAATCTTAGAGTACTAAGGCAAATTCTGGGTTCATACAAGATGCATGAATGCAGCAAAATAAGCTCACAACACACATGGCAATTGCATCCACAATTAAGTATAGACTCACAGGTCATGCTTTTAGTCTCAGCTTACCTTCACAATATCACAATAAACATTGCCAAATACTCAAAGATGTATGAACGCATCAACAACTATAATCTCATAAATTTTGAGGGTACGTAATTTTTCATCAAAACTTTAAAAACACACCTAAAAATTATGTATATGCCAATAAATAATAGTACTATGAATTTACACATTATCTATACTACCTAAATATGTCAGTTCAACAGAAAAGTAAACATCCATAAGGAAAAAGAATACGACAAGAAACTTTGGGATCAAAATAAGGGAAAGTTATGGACTCAAGCTACTCAGACCTTACCTTAATCTATAACTTCCCACACCCCATCGAAAGAGGATACTTTGTTCTCAAAGTAAAAACAAGAATGAGAGAAAATCGATAACATAGAAACATATATATACACATTAAAAACAATAACTAACATCCACAATATAAGAACACAACATCCAAACTAAAAATATTTAAACACATCCAAAAACCAACATAATAAAAAGATTGTCTAACAAGAGAACAAAATACCCATAAATAAAAGTAAGTATTGGGGTCAAAAATGGTCAAACATCATGGTGCGTCAAGCTCCAGTCTCTGGCCGATCTGTGGGGTTCTGGGGCACCAACTCCTCCTCAGTAATCCATGAGTTAGCCTTTCCCTGTGAGGTGTGCTGCTCCTGATCTCTCTGAATAGCCACCAATAATAGCGACTCCTATACCACCTCCTCGAGTATTAGCTTCTTCTCTACTCTCAGCCTCTTCTGAGGTGGCTTTGAATCATCATCATGCTCAAGGATCCTCTTTTCACGGATGTCCAAATGGTCGGCTAGCCACTCGAATGCCTCATCATCTGCCGGTGCCATCTCTGAGACTATAACAGGAGCTGGCAACATCTGCAATAATTTGGCCTTAAACCTGGCCAACTCATCGGTCATAGCACTCGTGTCAGTAGGCCGAGCTCCCTCAAGTCACCACTGGACTCTCGCCTCGAAGGCATCTACTCGGGCATCCACCGCTCTAACTCACTCATCTACCAGATCGCAGGCGAATGCCTTCATCCTCTCCTCTGAGTCTCGTACGGTCTGATCAACCCATGGCTGGACCCGTGCTGATAAAGCCTGAAGCCTGGACTCCATCATATCCACCCTGCATAACAATGCCTGAAAAGCAATAGTAGAAATAATAGAATCAACCTGTAAAGTAGCTTCTGCTGATGCTGGAGTGCTGGAGGATGGGGTGGACTCAATCTCCACAGCTAGCGTAGGCTCTATATTAGTTAGAATAGTGCATATACTAGCTAGAGGAGCACTCTAAGATGGAGGCTTTACTAGGAATGGCTCTGAAATAGGAGGAGTTGCTCACGGTAAGGCCACCGGGTTCTCGTCCGCCTTTATCAAGCTAGGATCCATGGTGAGTGTAGCCTCTATGTACTAGTCCCAGTGGGGGTCAATAGAATAACTGTTGCACTGCACAACTAATGAATCAAAACAGGAAATGGCAGTGAGGTGTTTGTCCGGATGGCTGCCTCATGGATCTGCTCCGAGATGATCTAGGTGCAGTCAATCTCATAACCAGGTAAGATGCTAGCTAATAACACAGCCCTCTCCAAAGTGATCACATTGTCCATGAAAGTGGGCCTAATACGCCAACGGATAATGGACCACCAAAACTTGGCCCAAAAAGAGAGGTGGGCCTTTACTGTAAGATTAGTGAGGGTTGTAACCCACATTGGCTCTAAGCCCTCCTCACAAATCTAGCTAGCAATCTACTGTAGAAGCTCTATCCTGGCTCTGATGTCCTTCCCAGTCACCACTCTCCTCATCTTATCAATGTGCCCATCATATTCTGCGGTAGTCTGAGACACGCTGTAATAGTCTTCTCTGAAATAGGAACTCTTCTACCCCTGACGGGAACCACCTGTAACCTCGGCTGCTCGATCGACTTCTTGTTTTTTGGCAACCCCTGGTGAAGTGTAGCAAGATACGCCGCATAGAACTCACGGACTATGTAAGGGCCATATTTGCCAAGCTGTTGTGTGGTCCATCTTAGTCCGTGCTCATCCAACCCAGCATCCAATTCGGGCACTCTATCTAATCCAGCGGCGTTAAATCTGGACTCCTCATAAAACTGGCGTACCAATTTGCCTTTCCCCTTTGGCTCTAACTCCTGGTCGTAAATTTCCTTCATACCCGTAACACACCATTTGGGATCAGCTGGTGGCTGAGATTGTGCTTCATCCTACTAAGGCTGTGAGGTGCTCTTGGACTCTGATTTGGACCTTGAATGTGTGGGAGTCATCTTTGGTAAGCTACACCCCGAGTCATCTCCCTCACCCTCTTGTACCTCCTCATCAGATTGGGAGGTACTACTAACTTCTATGGGTTCCCAAGTTGTACATGCCCGGGCCTGAGGCATATTTGACATGGGGTCTATCCTGACCCTATGCATCTCTACTGAGCCTTCAGATTGCTCGATCTCGGAGGACTCGTCAACCAACCTCTGCCTAAATATTTTGAATTACCCATTTGTCATTTGGAGGCATTATATCTACAACCCAACCATTGACCCATGTAAGTACTAAGAGCTTCTAAACTAATAATTCACATAACAAAGAACAAGGAACAAAAGCAAATCAAAAATAGACAATCACTAATGCAACTGCAGGTTTGCAGCTACGAGTTCAGGTATGACTCGTAGGGTGACCTATGCACTATCCTCGTAGAACCACAAATACTCTAGGAATTCTTTCTAATCTCAAATATGAGGCACAGCTACGACTAGGCTCATACCCATTTTCAGAAATATTTTTCAGAACTCAGATAAGCTTACCAGACCCTCACTATGAGTCATAGCAGGCACTACAAGATGGATGTGAGTCTCATATGAGAAACATAAAGGAACCACAGATGACTGATGCTTGCTATGAGCGACCACTATAACTCATATAGGGACTTACGAGTTGTAGGAGTGCCTCGTAGCTGATCACAAAAGGCATCTATAGTGCCTAACATTTTCCCATGCAAAGCACAAACCAAACACAAAATTCAACGTACTTAGCACACAATAACAATATCGAATACTTGGCACATAAGTAATCCCTCAATAACATCAGAAATTCAGAACAACCATATTCCCTAAGAATTGAATTCACTTTAATAGTACGTCAAGCACACCAAAAACAAAATACTTTGCAATCTCACACTAGATATCAACAGGAAATTCTATCTAGTCCATTCAGACCATTTCAATCTAGACCACCAAATTAACACTTATGGAATACACCCATACTAACCAAATTCCAACTCTAAAAGTAATTCGATCAATGCTTAGACACAAATAGGCACTATACTCAAAGGATTAAGCATTTACACATTCACAACCACCTACTAAAGAATTTAAAGTAAGGTTCAATTCATCACAACATCCTTCAAAGCACACCAACCTAGGTTTTTAAGTTTATAGCAAAATATCATTAAATGTGCGTGAAAATTCATGTTTAAACACATACACAGCCATCTATAGCATAACTCACAACTATAGTGCATTAAGATTAACCAACAAACTCACCAAATGGAAGAAAAATTGAACCAATGTACTGTAGATGGAAAAACAAACCAAAACCCTAGAAAATAATGCCCTTGTCGGAATCATGGACAAAAAATGACATGGGTGGCTAGGGTTTTATCAGAAAAAAGAAATATTGAGTGGGTATGGGAAGAAGTCGTTGATATAGGGTTAAAATTGAATATTGGGGGTCAACTGTTATTTTGACCCCTTATATAAGCAAACTGGGTCAAAAATTAAAAAGATGTTGGTTGGGCCTACGAGACCCTGACTATGAGTCATAGGATGTCCTATGACTCATAAGCCATAGTCTCATAACAGACCCAACCCTTTCAGAAATTAAGGAATCATACCTAGGCACTACGAACCCTACTTACGACTCGTAGGGGAACCTACGAGTCATAAGGTTGGCTCGTCGTGTACATGCCAACTCTTGATACTCACTGTTTCCCTCTAGGAGGCATGACTACAAGTCGTAGTAAGGGCTACGACTCGTAGGCCTGATTATAGAGGCTGCTCCAAGTGCCAATTTTGCATATCTTCAGTTCGTCAATTTTCACCTGCAGACCAAGCCTAAAAACACAACAATCTCCAAAATAGTACAATTGTATCAATATCTTTCAATCTTAAAACATACTCACACCTTCTACCTAAGAATCTTCAAAATAGCCCAACTTGTAATAGTGCCCAGAGGAAGCTCGGACGACCCTACAGTTGCATTGCCAGTCAATGACAGTGGAAACACCCTTAAACCAAGCATCAAAAGAAAGATTGTGTCCCCATGACACTCTTGCAAACAAATACCATATTTTGGAGATGACGGTGGGGATCATCCGATGGTAGCCCTGTGAATAGTCTGCGATTTTGGAGCATTTGGAGCAATCCATCTGATACAGTGAACTTAGTATCTATCGATAAATGAGGCAGTACTATGGCACCGATAAATCCATTTCCATAGGGTTCAATCGATATTGATTCCATCTCTAAGCATTTTCATTGAAGTCCCTAAGTTGTGGCCTGTTAGCCCTTTGTTGTGGATTTTCCTCTCTTCCCACATCCTCGTTCGTATTCATATCCTTCTCAACCTCGATATCCATATTCACGTGAGCCATTCTTCTTGGTAATCGATGGATCTCTAGATTGAGTGAAGTTAAGGGATTGCCTTGGCTCCTGGTGTTGGGTGTACAACCTAGTACACCCTACGAATAAAATCAAACAACAAAAACAAAAACAAAATACAAGAGATTCTAGAAATCAACACTAGAACTAACTAATAGTGAATTCAAGTCAAAACCTAGTTGTATTCCCCGGCAATGGTGCCATAATTTTTTACTGATGTTCACGCTCTAATAAGAAAGTGGTCGCTGTCAGCAATTAACCTAACCAAAGGTTAGGGTCGAATCAACAGGGAATACGAGGCTTGGCTACAAGAACCCACTACTAATCATTTCAAGTATAAATATCTAAAATCTCTAAATGGAGGGGTTTTCTGTGATTCAAGAACAAAGTAAAATAAATAATAAACTACCATGCAAGGAAACACTCAATTTTGGGGACAACTTGAGAATTGTGTTCACCATGGTTTGTTGACTCGATTTTCCTAGGCAATATAACTACAATTGGAATTCACATGCAGGACAGTAACTTAGGTCCTTCTAGCCCTCTTATGAAGGTAAAGGTCGAATTTTACCATGGCGCTTCGTCGGCCACCATGGCTGCCAATTAACCGTTACCAATTGTCCCAGTCAACCTCCCCTTGGCCAGGTTTTGGTTGATTAGATGATAATACATCAATAGAATCCTGTCATCTACTTCCCTTTTCCTATTCATCACTAACTTGGTCGGGCTAGTAATAGTAGGTGAGGTTTAGTGTTGGCCACCACCAAACTACAATAATAATGAAGGGAAATAGACAATACATGCAAACCCTAATCATAGAAATGCAAGAAACCTAGGTTATTTCAAGTCAACTAGCCATGATTCCCATAACCCCAAGTTGTGGGTGATTAGCTACTCATGATTAAGGCAAAATAAGCAAACATGCTAAGATAAGACATAAATGAGAGTTTTACCAAAAGCACTGAAGAATGTAGGCACCACAAGTTGCAAACCCAAAAGCTTGATTAATCAACAACGAATACAAACCAAAATTTACAATCCTCAAAATGGGTTTTCCAAGAGAAAATGATAAACTAACTAAAAAAGCTAAGAAAAGATTCAAAAGGTAATGATAAAATATCTTCAAGTGGAACTCCCCTACTAAAACCCTAACTTAAACTATACATAGTATTTAAAAAATAACCTTAGAATTTACACAGAAAAGATAGTTAGCAGCTGATAACTCTTGCAGGTACGACTCATAAGATGTCGTACAAGTCATAGTCGGGGTCACGTATCAGGTTCTTGGCATCTTGGACTAAACTAGTACAACCCATAGATACGAGTTGTTGCTTGAGCTATGACTTGTATGTTCCTCTCATAGTCTTGGCCTTTAGTTTTTGGTCCAACATTTTGGCTCTCTGATTCTTGCTATGAGTCCACCTATACGAGTCATAGTGTAACTTATGACTCATCGGATGGCCTTATAGGGTTGACCTCCACTTAGCAGATTTTTGAATTTTTGGTCTCTGATTCTTGCTATGACACACATTATTACTCATAGCTTGGGCTACGACTCGTAGGTGTACTCGTATGTCGTAAGCTAAAGCAAAATGTACAACTTTTCTTCAAAATCATACCAACCTAATTTTTCTGCAAGAACAACACAAAATACATAAAAACCATAAAAAGTTGCATTAAGAACTCACAAAATTCCTTGTTTTAGGCATCAAATGTGTTATATTTTGATAGCACATCATAGCTCGAACTAAAGAATCTTTCTTAACATTTTTAGGGTAATTAACATCATACATATATCTTTGGTAAACTTAACTTTGAAGCTCTTGATTAATGCCCTAATCATAATCATGAATCATTGGAAGCTTTCATTGAAAATGAGGTGGCCTTAGCTTTTAGCATAGAATAATCATAAAACACATGAATCATAAGGAAATTTCTCTTAAAGGGGACATCGAAAACACCCAACCTTGATCATATCGAAAATCATCATGGAATCAATATCATACTTCCCATATGCATATATTTACTTAGAAAAATATTTGCTAGACTTCACAAGTAGCATATAATAATGTAAAGATCATTAAATCATCATAAGCATACACAAATTGTGGAACTTAAAGAAAAGGTAAAAATACTTAATAGGGAACTACATAGGTGAAAGGATACCCATAAATCAACTGACATACCCTAGAAGAATTGTAGAGAAACAAACTTGTAGGAGTGAGAAAGAATCTTGGAACCCTAGCCTTGCTCTAGCTTGTTCTTGAGAGCCCCTTTTTAAATTGGAAATTTTGGAAGTAAAGAATGGGAGAATGAAAGGAGAAATTAGGGCTTAAGGGTTGTTATAGGATCCCTTTTCCGTCCCCAAAATGTCATATTTTAGGAATAGAAAGGACAGAAATGACAAAATTTTCTCTCATCAAAACCATCAGGATCGGCCTGTGAGACCTCAATTACAGGTCGTAAGTCATTCAACGAGCTGTAAGTCCCTTCGTCTGATGACACATCTGAAAATCCTAAAAACTAACTTTGCTGAAATGAAAACCACAAAGCATTAGTACGGACAATGAAACATACTAGGGGTTGTGGTTGGACTAGTAGAGTCTGTCTTATAACTCATAAATTACCTTCCTGAAAACTCCAAATTCCTTCATGTCTGGGGTCCCACTCACAAACCACCTACAGGTCATAAGGTATCCTACAAGCCATCACTTGATCCCTGGGTTACTTCACACTTGGAAACTTTTTCACTTCCTGAAGTTCTATATTTAAGAACCAAACCTACGGGTCATATGTCAACTTACGGGTCGTAAGTGGTCCCATAAACTAGACTGACTCCAGGTATTTTTCAAGCCAACTCTTCTTCACTCAGGGCTCCTTAACTAGGGTCGCTACAATATTTATTTGATGTATGGAATACCTACATATTTAGTACTGTCATAACCTAAGCCAAGGGCTTAGATGTGATACAACGAATGGGAACTCAAAGGGACCCAAACAAGCCTCTTAGCATATCAATCACACATCCTTGATCGCAGAAGCAAAGTAAACAACATCAAGAGATTTAAATAAGGATAAAGGAACTAAGGGAAGTCTCAGATAACCATAAACAACTAAGAGTCAAGGACATAGCATAATTACATCACTTGTCCAACAACACCTCTAACATAGATAGAGCGGGAGACAAGACACTTTTCGAGCTCACCCTCATAGTATCAAGAGTTCAACATAAAGAAATAACATAAGCAAAAATAGCATAGCTAATGTCCCCAAACATGAGGACTCACCAAAGCTTATCTTCAAGATGTCCAAAACTAACTACATGAAGGATGATCGTGAGGAGCTCCGGTTCCTACATGGTAACATCATGTAGGCATAGAGTATGCATTAGTATTTTTGAGTGTACTAATTATGTAGGATGCAATGCAATAACATATAGGCAATATAGTCAAAATGCATAATAATAAGCAATAAATAAGTGAGATCTCAAAATAGCATGCATGATCAATGTTTGAAGTAAAACATGCTTGAATAGAACATATTATATGTGTAGGAAGAGACCATCATCATAGGCCAAGCAAACTAGTACTTGGAATCCAAGGTGTACCACCCCTTGGAAGGTGATTGAGGTATCTAACCCTCAATTGGTAGTACGGGCTTACCATCCCTCGATAAGGCGATTGAGGTATCTACCCCCCAACATGGTAGTATTGTCTTACAACCCTCCGACAGGGTGATTGAGGTATCTAACCCCCAACATGGTAGTACGGGCTTACCACTCCCCCACTTTCGACAAGGCAATTGAGCTATCTACCCCCCCCCCAATATGGTAGTATGGGCTTACCACCCCCCGATAAGGTGATTGAGGCTTAACAGGCCCTCAACAAGGTGATTGGTCTTAACATCTCCCTAACAAGGTGTGGTCAACTTGAAACATCATAGATACTTTTTATGAAGTCAACACTTAAAGTCACTTGACTCACAGGCCATGCAATAGATCATCAATAGATCAAGTATTCTTAACCGTACATTTTATCAAACACTTGGCAGGTGTGTAATGCTAGTTCAAAATCATGCAATTCAAGAGTGCAAACATATGAGAAAACTCAATGTAAATCAACCTACCAACACTTGGTAACACCCTTATGCAAGATACATGAAAAACCCTCATCAAATCTCATAATAGATCATAGATTCATATCTCAAAACATGCTTAAACAGTCAACATTTATGAAACCCGAACATAGTTTACAATTAACTTTCATAATAAGAGATATGCATAGGTAATTCAACTTGAAAACATGCAATTTACATAAAAGGAAGGTTGGGTACCATAGGTGAAAGGACTCAATGGTTGAAACTCACAGTTGGCTACCATAGGTGAATAGACTCAATGGTTGAAACTCACATACCTCAACTTTGAAAATTTCCTTGAAGAAGATTTAAATGGGAACTTGAAGCTTGAATTAATTCCTTCAGATCAGAAAATAAGTTTGGGACACTTGAATTTGAATAAAATATTTGGCTAAGTGTTAGAGAGATTTTTGGGAGCGTCTTGAGTGATATAGGATTAAAAAATGACCAAGTACAGGTGTTTTTTATGCATAGGAAGACCTAGGCCCAAGGCCTCAAAGCCTTAGGATAAAATCAAAAAAATTGGCAACAAAAATATACTGACCTGTGCCCTGGCCTCGGCGTGCCAAGGGCGTGGATCCTCTCTATTTTTCGTAAACTTTGAAAAATAAATTTTGCTACGATTGCTCTAAAATTGGGGTTATACCCATTTTTCACTCAATGTTGCCCCCTAATCATGAATATGAAGTCGGATTTTTGATATCATGCACGAATTTTGAGAGATATATGAAAATTACGAATATGGGCATTTCTGAGGCACATTTTCTAGCACTTTTTGGAGTGTTTCAAGTACATTCCATGTACTAATGCATATTCGTTTGCCTATATGATCTAACCGTGTGGGGACTGACGATGACGAGACTGTCTTGTATATTCATGGCTAGAGTTGGGCATCATTTTGGAGATTGTTGCTAAGTTCTCATGCTTCGAGGAAAAGCCTTATTCATGTTATGTTTTGTTATGATGAGACTTATGTTTTTACTATATTTTAAGGGTGAGCGAGTAGCACATTCAAGATCCCACCAAGATCTATGATGTAGAGTCATGTATGGATGAATTGATATAATTCCTGTTAATGGTTAACTATGGATTCTTATGTTTCTGCTTGTTTACTCACTTTTATTGCTTATTTACTTTATGTATTCTTATGATATGAATAAGAAGGTTGGATGAGGGCTCCTTTGAGTTCCCCATTCGTCGTGTCACGACTAGGCACTAGATTCAGATCATGACAATCTCCTAACGTATAAAGCCTCAAAAAGGGTCATTTGGACGGTAGCATCGTAATTATTGTTATATGCAAAGTTGATCAATAGTAGATGATCATCCCAATTCCCTTTGAAATCAAGTACGCATGCCTCAACATATTTTCTAAGATTTGAATTTTTCTTTTAGCTTGTTCATTGATTTGAACGTAACTAGTTATCCTTAGCTTAACCTTTGTACCAAGGCCCTTTTAAAAAAAAATTCCAAAAATGCAAGGTGAATTGAGTACCATGATTTGAAATAATTGATAATGGACACCACCCGAAGCTTTACCAACTATCGTATATACATTCTCACATAATTTTTGGCAGCATAAGAAGTCTTAACCGGTAGAAAATGAGCTAAGATGGTCATTTTATCTATTGCAATTCAAATTGAATCATATTGTCCACAATGACGAGGCAATCCCATTACAAACTCCAAATTGACATCCTCCCACTTCCAAGTAGGCATTTCAGTGTCTTAGGTTAGACCTCCCCGTCTTTGATATTCTACTTTACTTGTTGGCAATTGAATATTCCCTACAAACTTTGCTATTTCCGTCTCTGTTCCATTCTACCAATACACTCTCCTCAAATCTCTGTACATTGTTCTCAAATCTCTATACATTTGGTAGATCCTGAATGAATAGAATGCCGAGAATTATAGGCTTCACTCAATATCATATATCTAAGGCTGGATACATTTGAAACGCATAGATGACTTTGATAATGTAATAGCACATCCCCCCTTAAGGAGAAATCCTCAATCTTTTTTTCGACAAATCGACTTTTTTAGCTCAACTAAAATTGACTTCATGCTGTGCTTTGCCTTCATCTCCACCACTGGAGAGGATTCTGAAACATTTTGGTCAAGTACACTCCCCTTTTTAAAATTAACCAATCGAACACCCAAGCGAGCTAACTTATGCACATCTTTAAACAACTCTTTCCTTTCACCCTTAAATGAGCAATACTATTCATGGACATTCGACTTAAAGCATCAGCAACCACATTCTCGTTAGCCAAATGATACAACACACTCATGTCGTACTCCTTTAATACTTCAAGTTATCTTATTTGCAAAGGTTCAAGATCTCAAAACAATCCTTGGGATTTGTCCAGACCCCTTACACATAAACCATGTGCGTAATCATACTACATTCGATGTTCCAGACTCAATGGAATTATCTGAAATCAAATTGAAAATCTCCTTAACCTGGAATCACATTAGTCGTAACTAGAACAACTTAGGGCACTAAAAAAATACTATAACTCTCTCTGAACATTCAAAAATAATACTAAAGCTCATTCTACTGCTAAAAATCATCCTCTGAATCTAACAAAATCAACAAAAATTTTAATTCAAGCATTCGAACTCAAAATGTTGACTAAAGTCAAACCTTTATTATATTTAACTCATTCCCATCTTAAGACTTCAAATCCACGAAACAACTTCAAATTAAAAAATGACGACTCTCCTACCCAAACC
The DNA here is from genome assembly GCA_025642045.1 of Solanum sejunctum. Lineage (NCBI taxonomy): Eukaryota > Viridiplantae > Streptophyta > Magnoliopsida > Solanales > Solanaceae > Solanum > Solanum sejunctum. The sequence goes on along the minus strand of JAOTQJ010000111.1, from coordinate 8,627,122 downwards.
TCCTCATTCTAGAGCTGATTTGTCATAGGATCATTACTTGATGAAACATCCATAAAACCTTTTGAAATAATCATAAAGAGTCCCAAAATGGTTACCTCAGCAAACCAAGTATAAAGCTTGAATAACCACCAAGAACTACCAAATTCTATCATTCAACACTAGCTCCAAACGCAGCTTGTAAAAGGAAACAAATGATTGTCATATATAGTTATTGCATTTCTAAGCACAAGGGCAAACTCTAATGATAGAAATAGCAATCGCACCTTAATCAGACAAAAATTGCATTGGAACCCTCTCTTATGCTTACTCTCTATTTAAGAACTAAAGTGAGGTGTTTATGTCTTAAAACATCGAGATGTTGCCTTGTACTATTTTTTGACTCAACCTAATTTGCAATGCAGTTTCAACCCAGACAATCCACAATTAAACAATCGTAACTCTTTACCCCGATGTCGATTTAACACGAAGCGTTGTGCTTGCAAATAGGCTCATGGTGCTTTGATTTGGTAAGTTCTGGCGTTCTTTAACTCTTTATACATTGAGAAAAAAGATCCAAGATACTTGACCTCAATATCAAAAAAATTATTAAAAATACACATAATAGCTTTTGTAAACTTTTATCTTAGCATAATATACACTCTTAGTTTTATTTCAACAGTACGAGTTTGATTTAAACCTTCCAAACGAATGGGGTGATACATAATACATACCTTTAAGCCGAACTATTTTTCAAGAAATTCCTTAGACCAAAACTTTAGCTTAGTTCCTTGATAATACCATCAATTTGCTATCTTATTCTTCCAACGTGCTATACCAAGTCATATTACACCAACTACGCCATGCTACGCATATTATCCAAGGAAACAAAAAAACACCGAAAATTGGAGGAAGACCAAAAGAATCCCTATGCATAGACAAATATCGGAAGCCAACCGCTAGAAAATGCAACCATTTTCCATTTCTTTCAAATTGCTAAACTAGACTTCCGTAATCCTAAGTCAGTTGTGATGTATCTTAGCAATTGTTGCACCAACATTCTCACTCTAGCTTCCCTGTAAATAATGAATTACCTCATATTAGATACCTACCTTCTAAATTAGGAAAAAACAACAGAAAGGAAGTGTGGAAATTCGGTATAGAATAAACAGTGTTACAATAGCTCCTTTGAACCAAGACACAAGAACTAAATTTAAACCACTTTAACCACATTCTCTTGTCATTTGCTTACCTTGATATGACAAGTTCACAGAAGGTTGGGAAAAGAACAAGTAAATGTGCACGCCTAGCTTGATTCTCTTTTGCAAGGCATTGTTTTAAGTGAGGATGTAAAGGAAGTTGGGAAACAGTGTCTGAATGAATTTCAAGATGCGCAAGCTCTTGGAGGGTAAAGATAACTTCTTCCACACGTGCTGCTGGCAATGGATTTTCTGCTGACATAGTAGTATGATTTGAGAAATAACCAGCAGAAGGAAACAAGAATAACAAAAAGAGAATCATTTGAACTCCCTCAAAAGAAATAGATCACCCACCTAATTTGCTCTCATCCATCAAGTACCTTTCCAGAATGAATTCACATCTGCTTACTACTATTTTTATTGATATGTTGCTTACTTCACATCTAGTTGCATTCCATTCATCAGTTCCTTGACTGAAATCAAGTGAAATGACAATCACCACAAACATTATGAAGTACTACAAGTGAAAATAGGAAAAATTATGGGAGTACTATATCCACCTGCACAGAAGAAACAGCTTTTGCAAACAGGTCAACGAGAACCTGCTACAATGTGAAGGCATCAGCTCAACAGTCTCAAGTGGCAAGGAACATGTACGTGATGCACACCGATCTAGTGTGGCGATTAGACGTTCCAGAATCTGCAATAACATGATCATCAGCATTATACTTGATCTCAAAGTTTACTTCTTCAATGCATGACAAAATATATGATTGCAAACATACATACATACAACTTCAAGTGGCTAATAAGCAATAGTCTGAGCTGTAAAAAATGGATAAACAAAATATTTTATCATCTGCTAAACTTCCCAAACCACCAACCTGTGTTATTAAATAGCTGATTTCCATATTTATGCAGAAGGCCATAAATAATTCCTATAATCTCAAATCTTATTGATCAGAGCTGTCAGCTGAAATGCATATGTTCTTTTTCTATAGGCCTGTGTTCAAGAATCCAGTAATGTGACGGCAACTATTAATTGTTAAATTGTTTACACAAACAAGGGTCCTAAAAAGGTGGTGGTTTGCTATTTGTTGGACTTGGTATTTAGAAAACCAAAGAGAAATTGGGGATACTTGAAAGAACTTTATTGGCTAATTCCTCGTGGCACGCAATAGATTGAGATAAACCCATAAAAGATGCTATTTATTTATTTTTCAGAGAAGAGTGGACATGAAAAATCTACACCTTTGGAACTTCTGAAACACACAAGGACATCTTGCATACACAAGTGCCAAAAATGGACTTCGTTCATTAAAATGGGAACCAAGTGTCCCAAAATGAAGTGTTTTGGACGCTGTTCATTAACATGGGAGGTACCAAAGTGGCCAAAAATGAAGTGTTCTCTTTTGTCGAGAAAGGAGCAACTTTGTATTCACACCAAAAATTCATCATTCAAAAAACAAATGAATTGGAAACTTATATCCCAGAGAATGGTGGGCACACCCCCAAAAGCGCATTCTTTACAATTTTCCAATGAAGTCAACAGAGTCTACTGTCTCCCCTACCAAATCTTGATGAACAGTTATTGAAAAGTTACTAAATATGTGCAGCTGTAGAGTTGAAGAACTAGAGTGTCAATATCGAAAAAGATTTAGGTTAGACAGTTACTTCAAGAGGTGCATCAATCTGTGATTTGAGAATTTTGTCTCCTAGAATATCCAAGAGATTCATCTCAAGAGATTCATCAGCACTGTCCGCCATCACTGAAAGTGCACGACCACAGTAGCCTATTAGAAATATCTCAAAAATGTCAGCAACTTCTTTCCAGATACGCATTCTTGCAGGTATGGTAATAGTCGACTCATGCCCTGCATTCTCAGACAGTTTGCTGATATCATCAAGCAGAATGCAACTGAAACCTTCAACTGCTAGTCTCCAAAGTGAGCCATCAGGATTGTCTCTTCTTGTTATCATACATCTGCAAAAGAAACGCAGAACTCAGTTTATAAGAAGCTCTGAATTCTTTAAGCATATTAATTTCCTTTAAAGATGACCACAATCAATAAAAGGAGTATAAGCAAGCACTTCCAATTGTGATCCATACAGAATTACTTGTGTATCATTGACATGTGAGCCAAAATAAAACAAAACAAAAATACAATAGAACCCTACAAATTCAGCAAGAGACGAGAAAGGAATATGCCAAAAGTAGATCATTTATTATATTTATCATAATCTAGTGACAACCCTTCTAGGTCCTTTCATATGATTAACTGAAGAGAACATGAGAATGGTATTATAAGCTTCCTTTCTCCCCCAACTTCATAACAAGATTGGGTTAGATGCTTTTCTTAAACTGCATAACAAGGTTGCAATACCTTGCATCTTCCAGCCAACTCTTAAAGATAGTTCCCCTCTTCAAAAGAATATACTTCCGCGTAGTATTTTTATATCAAACACTATTAACAGCTTTTAGTGATGGTGGGAAAAGGTACAAGAGAATTCATCATTCATGATCAGATTTTAATGATAAGCGGGAAAAGAAACTATCTTCCATACATGATCAACTCTCACCTTCCCAACGATTGAATAATTTCAGGAAAAATCTTGTACTTTTGTGCAGGTGGAGCCTGAAGAAAAAGATCCACTATCACATGGACAAGTTTTTCCGCAAAAAGATGATTTGGGACCATCACTGTAGTTGAGTCAGGATTCCTAGGTGAAGCTTCTACTTCCCCTTGGGATTCTGAAGCAATTCCATTACTGATCTTAGCATTATCTTTGCTCCCTGGGCCACAATATCAAACAAAATAAGTTTTGTTTAAGAAAATTAAAACAGCTGAAAGATTCTTGATTCCAAAGAAGTTTACTCTCACTGATCTCGTGGTTGCTCTCATCTTCAATGCTTCCCATACAAGAAACAGAGCTGGGAAGATACAACAGTAATTTTGTAAGCAGCGGTGACCACATGGAAGAAAGATGCTCTGCAGGACGCAGTTGCGGAAGTATTTCCAGTGCAGTACGTTGCACAGGTGAAACATGACCCTAGAGAAAGAGGTATGTCATTGCAGACAAATTTAAAATCACAAGCAAACAGATAAGCGGCAAATTTGTTGCATCATCCAGCTGAGCACCTCAACATTTTTCCGTCTTCAATGTTTTAGAAATATGTCAATAGTTGGAGAACCCTAAAATGGAATGGACATGAATACAGCAGAATGGTTATAGGGAATTCATATAACTGACTCCAACTAGTTTGGTATGGAAAGCTTGAGAAATGATTGATTGAATGTTCTAGTAATGATACAGAAAATCGATTGAACACTCTAGTAATGATACAGAACTTCAATTAGAATCCAAACTCAAATAAAACACGAGATAAATAAGATATCTGGATCTTGTGGCAAACTTGATAATTAGCTAAAACTTGGACAGCTGCCAGATGAATAATTATGGGTGAACAGACTAGACAAATGAGTTTACTAGAAAAAAGGTGCAGTTTTTTCTAACTTTGCTGCTTCTGATAAACAAGTAAAGATGGCCCTTCATACAATTAATGACAAGGGAAACTGTAGCCTATAGGGTTCTTGTTGAACTCATATTGTATAAAGTATTCTCCCCTTCTAGTCATAAAAAATTATTTTGAAACAAAAATAAATAAATAAATAAATAAATAAATAAATTAAAAAAAAAGAGAGACACTTGGATCTACTCATGTATATACTCAACATTGAAGAAAACCCACACAATCTTCACATGTTCATATGATATTAAAATGTCCAGATGTTCTAAGGGTTTACACATCCTTATTAAATATTGGTATAACCCAACCCTCATTTGGCCCATTTGCATTCTAAGTTACATTTTACGCATGCACATTTGTTGATACGGTCATTGGTGACTTGTAGGTTTGGTTTGGTTTGAGACTCAAGGGGATTGGACATGTTTCAAAAAAGATCAACAACAACAACACCGTATCCAATAGAATCCCACAAGTGGGGTCTGGGGAGGGTAGACTGTACACAGACCTTATCACTACCATAAAAGTAGAGAAGCTGTTTTCTGGGAACCCTCATCTCAAAACCCGTAAGCAGAAAGAACTAGATATGACAAAAAGGGAAGGGAGAGAATGAAAAAAGCGACTAATAATGACAGTATGTAAATAAGATAAAACTAACACATAATACGACAGATAATGCGAACACATGACCAAAAAAACACCTAACCCTAACATTAGCCTGCTACTCTAATTCGCGACCTCCACTTCTTTCTATCGAAGAACATGTCCTCAGTGAGATCAAGTTCCAGCATCATGTCTAATTACCTCCCCCCAGTACTTCTTCGGTCTACCTCTACCCCTCCAAGTATCTCCCAAAACCAACCTCTCGCACCTCTTAACAGGAGCATCGGTACTCCTTCTCTGCACATGTCCAAACCATCACAGTCTCGCTTCCCTCATCTTTTGGGCCACCGGGGCCACCTCAAGCTTCTCTCGAATGATCTCATTCCTAACCTTGTCACTCCTGGTGTGACGACACATCCATCTCAGCATCCTCATCTCTGCGACATGCATCTTCCGAACATGTGCCTTTTTAATTGGCCAACACTCCACTCCATACAGCAACGATGGTCTAACCACCATTCTGTAAAACTTACCTTTGAGTTTAGGTGGTATCTTCTTGTCACACAATACTCCAG
>JAOTQJ010000111.1:8593327-8611082 GCA_025642045.1 Solanum sejunctum | reverse complement strand
AGATGTAGTAGTACCATCCAAATAACCAGCAAGTTCATAAGCATGAATAGAGACCATAAAACTATCACTCCAAGTATTATAATTATGATCATTCAGTTTTTCAGTAGTTACTTGAAGGTTTGGGATAAGGCGAAGACCACTACCAACCATTGAAGTATTTGACACACTAACTTTATTGGATTCTTCAGCCATAATATAATAATTCAACCAATATAATATCAAGGAGGAAAAAAAACTGACCAACCACAAAGCCACAAATCCTCAAATTTCTGAAATAATAGATCCACAAATCCAAATCCACAAACTGAGAGCAAGATCGATCGAAGGACCACCAATCTCTTGAAACAACTCCCAAAAGATCAGCAATATGTGGGTTAGATCCAAAGAATTGCGTTAAAGTGGCTTTCGAGTCTAAAGATGAACAAGGAAGAAAACCGAACGTCGATCTGAAATATGACTGGAAAGACGTGGCGATGAACAGTAACCTTACGGCTCTGATACCATGTAGAGAAAAATAAAGAAAAAAGAACACAAATGATTTACGAGGTTCGACAAGTGGTGCCTACGTCCTCGGGCTAAACTCTCTCTACTGTGTTTTGAGAGGTATGGCATTAGATCAATATATACAGGAGTTTGGGGCTCTATACAAGGCAGCTGAATATTTACAGGATATCTAGTTGGCATCGTATCCCTATAATTGATCCTATAATTCTTAAATTCCTATAGTTAAGGATTCTAACAAATCCCTATAATTAAGGATTCTAACAAAAATAGTCAGAACTTACTCCTGCACCGAAATACTAAATTTGATGGCTGAAAGTGGTCATAAATTGAGAAATAAAATTATATGGATAAGGTCGGAATGATGACACTACCCTACAAAGAAAGAGAATTATATGGGTAGAGTCAAAATGATGGCACAACCCTACTAAAATGTAAAAATTATATGGGTAGGATCAAAATGATGGCATGACCTTACGCAAATTAGATCTGATGAGTCACCAAAAAGAAGCATGGAACTACGCAAATCAAATCTGAGTCACCCCAAAAACACACTGTGCTATGCAACTCAAATAAGAGAAAGTAGGCACCGGAAAGATAGCACGGTGCTACACATGATAAATATGAAAAAGTAGTCACCGAAAAGATGACACGGTGCTACAGAAATTAGGTATAAAAAGTAGTCACTGGAATGACACGGTGCTACACAAACATTGACAGATGTGTGGTTGACACAAAACAACCTAGAAAGTCATTAAAAGTTGACGAACAGTGACCTGTTCGACTGATTTTTCTTCCCTTGAATATGACAATCATTCATATATCATTGAACCTACTATCATTAACATAACCATTAGCTAGACGGGCAGCATATATGGGTCACAGCCGCCCGCTGATAGTGGAAGCTCTTTGATTTCTACCAGGACCGTAGAAGCGTTGGTACCATGTGAGAAATATAGGAGAAGAATATTATTGAATTGTTGTTTTTATATTATTATATTAAACTCCTTTTCCAACTAGGATACTACAATACAATCCTTTTCCAAGTAGGATTCTATATACTATTTTTATTCTTATTCTAAGTAGGATTATAGATATTATTCTTGTTCCTATTCCTATTTTAATAGGTTGGACCTTAGAGGCCCAATTATTCATTCCCATAGAACATTATCACCCTTATAGCCATTCTGTTGTTTCGATAGAAGTTTTGGCGACTTTTCTTATTTCTGCAGGGAAGAATTTTGCTATAATTTTTACATATTTTCCTAGTTTAAAATTTCCTAATTAAAAAGCTTCCTAGTTAGGGTTTTAGTATTTACTATCTCCATAAAAGTAGGATCCGAATCCCAGGCTATTTGAATAGGTTTCTCCTATATATATAGGCATGATTTTGTTATTTTTAGAAACAACATTGAGATCAATATTATTGTGGTGACTATAGATTTATCTTGCAACCTAACAAGAAGCATTCTTTAGAAGGTAAGATTAAGTTCTTAACTTGATATCTTTAATTTCTATAATGTTAAAAGAAGCTCCTACTAATTAGTGTCTTTAATTTCTTCGAAATAAGGGGTCCAGATCACCTTTTGATCTAACTTCTAAGTTCTTAAATTGACTTTATTAGTATCATAATCAGCTTTAATCCCAGGAAACAACCTCCTTACCTTTGTGAGGTAGTGGTAAGGTCTGCGTACATTCTACTCTCCCCAGACCCCACTTGTGGATTCCACTGGGTATGTTGTTTTTGTATAATCAGCTTTAATCCACTAATTTTTTAATACTACAATTAATTGGGGTTCTTAACACGTATTTTGAGATTTGGGGATTTTATGCTCGAAATATCTTTAAATTCCTGTCTTTAATCTCAGTATATTTGTTTAGGCATTATTTTCTTGTTTTCTTTCTAGTAACCTGATTCTTATCACATAGGCTGGATTTCATTGCTAATTCACCTTCAGATAAAGGTCTTTGTTACTGTAGTCTGTCCAAGTCTGAAATCTAGCACATGATGTATTCTTCTAATTAGCCAAGTTTTTCATACTAGAATAGTTCTATCCCTTCAGTTTCCGTTTCTTCTAATTAGCCAAGTTTTTCATACTAGAATAGTTCTATCCCTTCAGTTTCCGTCTCATAGCTTTCAGTTTGTTAGCCATAATAAACTCTGGCCTTCCTGAGAAATCAAAAGACTCCCCAGCTCTTCACTAGTTCAAACCCTCCACCTCCAGCCACCAGTTATCTAAAATTTATAATAGACTATACTAGGCTCCCAGCTCCCACTTTTTAAGTCAACAGGAACATGATCTGAGGTAACTCGTGGAAACCCTAGCTGTTTAATATTCCCAAACTTCTCATCCCATTCAGAGGAAATGAAAAAATTGTCCAGCCTGATAGAAACTTCATGTCTGCTACATCTAGACCAAGTGAAATTTCCCCCAGAATGGGAAGGTCAATCAAGATCAACTCCATATCTTCAATAAAATCTGAGAAGTCAGACATGATTTTTCTCAATCTGTTGTTTCCTTTTTCTCTATAGAGAATCTAGGTACCACGTACAACCAAGGGACCCTCAAAATGTCCTCTAGAAGCCCCAACGTCCATAACTCTTTTGTTACCTTTGGCCCATACGCCCTGTTATATACCATGAGAATTGTTGATCTTGGACCTCAAAAGAAACTGTCAAGGAATTAACCCATATGTTTAAAACTTGACTTCAGCTTCCAAGTACGTAGAAAAAAATATGCGCTCAGGCACGAAAACCAAAAACCTTCTCTCTCCTACTTCCTAGGGAGGAGAAACATCTTTTCTTGACACTGATCCAGATGGTCAAGTTGATCGGCTTAAGGCTCACTTCGTTGCCAAAAGACATACTCAAATACTTGGGCTCGATTATAGCGATACATTCACTCCTGTTCCTAAAATAGCATTTGTCCATTTTTTTCTATCTATGGCTATCGTTCATCATTGCCTCCACATCAACTGGACATAAAGAATGTTTTTCTACATGGTGATCTTGCTAAGGAAGTCTACATGGAGCAACCATTTGGTTTTGTTGCTCAGGGAGAGTCTAGTAGCCTTATACAGCGATTGCGCAAGTCACTCTACGGTCTGAAACAGTCTCCTTACGCTTGGTGTGGGAAGTTCAACACAGTAATTCAGGAGTTCAGCATGACCAGAAGGGGAGCTGATCATTCTGTATTTTATCGGCATTTTGTACCAAATCTATGTATTTATTTGATTGTTTATGTTGACGATATTGTTATCACTGGCAGCGATCAAGAAGGCATCACTAGTTTGAAGCAACATCTCTTCAAGCATTTCAGACTAAAGACCTCGGCAAACTGAAGTATTTCCTAGGTATTGAGGTTGCTCAGTCTACACTAGGTATTGTTATTTCTCAACGCAAGTACGCCTTAGACATTCTTGAGTAGACCAGAATGATGGGGTGTAGACCCATTAACACTCCTATGGATCCAAATGTTAAACTCCTTCAGAGACAAGGGGAGCCACTCAGTAATCCTAAAAGGTATACACGGCTAGTGGGAAAGTTAAATTATCTCACAGTGACTAGACCAAACATCTCTTTCCATGTGAGTGTTGTAAGTCAGTTTGTGACTTCACCTTGTGATAGTCACTGGGATGCAATTGTTCATATTCAGCATTATATAAAGTCAAACAGTTGCTGAGGTATCTAAAAGTTGGCAAAATTGATCAGGTGTAACTTGTGTGAGATAACCAAGAGGCCCTTCATATTGCATCAAATTCAGTGTTCCATGAAAGGACTAAGCACATTGAGATTGACTGTCACTTTATCATTTTAAAGACATTCTTAGGAGAGATTGTTACAAATTTTGTGAAGTCAAGTGATCAGCTTGCAGATATCTTCACCAAATCCCTCACTAGTCCTCGTATTCATCATATAACAAGCTAGGTGCTTATAATTTGTATGCACCAGCTTGAGGAGGAGTATTAGAATAGGAATAGGACTAAACAATCCTACTTAGAATTGAAATAGCAGTAGTATGTAGTATCCGACTTGGTAAAGGATTATATTGTGGCGTCTATAAATAGGATCTCTATATAATAATATACATACACAATTCAAAATATTCTTCTCCAATATTTCTCACAACAAACTCCTTAACATGCAAAGGAACTTGGACCAAAGTGGTAGGCATTCCCCTGCACTTGTGGTCTCCAGATTGGATTCCAAGAAATTGGAGAAGACAATGAGGGATGGCTCACAATAGAGGAAGAAACAAAGCTAAAAACTCACATAAAGTGGCAAGGATTCTGGTGGTCAACGCTGATAGGAAAATACCAAGGAGGTCTCCATAGAACGAAATGGAATCACTTACCAATTTCTGATATGGGTGGAGTGCAAACCCGAGTTTGAAATAGCACCAGAATTAGGTTATGGAAGCATTGGAAAAGAAACAAGGCAGAATCCAACACAAGGTTATACCACATTGGATAATTCAAAGTGCAAGCTGTAATTCTGTACTAAAATCCTATCATTTAAGTGATTCTAGTCAGAAATAACATGTGGATTGTAAGAGAAAGACAGATGGGGGGGGGGGGGGGGGGGGGGGGGGTTAATGATACATGTAACTTGAACATGAGTCATTTAAATTGGAGATCAGATTTAGGCCTCTTGTCCAGGACCAAGAGTACTAAGCCCCGAAACAGAAGTATACGCCCAGATAGAGAGGTTGTTTTCGAAAGACCCTCAGCTCAAGTGCAGCAAATCCAAATACAAAGAAGAAGGAGACGATAAAGAAAATATAGCAGGTAACAAGGACATAGTGTAGAGTCTACCCAAAAGAGAGCAAAGACAACAACATAGTGTGACAGTCGAAATACAATACGACATACTAGGATAGACTATTGAAAACAAGATATACAATACTACAAGTACTTCTATGGCAAACACCAACCACCCTAAGCAAGCCAACTACACTACCTACTAGCCTTCAACCCTAATATGTGTCCTTTATACCTTTCTATTTAAGGTCATGTTCTCGATAACCTGCAACTGCATTATATCTTGTCTTATCATCTCTTCAGAATACTTCTTCATCCTACCTCTACCTCCCATGAACCCTCTATAACCAACCTCTCGCACCTCCCTTATTGATGTATCTATGCATATTGTCTTCACATGTTCAGACTATCTTAGTCTCGTTTCCCTCAACTTGCCGACCACAAATGCCCTCCTACTTCATCCAAATATCCTCATTTCTAATCTCATCGCTCCTAGTACAACCACACATCTATATCAGCATATTATCTCTATGAGAAATACTGGAGAAGAATATTATTCTTATTTTTATTCCTATTCTAACACTCCCCTCAAGCTAGTGCATACAAGTCATATGTACCTAGCTTGTTACAAATGTAATAATACGATGACGATGAAGAGCTTAGTAAGACATCTGCAAGTTGATCACCCAACTTCAGAAAATTGACAATCAACCTCAATGTGTTTAGTTTTCTCATGAAATATTGAATTTGATGCATAATGTTGATAAAACACAGAGTGATAAATTCCTGAAGTACAGTGTTGAACTTTCCAAGCCAAGGTTGAGAAGACTGTTTTAGATCATAGAGTAACCTACAAATTGACATACAAGTCTACCTGACTCCCCCTGAGCAACAAAACCAGGTGATTGCTCTATATAGACTTCTTCCTTGAGACCATCATAAAAAAGACATTCTTAATGTCCAATTGATAAAAAAGCCATGCGTTGGATTATCAGATATGATGGCTGAAAGTGGTCACAATTCGAGAATAAAATTATATGGGTAGGGTCGGAATGATGACACGACTCTATTGAGAAGAGAATTATATGGGTAGGGTTGGAATGATGGTACGACCCTACACAAACTAGATTTGATGAGTCACCAACAAAGCGCATGGAACTATGCAAATCAAACCTGAATCACCAAAAAGACACGATGCTATGCAACTCAGATATGAGAAAGTAGTTTGAAAAATTCACCGTACTACACATTGAATATAAGAAGTAGTCCGGAGAGATGCACGGTACTACACAAATCGAATATGAGAAAGTAGTCACCGGAAAGATGGCACGATGCTACACATGATAAATATGAAAAAGCATTCACCCAAAAGATGGCAGGGTAATCCACAAATTAGATATTAAAAAAAAAGTAGTCACCGGAATGATGGCATGGTACAACACAAACACTGACAGATGTGGAGTTGACACAAAACAAACCTAGAAAGTCACCGAAAATTGATGCACAGTGACCTACTCTTTTTTTTTTAACTACCATAATCATTGGCCGGACGAGCAGCATATATGGGTCATAGCTACCCGTGGGCGACGGAAGCTCTTTGATTTTCTACCAGAACCGTAGAAGCTCCGATACCATGGGAGAAATATTGGAGTAGAATATTATTCTTATTGCTATTCCTATTTTAACAATCTCTACAACATGCATCTTCTGGACATGAAAGTTTTTGATTGGCCAGCATTTCACACAATATAACAATGTTGATATAACCATAACTTTATAGAATTCACCGTTGAGTTTTTGTGGTACCTTTTTATCACACAAGACTCTAGAGCAAGCCTCCACTTCACCTACACGACACCAATACGATGTGTGATATCATCATCAACATTCCCACTTCCGGGATTAAAGACCCAAGATACTTGAAGTTGTCTCTCTTGGGGATATTTTGTGTGTCAAACCCCACTTCCACGCCTAGCTCATGTGTTGCATTACAAAATTTGCACTCCACATATTCTATCTTGGTCCCTGATGTAACCCCATCTCCACAGGGAAGTGCTCCGAGTCTTCTCCACTATCCTTACTCGTGTTTTAGCTCCTTCATACATACCTTTTACCACCCCAATATAGGTCACTGATACACCTTTTGCCTTTAGACATAGCCACAAGACTTTCCTTCGGACATTTTCATAGGCCTTCTTACGGTCAATGAACACCATATGAAAGTCCCTCTTCCTTTCTTGACATTTCTACATTAGTCTTCGCACGAAATGAATGGCTTCATTGGTGCATCGCGATAGAATGAATCCAAACTAATTCTCAGGAATACACATCCCTCCTTATCCTCATCTCCATCACTCTCTCCCACACTTTCTAAGTGCGCCTAACAACTAAATACCTCTGTGATTGTTGCAATTTTGGATATCACCCTTGTTTTGGTATAGCAAAACCATTGTACTCCAGTTCCATTCATCAAGCATCATATCTGTCTTCAAAATGACATTGAACAAGCTAGTCGACCACTCCAAACCTTCTCTATCCATGATTTTCCAAAACTCCACTGGGATCTCATCAAGTTTTGTCATTTTTCCCCTGCTCATCCTGCTACTAGCATGCTTCACCTCCTCAACCTTAATGCGCCTGCAGTACCAAAAATTTCAATGTCTCTGAATGCTCCAACTTACTAGCACAATGTCTCTGTCCCCTTTTCATTCTAATTTTATTTATGAACCCCCTTGAATTCTCTCTGTCAAGGCGTCAAGCTAGTAGGGTATAGCTAGCTTAGACATCCCCTTTTTTTGGTGTTAACTTGTAGAGTTTCTCTAACTTTATCTCCCCCCCAAGACCTGTAATTAAGTTAGGTATGTCAAAATCCAACATGTAACTCCTTTATATCAATGATCATTGAAGGTTAACAAAAAAATATGCTTGCCATCTTTGCTTAATGAGAGTCTCCTCCGTCACCACCATGTGTTTTTCATCACTGATGCAGTTCACTTAGTTCGAGTCTCGAGCCTTCCTTTATCTTTCCTTTGCTAGATTGCACAACTTCTTAATTTTGCCCTTGTCCCCTAGTTCAATATACAATCATTCAAAAGTCGATGTCTTAGTTGTTGTGACCACTACCTTAGCCTCCACCCTTGCCACTTTATAACTTTCCCTATTCGACTGTTTCTCTTCCTTGTCCTCTTCCATATAGTCCACCCACTTTGCAAATGCATCTTTCTTTGCTTCCACTTTGCCTTGTACTTCTATATTACACCCCAATCCCCTCGACTTCCACCAAAGTTGCCCTTCAACACCCCTAGCACCTCTCTAGTTGCTTCCAGAATGCAACTAGTTGTCTTATCCCACGAGCTTTCTGCATCCCCACTACTCCAAGCCCCGTCATCGTCAGCTTCTCCCCAGTTAAACAAGAGAGTGCATGTGTCGAACCACGCCATTTAGTTATAGGCCTAATAAATACACTCTTCTTCCTTTCTCCCTCGCTTAATCTCCAAGTCCATTACCAAAAGCTTATGTTGGTAGTAATGGTCTCACTCAAGTAACCTTACAATCCTTACAAAGGCCTCTAGCGCCTTTCCTCGAAAGCAAGTAATCTATCTGTAGCGACTGAGCTACAAAAGGTAATCAAGTGATCACTCTTCTTTAGAAAGCACGAGGTTCCACCACTGCTTCTAACCCCAAAACCAATGTCGTCATGCATATCATCAAAACCACTAGAGGTTGCCTCAATGTGGCCATTAAAATCCCCACCAATGAGAACCTTCATTATGGTCAGGATACCTCCCAAGACTGCATCCAATACCTCCCAAAAATGCTTCTTCCTCCTTATCTAGGCTTCAATGTGGAGCATAAGCACTAATGACGTATCAAGAAAAGACCAAGAACACCAAATACAACGATAATTGAAATACAATAAACAATAGACGATGATAGATACAATAATCAAGAACTACAACAACGCCAGTAGTACAATGACAAAACAGCAACAAGCCAAAATTCTCAAAAAGCAAATCAACACTCTACTACCTACTAAGCTTCCACCCTAATATGCGTCTCTCACACCTTCCTATCTAAGGTCATGTCTTTGATAACCTAAAACTGAGTCATATCTTGTCTAATTACCTCTCTTCAATACTTCTTTGGCCTACCTACCTACCTCTCACCTACTATAACCAACCTCTCACACCTCCTAACATGGACGTCTGCACATCTCCTCTTCACATAACCAAACCATCTCAATCTCACTTCCCTCATCTTGTCCACCATGAAGGCCACTCCCACCTTATCATAAATACCCTTATTCCTAATGCTCCTTGTATGCCCACGCATCCACTTCAACATCCTCATTTACGCAACATGCACCTCGAATACCCTCATTCGTAATATACCTCCCACATCTGTTTTTCTTCCGTGAACAAAAGGTCTGCAAAGTGATCTTTCATCCTCCCATCTCTTAATTGCTTCCCCCTGTACCTTTGATGCCATTGTTAGTATTCCCACTATCCACTGGATTACTTTAGCACTAAACAACACTAGCCACATCTGTTGTCTACTCCTCTCCACCCATCTGAACCAGGCTTCATTCCCTGTGACTGTTTTTCTGGTTTCATATGATTTAAAACCTATCACAAAGTAGATTTATGTAATCCCCCTATCATCCCTAATGATTTTACATAAATTTCTGGTCATCTACGAATGACTTAGAAGAAACAATTAGCAAACTAAACTAACAGAAAGGGTCTTGAAACCCTATAAATTAGTTGCATAGCAGCTTCTTTTCTCAAAAAGTGAAAATCCTAACTCAACAGAAAATACAAATACCTCTGGTCTTTCATCAGCACCAAGATTTTGTAACAAAGAAAAAACTGAAAAGAGCAATTTGTCACGGTCAATAATATTCATTTGGAGTGCTTGGTCATTAAATTCCCAAGACAAACTGAGAGCCTGTTCTTCCTTCATTCCATTAGTATCTGGAAGAAGATAAACATCCATTTTTCATCTAGCAGTTAGAAGAGAAGAAAAAACTAAGTACATTCTTTCAATAGGAGAAGGAACCGACAGCTTATACACAACCTGTTGTTCTACCTGATTCTTTTTCTTCATTCTGCCTATACAGAAACCCCTTAACGACAAAATCAGTGGAAGTCCATAAAAGGCCTATTGCCGTCAAACTGATATTCAGTTCAGTATTCTGAGCACTATATGCCCCAGTCACATCAATGCATCTGCAAAGGAGATAACATTATTACATAATGATTTTTCTGCAATTTGGTTTTCTTTTGCACATTCCTCTTTTTAGTTTGTTTCATAGTGCAATCTGAGAGCCTCTCGCTCAAGTGACTCTTTTTTCTCATTTAAACACATAAAACAGTTTGCATATTGATCACTGTTTCAAATATCATGCACATGTTGTGCTCAAACCTACTTTTAAAGCACAAAAACTAAGAGAAGTAGACAAAGTCCAGGAACATAAAGTAGCTTACATGTGAAGGCAGTCAGCAGGTACTGTTGAAAGCCCATCATTCATTATGACACGAAGATTCTGTGAAAGAATTTTACAGCAGTCAAACCACATTCAATACACAGATGTAAACTAAAGCTTCGTGTTCAAGTATGTTTCACCATTTACAGTATAAACGTTAAGAAGGTAGAACACAGCCAATACTAATTGTTGCATCAGTGAGCCACCATCAATTATGTGGAAGCACTCCATCCAACCCCATTTATATAAAGCAGTTACATTAATGTGCAAAAACTTCTTGAGTACAAGAAGTATACTAAACCGTAAATAGCCTATACAAAACAATGGTTCTCTAAACAAATTTCCTATTATGCATATAGGAACCTCATGGGTGCATCAAAAAGAAATTACAAACAAGAGGCTATTCCTTAACTGTACAAAGTAGTCCCAACTCCATCAAAAGCTCCCTATTCCTCTCCTTCTATCGGACCCAACCTGAAGTGAGTAGGGGCGACAGAAATATAATTGAGATTATATGCACCGAACATACACTAAACATTCACAAAAAGGGAAATTAATACACCAACCATCTTATTTCAAGCAGTATTTCAGAAAAGATGAAAGAGTAATCATTTCGTGCTGATTTCAATTTCTTCAAGGAGCCTTCAAAACATGTAGGACAATAAAAAGGAAATTATTCAAAGTATGAGAAGAATCTGGAAACCAGGAAATATCAAGTTGTCCTAAATACTTCGTTTGTTTGGTAAAACCTCTACACAAGATCCACAGTCCACTTTATGCAAACATGGTCGGGGTCATTAAAATATTTCCTAATGATAATTTTCAATGACATCCCTAGGGACTAAATCAACACTCCTTTTTTTTTGGGGGAAAAGAATAAAATATCTGGTGGAGTGTTGCTACTTGAGCTGGTTTGAGTCAATCAACACTAGCAAAATAAATGGAGAGCAGATTGAGCTTAATTCAACCAGGCTCACATATCTCGTGAGATGGCCTAGTTCACTTGCACCCTCAATTTTGATGAATGTCTAGGATTATCACCTGAAATCCAAGAGTAATGAC
Source organism: Solanum sejunctum (assembly GCA_025642045.1). Classification (NCBI taxonomy): domain Eukaryota; kingdom Viridiplantae; phylum Streptophyta; class Magnoliopsida; order Solanales; family Solanaceae; genus Solanum; species Solanum sejunctum. The sequence goes on along the minus strand of JAOTQJ010000111.1, from coordinate 8,599,273 downwards.
ATCCTTCTCAGCAGCGTCTGCCACAGACCTGAAAGCATCATTCCAAGATTTTACATTTCTCTTACCTGGAAAACCTATGTCTCTAAAGAACAAAAGCAACTTGAGATACTGGATGAGCACCTCAACAATTCAAGAATATTTGGCCAGCTATAATAGAGCTTTTCCCCATGTCTCTGAGGGAATATACATCATTAGAAAGACAGAAAGAGTAGTGAAAGAGGATTATGAGAAGAGATTTCTGCATCTCTTTATCAATGTTATGTAGTACATTACCTCTAAAACGTGAAGAAGAATTTTCAGAGATGCCGCACGAACATCAATGTATTGAGCTGAAGAAAACAGCACTTTCAGAGGAGATATGACAGAACACTCCAGTGACCTCAACTCTGTATTCTCAGTTTGTACCTACAGAGTTTGTCAAAGGTAAGGGATATTACCACCTTACATGCAAAAATCATCACCTCCCAATGGAAAGGTTAATTCTCACATCATTGAATGCACCCTTGGGCTTGGATGATGCATGTTCCTGGAACTCATTCGATCCTAAAACAGCAGAAATAGATTGATCCATTGCATTCAGTGCAATAATTCTCACATGTTGATTTGAACTATTGGCAAGCTACAAACATATGAAGAAATTAGAAAATATATAATAAGTACAACTAAAATATTTTATGAAATTTGGGCTTAGATTACCTCAATAAAGTGGCCAATAACCTCATCCCATAATGGCCCCACCCCTGTTATAGAATACGATCATAATGTAGCCATAACAATCACCAAAAAATGAAAAGAAAAACAAACTAATGTTCACAACCCATCCCTTTTTCTTCACACCCACTTCTCTTCTCCTTCACCTCATTGCTGCTGGCTATTTCGCCATGAAAGGTCAAGGCCAACCAACTTTTTCATCAATAAACAAAAACAATATTATTATAATTCCCCACTCAAACCCAATTGTCATAAAACAGAACCACACCCAACTTTTTTTCTCGCTCACCTGACTGGCATTGCCAAATTTTCTACCAATACCAATTAGATCGGTAGTTGGGGACCTTTGGCCAGATATTGCAATGGATTTTCCTTCTGGTCATGTCCTCCTTTCTTTTCATGCATACCTTTCTCTTCTCAAAAATCAGCAACAAAAAGGGGATTGAAAAGTCAGAGAAGAGAGTAAAGGAGGAAAACTGTGATGGGGACAACCGGAGCTCCTCTCTCTCTTCTTTCTTTTAACTTTTATTTATTTGAAATAAAAAACCTCATGCAGCGTTTGCTGGATTGAAAATTGGTGGATGAACAGAGGTTAAGGTTTTCATGGACTGAGGTTGAGGCGGAAAATAATGGTGCATTTGTGGTGGAGTGGTGGCAGAGACGGCTTTCTTGGAAGAAGGGGTAAAAAAGTTTTTTCTAAAAGATAAAAGATAGAAGGAATGTTTTGAAAAAAAAAATGAAAAAGTGGTTATGACACTGTTTTCACGCACTCAACATGAAGTGAATTTCACTTGTTGTGCCACATCTGCATGAGGTATTTAATAGGTACATATTTATTAAGATGGAGTATCTAATGGGTAGAAGGTTGAGTTGAGGTGTTTGAGTGAATTCTGCAGACAACTTTAAGGGGTCATCAATGATTTGAGCCCATATTTCACTTTGGATTTCTTCAAAGTATATCAGTCTTCAACTATTAAGCCAACTCAAGTGAATTGAGCAGTCATGATTGTGAATAAGAAAATAATTTTAGAAAGCTAAAAGGGATCTAGTCTGAACATTCACAAAGTAGCCTCTTCGACAGATGTGTCTCATAGCTCATGTAAGCTTTATTTTGATTCTTGTTATACATGAAGAACTTGGAAGCAGAAATTTGAAACTGGCAAAGAGTTGCATATTCTATAGAATTATCCAGGTACTTGATGAATAATATTATCCTTTCATTCAAGTTATCAACACTTAAAAATTGAATGGCCATGTTATCCTAAAGCTTAAACTATTAACAAAAAAACTAAACTTACGATTTACTTTAATCATATTCAACAACCAAGATAGTGACAGGGAAGTCCAAATCATTTACAGCTTACCAGATAGCTAAATATCTGAACTTATAGCTTTTCAGCTGCAATGCATCCTCTTAGATTAGACATTTTCAGAAGAACAAATAGAGTAATAAATAAGATATTATTTGATATTACCTTCCAAAAAAACTGCAACAGATAGTAGTAACTCATACCATAAAGTTCATGTTTCATGGTTATTTTCACCTCTGTGTGTAACAATAGAAAAGGAAACAACAAACACGGAGAAAATAGTTTCAGGACATACTGTGCACGTTATTGACAAGGATCGATAACATTCTTTCTACAGAGAAGCTGATGCTTCCACTTTTTTGAATTGACGTTGGTCCAAAGCCACTCACAGCTGCAGACATACACTGATGTGACAACTGACGTAGTGCAGAAAGCAGTGACTTGACCGCAGATAAATGCATCAGAGCTGAGCTCTCAAATAGCTTCATAAAGAAGTGAAGGAATATCGTTATATATTGAAATAAATAATAAATTAACAGTAAAAATGAGAAGAAAAAAGGGGAACTCAAGCACCTGAGAATTTAGGGAAGAAAGAATATGAAAATCACTATATTGACCAGAAGAATCTCTGGTGAGCTTTGGCACAGATGTAGAGACCTCCTGCATCACGGTATTTATGAGTGGATAAATCAGTGGATTTTTCAACCTTCGGTGGTGATAAATACAGATTAATCCTGAATGATACGGAGAACTAAAAAAATCCTACAGGCTCGAGTTATAAATTAGCTCATACAATATGCCTGTTAGCTACTGTGTTATTTCCAGAATTCATTCCCTTCTTACTCAAAATTGTTTGCTCATAATAATAGAGAGAAAACATAGATAAGAAAAAAATTGACCTTTTCCTTTTCCCTCCTACGAACTTTCCCCAAGATACCCTTTGTAGAAGTCCCCAAGACCCTTTTTTTGTGAGGTTGATAACTTTAGTCTATAAATATCCATAGGTATACTACAACCAAAGTGTAGTTCCCCTACAAAAGAGTATTACATCTTATTGAAGTTTTGAGCTTAATCCAACAGATGCCTATAGACAATCTAGTACATCACAGATGTCTTCTGTTCCAGCTAAAGTATCTTGTTTACACCAAAAATAGAAAAGGGCTAAGCAATTCATTCTGATCTTCTGAGGCTGTTCTGCACATTCTCAAAGCTCCTATTGTTCCTATCTTTCCAAATTGTCCACCAAATGCATGCTGGGACAATCTTTCTTTGTCCCCAAGACCCTATTTTGTGGGATCTTACTGGGTATGTTGTTGTTGTACCTTTCCAGAAGTCAGTTCTGGACTTCTATAATGGACTACAGGCTTTATTTCGATCAGGGGGAAGCCATACGACATTACTATGTACTCATCAGATTCAGAATTTCACTTCCATTGAATGGAAAAAGCCAAAAGCTTTAGTAGAAACTCTCCAACCCAACAGCAAATCCTATTAGGTGTAAAAGTTGGTGTTTCTAATCTCCAATCTGACATTAAATTTCACATTATTATAGTGTGTGAATAGTGTCGCACCAAATTCATCAACGCCAATTATATTCTTAATCATTTTATTATTATTTTTATTATATAAGATTTTTCATTTAACCTACTATATTGTATGTCTTTTTAATTAAGTTCCTAATATACCTTATCACTTTTTATGTCATATATATTAATATTAATTTAATTATTGGTGTATAAATGAAAGAAATACATTAAAAAAAAATTGAACTTGGCAGCAACACTTATTTTAGCACTTTAAATATTAGATCCACCCAAATAGCTGACGTGGCAAATCCAAAGAAAAAAAGCGCATAAATATTAAAAATTAAAGAGAAAAAATAAGTGAGCCATTTTTTTTCTTTTTAGCTGACAATCCTTCATCTTCCTCGTACCCTCCCACCATTAGTACCACCAGACTCGTGTTTTTCCTCACATCCCACGACCCATTGTCGCTCTCAACCACCATTTGCACCACCCCTATCTTCTCCTCAACCCCCACCCCCCTATTTCTCTCCTCCAAAATCCCCCACCCCCACTTTATTTCTCCTCTTCGAACCCCCGCAGCCACCCTCTTTGAACCCCAACCCACACCCTCTTTCTCCCTCTTCAGACCTCGCCACCTCAACTACCACCTGCCTCAGTTATTTTCTTCATCTCTTTCGTCAGACTCTGTACCTTCTGTCTCTTTCTTCCGACGCCCATGTTCTTTCGATCAGTAAAAGGATGCGACGAATAGTAGTAAAAAAATGAAAAAGTCTTACAATTTGTTCTTGCTTTAAAATTTCTACTTAAACCAGTGGTTGATTGCAATGAAGATGACTCTTTTTAATGAAAAATATACACTTCCTTTATCTCGAAATAAAATTTCAATTTTTATTATTTATTTTTTTGATAACGTGTCTTACAACAACAACAACAACAACAACATACCAAGTGAAATCCCACAAGTGGGGTCTAGGGAGGATAACATGTCTTAAAAAATGAATTATTTTTGTGAGAATGACTTTGAGATTTTGGATCAATTGTTGAACTAGGGAATTTGTTCTCTTTTGAGATTTTTTTCTTTACAATCCTACATAAATCCTCTTTTCTTTGAGGGTTTTTTTCCTTTCTAAATTATACAACAACATACCCAGTGGAATCCAACAAGTGGGGTCTGGAGAAGGTGAAATGTACGCAGACCTTACCACTATCTCACAAAGGTAGAGAGGTAGTTTTCTAGAAGCCCTCATCTCAAAAACCCATAAGCAGAATAAACTAGATATGGAGAAAAAGGGAAAAGGAAAAGAAAAGAAAAGGAAGAATGACTAATAACGAAAGGAACATGATAGTATGTTAATTACGATAAAATTAACATATATAAGACGGATAATGACAACATAGGATATAAAGAGACTACTAATCCTACTATCCTACTATACCCCAGGCCAGAGATCAACCTAATCCTACTAACCTATTAGCCTGCTACTCTAATTCGTGACCTTCACTCCTTCCTTTCTAAGGTCATGTCCTATGTGAGATCAAGTTTCGTCATATCTTGTCTAATCACCTCCCCCCAATACTTCTTCGGTCTACCTCTACTCCTCCGTGTAACCCCTAAATCCAACCTCTCGCACCTCCTCACAGGAGCATCGGTACTTCTTCTATGCACATGTCCAAACCATCGTAGTCTCGCTTCCCTCAACTTATCAACCACAGGGACCACCTCTAACTTCTCCCGAATAGTCTCATTCCTAATCTTATGATTCCTGCTATGTCCACACATCCATCCTACATCCTCATATCCACGACCTGCATCTTCTGAACACGTGAGTATTTGATAGGCCAACACTCCACTCCACTACATACAGTAAAAGACAGTCTCACTACCATTCTGTAAAACTTACCTTTAAGTTTAGGTGGTGGTATCTTTTTATCACACAGTACTCCAAAGGCAAGCCTCCATTTTGTCCATACTAGCCCAATACGATGTGTAACATTGATGTGGCACTAACATGGCATGTGTATAATGCACTTTCCATTGTGAGACTGATATTGCAGTGTTAGGGTGGATTAAATTCACTTGGAAGTAAGTAAAGGGGGTATTTGAACACACGTATAGTTGAAGTGCTAAAGTAAGTTTTGTTGTCAAGTTCGGGGGGGTTATGTTATGTATTCTCTCTAATTTTTATAAATTAATTTTCGTATATATTATTCTTATGTAAAATGTAAGTTAATTTATTATAAATTACAATTGTTAAAAAAAATATAACCATCAATTTCACAGAAATAATAAGTAATATAATATGTTGTTAATAAATAACACAGCATCATCATCATCAACATACCCCAGTGCCTCGAAAGGCTCCCGCTCATTGCGGGGTGAGGGGGGTCGGATGTACGCA
>JAOTQJ010000111.1:8556049-8588081 GCA_025642045.1 Solanum sejunctum | reverse complement strand
TGACTAACTGCTACTTCACAAATGAAAAAAGCGCAGATAGTTTAAAGGGAGTCATTTTGTTTTATTCCATCATACTCCAAGGCCAAAAAATAGTCAATCTTTGGCTCCATCCGAGATTGACAACTTACAGAAGATAAAAAAGCATGATTGAGGTATGACAGAATAATTTCCAGAAGATCCAATGCTCCGTCAGTCATGACGACGGCAGGCAAGGTTCAGTAAAGCTCATTAAAGTCGTGGCCAAAACAGGAAAAGTTTGCGTTGGAATTTACCTCCTCTTCTCTACTTCAACAGGTAGGCCAATTGTGAATTTGCAAAGGGATGCAAGGAAAGAATTCAAAGGCTCTACAGCATGAAGCATTCCACAAGCCTGAGCAACAAGAAGTTCCGCTCATCATCACGAATTGTAGCAAACTAAGTAGTTTGCCATGAACATAACCCCAAATTTTCTTGATCTCAAAAGTTACACATAATTCAACAAGAGGCCAATATTGCAGGAACAAATACAACAGGTGGAGATCTAAATTTGACCAAATATTACTGTGGAGATCAAAATTTGACCAAATATTACCTGAGTAAATGCTTGATAGCCTTTTAGTATTTCCAAAATAATAGCCTCCCCCTGAGACCTTCAATGTACATCATAGATGAAAGTGAGTACAAACAGCATTTTTCAAGGGTTCATTCATAAATATGAAAAATATACCTACTTTGCTAAGATGAACGATAAAGCATCAAGAATGGTCAACCACATTGAGTCAACTATCGATACACAAAGAAGTGCAGTTCTTCCGGTCAATTTCGCTGGTGGATCAGACTCACATCTTGGAGAATCAAGCTGGTCACTCCAAGAAAAATATGAAGTACATGTCATGTGACAAATTGTCTTTCAGATATATAAAAGAAAGCCAAAGAGAAGGACAGCAACTCAACCAATTACCTCACCCATGACAACTGCCTCATCTGTTAAAGTAGCCACAGTGAAAACAACGCCTAGTAGGCCCTCAATTGCTAAAGTTATTGCATGTGCTTCACTTGCAACTAAAACGGCAGCATTCGAAGCATCACTATCTAAGCTCCACTCAATCCCTACAAGCCAAATTGCTCAGTGATTAGTGTTACTAGTTGAAATTCACATATCCTATTGATAAAGGTTTTGCAAGATATGACTCTAAGACAGTGAAAAGGCTAGCAAAGTACAAGAGAAGGAATTGACCCCCTGCCCCACCTCCAAAATGGAGCTCCTAAGTCTATCCACCTATCAGGAAGAAGAAAACAGACAATTACAACCTAATACATCAATTTATTTGTTTCTATAGAGAACCCAAAGTGATACTTAATCGCCGACATTTTTGCATCACTAAGCACCACGATACTGAACCAAACCCACATTCATTTCTTTTTCTCAACAAAGAGAAATAGGTATATATCTGAACTCCCTAGAGCTTGCAACCATAAAAGTCTAAGCAATATTGGCTTTTAAACAAAGCTTCAGCATTCTACTTCGAGAGTACAGGTACATGACATTTGTGAAAAATTCAATCTTCTATTGCAGTTCTTAATCCAATGGAAACAATAATCAGTGGCTATATTCTCATTGATGCACTGCATTTCAATGAGTTCCACTTAGCACTCCAAGGAGGGATGTAATAACCCTTATCTTTAATGAAGGGTTAATTGGCAATTTTAACCACTGATAAATTTTTATTCAAAGAATTTTTTTTTAAAAAAAAAAGAAGAAGAAGCGGCCAAAGCCTTTATTTTTCCCTTCTCTGTTGCGCTACAAAAGAACAAAAAAATTAGGGCAGTCCCTTCTTTTAGGAGAGAACACGCCGTTCATCAATGTTATTCGGGAAAGTTCGTACACAAAATTAACTTGATCTTTGTACCACTATTTTAGGTGAAAAATTCAAGTATTGAATTTTCTTCTTGTTGTGTGCTCTTGTTAGTTTAACTATAGACATATATACCAGAAACTATTGGTAAGAGTGCAGTCTCTGAATTGTAATTGTTGTTTGAAGTCACTTTTGGGGTATTCACCTTAGTTTATTTGTACGAAGTTTGTGTAATATTTGGGGAAACAGAGCATTAACATATTTATCAGAATTTTCACCAATTAAATTTTAACAATGAGATTAAGAATACTTTTACTTTTAATTTATAGTCTAAGACATTAGGTATTAAGGTTTAACTCTAAACTTAAAGGTTAGAGACATTGAGATTGACCAGCATAATTGATACTGGTAACCACTATTTTGTATAGATTGAAGTCATTGAAGGTTGTTTGGATTGTGTTTTACGCCTTGCAAGGTTGGAGCACTTGACATTAATAAAGTAAGTGAAACTTTAAGCTTTAGTACTTGCTTTTCAAACATGCTTTGAAAAAAATATATTTTCTCTGCCTGGTGCATGTATTGGGACAAGCATGTGCTTGGCAGAACTAGTGTCCTTTAATCATCCCTACACATACTATTTTGCGAAGAATATCAAATATTTTTATAAGTTATATGTGGTGTGATGCTGGATATCTTTCTTCATTGTTGTGATATGGTTACTAGGGGCATACATAGTTGTCGTAATATATTAGAGGCAGATTTATGCTGCTATAATGTGTTAGGGGCTTTGTACACTCTGCTGTAGCATACTTTTAGAGCATTATACATACTGCTATGGACTTGTCAGGCTAATGGGTTGATCTCCTTCACTGCCGTTATCACAAGCGTTGAGTGTGGATTGAATTAAGATATGTAATGAACCTTTTTGAACATTTGTTTGAACTTAGTGAGCAATATATAATGAAGTATATTCTTGTGTATATTATTTATGAATATTCGTTGTGTAGATGTATTTAATAACTCTAATTCCAAGGGTATTAAAGTAGCGAGTCGACGATCTTACCTGGTTATATTTATATATAGCTCACTCCTTGCATGTCAATGCAGATACTGTTGTAGAGGGTGAGACTTGTGGCTGACAAGTTCGTTCTCGTCGACTCTGTTGTTGAGGTGAGCCTTCGCATTGTTCGTGGAGGCTACTATCTCAGCTCTATCTATTACAGCTTGTTTTTTTTTTCTTGGGATTTGTATGCCCGACAGTTGAACTCATGTCACTCTATTAGATGCTCCATGATCTTATTGTGGGATTTAGGCTAGAGATATATTGTTAAGTGACCTTTTTCTTTCGTAACTTGATATACGATTTTGGTTTGATAGTTCTTCCATTTTAATGAGTAGTGATGAGGTCTGGTGTTGCACATATTGTATCTATATGTTTTGATAATTTGGATGCGTGTATGGATGTTTGGTTCTCCCGAGAGATAGTATTAGCGGGTGCCAGTCACATCTAGGGGTTATTTTGGGATGTGACAAAGTTGGTATCAAAGCATAGGCTTTAAGTCTTGAGTTTGGTGGATTCTTATTCATGGGTATGTAGACGCCCACACTTATGACCTTGAGGCTACTAAACATTTAGGAGGCATTCTCTATTTCATTCCTTATTCGTGTGTTGAGTCGAATCAAGTTTAACTTTTTAATAATTTTCTCAGATGGCTAAGAAGCGTGGCTTTTCCTCTGTTGTTCGAACTAATGCAATTGTTGGATGTGATGAGGGACGTGGTACTACCTCCAATGGCAGTCATGGTAGGTCTCATCCTACTAGGGCTCGGACCAAGGCACCTGCTGCTCCTCAATCAGGAGTTGTGAATGAGGGACAGACTCGAGTTGTTTCCCCAGAGCGAGTGCAGGAACAGGTTGTTTAGGATGCTCCACAAACAGTGCCAGCTACTGCACCTACTGTCGCTTTACCTACAGATATTATGATGAGATTGTGATGTTTTAGAGGCATTGGTGCCTAATCAGGATGGAATCCCAGCTCCTCAGACTACTACACAAACACTAGAACAAGTTCAGTTGAATGTTGATGCGATTCAGACATTACATTTGACCCCTCAACAAGTTGGTCATCCAATTGCAACTTCAGGGCCATCCAAAGATCTTAAGAATTTCATGGACCTTAAGCCACTAAAGTTTGATGCGACACCAGCTTCTATTGAGCCTCGAAAGTTCATTGATCGTTGTGAAAAGATACTACATTAGGGTTGAAGGAGACTCGTGGTGTGGAATTTACCACTTTTATGTTCTCAGGAACTCCAGAAGCATGGTGGACTTATATTCAAAGAGGTAGACAAGTTAGGTCACCACTTATGATCTGGTCAGAGTTTTCAACAATGTTTAAGGATAGGTACATCCCATTGAGCAAACAAGATGATATGAGAAGTCAGTTCCATGATTTGCGTCAAGGCAATATGACAGTTACAAAGTATGCGGCCAAGTCCACTAAATTGTCCAGGTATGTCCTATTTTTTATTGCAGCTCCAAGGGATAAAGTGAGAAGATTTGTGGATGGACTAGAGCACCGTTATCATGATCCTATGACATGAGATGTGCAAAATGGTACATATTCAGATGTGGTTGAAACTGCTCTTCATTGAGAGTCTTATTAGGAGATGGAGAAAATCGAGCGAGAAAGAAAAAAGACATGTAATATAGGTGGATTTAGTGGTGCTCCATCTGGAGGCAAGAGTGGATTTCATCGTGGGCAGTCTAGGCCTACTCAATCAGAGTCGATGGTGCAATCTTCTAAGAATGGTTATCCAGCTACACAGAGTCAACAACAAATGCAGAAGAAGGATGATAATTCTTCCCAATTCGAACAACATCCAAGGTGTTCTAATTGTGGTAGGAATCACAGTGATCGTTGCTTTGGTATTGGTGGTCCTTGTTTTACTTGCGGTGAAAGAGAGCATATTGCTAAATTTTGTCCTAGGGGAGATTCTGGTACTAGTCTAGCTACTACACAGGTGCAGAGAAATGTGGCAGATACTCAGACTCACATTCAGCCAGCTAGGGCTACTCCACAAGGTGCTCGTGGATAGGGTCGACAGGGTGCACAGCTTGCTCAGTGAGCAAGTGGACCACCGAGATTATTTGCTATGGCCAAACAAGATGTCGAGCGATCTAATGTTGTAGTCACAGGTATTATTACTGTCAATGCTCATGTGGCATATGCTCTTATTGATCCTGGTTCTACGTATTTGCATGCATCCCCATCTTTAGCTATATCTATAGAATGACGAGTTAAGACTCTTAATGTGCCATATATGGTCATGACTCCAGTAGGGGAGACTTTATCAGTGGATAGAGTGTATAGGAATTGTGTTATATTTGTGTAGGGCAAGGACACAATAGCTGCTCTATTAAAGTTGCCGCTATCTGACTTTGATGTAATTATGGGCATGGATTGGTTAGCATCACGTTATGCAGTTGTTATTGTATCAGTCCTAGTAAAAGGCATCATGTAGCATACAGAAGCTGGTGTCACAGTGAAAATAAGAATTAGTTGTCCAAATATAAGATGTGATTATTCTTTTTATGCATAAAGTTACCAGATGCTGAGTGCCAAACTACTTGAACTATTCGGAAGTCACTTTCTCAGTCTTATTCTCCTCAGGTCTTTCTTATTCTGCTCTCAGATAAGTCTTATTTAGTCATTCCCTACCATCAGCTGACCATGTTAAGTCTGTTTTTTGTATGGTCTCATGGTTCAGGTTTTTCATGGAAAAGCGTTTCTTGTTGTCCCTACCATCAACTGACCATGCTATTCTTTTTTCCTTTCCATAATATACATCCTTATTGGAAGATTAATATATTTTCATGCCTGATCCAGATGTTTTAATTTCAAAATTTTGAGAACCATGCATGACATTTCAGAAATAAAGGCAACACATTCTCGGGAATAGAATTAATACCCACCAGAAAAACAAATCCGCCAGAGAATATGTCTGCATCATTCAAGCTTTATTTTAAAAAGTTTAAACCAATTTACTATCTTTACTGTCAACCATTTTAGTTCATAATAAACTGAAAAGATCACTCTTCAGGGCATATAAGTTGGTTAACATTTGTGGAGAATCATATTATGCTGTAGATTCTCTACTTTTTCCTGCTTGTAAAAGAGAGTTATTTCCATTATTAATAAGATTATTTACCTTGTCAAAAAAAAGATCACTCATCAAGGCTCCAGCATTATACTTCATCATATCTAAGTAATCATTTACAACAATCATTAAATCAATGAGTCAACTGATTGCTGCCAAAGGTAATTGACGTAATCAGGAATCCTGGATAACTCATTTGAACTTATTAACAAGCCAAACAAGTCAAAATTTGTGAATATCCAAAAGATTTTATGTTCCATTCTCCACCTATAATTCAACCAGAGAGCAGATGATGCAATTACCTTTTGCTTTACTACTAAACATTCCAGCTACAGCAGCAAGACTCTCCTCACATGTGTCTTGAAACTGGATATAGAAGAGAGAAAATTAATTCAAGTTTATTCCCAAGGAAACCATAATGATACAAAATGAGTTCAGAGATAAAGCAAAGAAAGGAGGATGAAGCCAAAATCAAACAATGTGAGTGTTTAGTCTAAAATAAAGAAGACTCAAAGACGACCTTTATCTTTACATCAAAAAGTATACATTGGCGTTGAGAGGCCAACAGTTTCTTTTTCCCGTACGACTAAAATAAATTTAATGTGCAGGTCGTCGGACGTGGAGGAGTCAGTTCGTGACGTCCCTTCCCTCCCCCCCCCCCCCCCCGCCCCCTTCAAGCCTCTTCGCATTGTGTTGTGTTTCTGGAACCCCAAAGGAGGAGAAATCATCATCTTTTGCTAGCTTGCACGCTGGCTCCTTGTTATAATGAGAACTGTGTCATCAATTATTATCTCCACCTTAGAACTGATTTCTGCTGTAGCCAAACCAACCAGTTTGATTTTTTTTCTATGAGAGCTTCCGGTCTAGATCTCTATTAGTGAATCAATTTAAATTGATCTCCATACCGGTTCACTAATCCAAGGGTAGTTGTGACTTTCCCCACTCTCCTTTGAGCCCAACTTTTATCAAATTCAAACTGGCCAATTTTTACCCTATTCATTATCTGTGTCATCCATAGCTTCCGGTGGATGAGAGCTTCTAACTCCCTTGTGCGAGTTTCTTCCACCCTCCTCTTTTTTCTCCTCCCACCCTCCTCTTCTCCTCCTCAACCAGGCTCCCCTTTAAAAATTTCAGGGCTAAACTCTAGTGTTAACCAGGTCCTAAATATTCTGTTCCCCTCCCCCCTCCTACCACTATAGACATCAGTACTCTCCACCCTTTCTCACCAAAACTCTTTAACTCAAGACATATCAGTAAGATTGCAGTCCACCCCAAGAAAACCCCACCATTCATTACCTACATAATTGAAGAGCTCATTACACCAAAGATGCAAAGGTAATCCTATGACAACCAGCACCCCGTTTCATTTTCTCTTCCTCTTGAGTTCCAGAGTTGCTACCTCAGACCATCTATAAAGTCAAAATTGTCATCCAACCATCTCTCACCCTCTTTCAAGACATGGCTAGACTCAATTCCACTTAAGCATGTGCACAAATTGGTTCATTTCAGTTTTGGCTGTCTTCAGTTTGAAATTTCAAATTTCGATTTTCTAAAATTCTCATCCAAACTCGATCCATTCTAGGTCAAAGTTGATTCATGTTTTACTTTTTCGATTCGGTTACACAAATCGGATTGTTGCATTTCAAAATTTAGACAAACTGTTTTTATTTCAATTTTAGAGCAAACATAACCAAAAGTAACGAATCTTAAAATTTCATCCTTAAATAGCCAAGATATTAACCAAAATAAAAATTATAAACTTGCAAATACAATAGCATATAAATGGCAAAACAAGAGCTTGACAACTTGTGCTACTCCAAGGTTACAAGCATCATAGCATATTTTATTGAGGCACGCACTGTATATTTCTACACACTCAAACATACCCTACTGCTCTTCTGAAAATAAATACTCCTCTATGTATGATCAATAAATACTTCTTGCTATCAGGGGGTTTTCACAAATGTTCAACCACATGTTTTGTTACTAGTATCTTTGAACAGCATTCAAACAATTCGGTTTTCAGTCAGCTGGGATTGTAAATACACCCAACCGTATCTGAACCAGGAAACCATTATATTTTATAATTGAATTTGCACACCAAATTCAAATTGTATAATCTATATTGTATTGTCTGAATTTCTTCAAATCGGCTCGAAAATTCGAGTTTAACCGATTTGTGCACAGGCCTACTCTCACTAGAAAACATGAACAAGAACATCAAGTCTCCCATAGAAGACACTTTGATCCATTGGTTGAAATCCGAGGCCTTCACTGCCCAAGACGGAGTCTGGTGAAGTCACCCTCTTCTTGAACATTCCCACCAAGCACTTTGCAATGAAAGCTTTCCTCTTAAAGATATGTCTTATAGATAGTGTGAACCTCGGTTCATGTTCTCCCTTCAGTCTTCTAGACCCCCCATCCAAAGCCAAAGCTGGAGCAAAGAGAATCTCCTTGTAAGGATGAGTCTTCAGCTTCCTGGCATCTAGAGAATAGTAGGAGTCTCTCTCTAGATCCATTTTTCTCTCCCCCATATTACTTATAAAATTAGAATAAGCTCCAGGAAGAGATTGCTAAGCCTCTTGCCAAATTTAAGAGGAAGACGCAGCAACAGTAATGGAAACAAATACCACAAATTTGCACTAGTAGAGTAAAACCATTATTCCTCTATTTTTAAAGGATAGTGGAATTAGAAAGATAAAACAGGTGTATAAATATGATAGGAATAAAGTGGAGTATAGAGCCCATATGGTGTACCTGGATACTCGAAACAACACGTGCAAGAGCTTTTACCATATTCTCAACCACATTTGTGTTCTTTGGATGCCTGCGTACAATCAAATACACACACACATATGTAAAAGGGAGAACTGAAGAATAGAGGAACATGGTAACTGTATAGATAGGTAAAATCAATAGTGTTAATGATGGAAGAAAACACCAGGTGGGTGGATAGGATTACAGAACTTGTACACAAATTAAATTGGCGATGCAATGGTGCAGGAATCCCAATAAATTGTTCACATCAGATATAGCTTTCCGTTTACACCACAGTGATAGCTATATGTACATATATGTTGGACTATGTATTGCTTCAAACTTCCCTTCATAAAACCTATTGTTGCTTTCTTGCCATAAACTTCACAGCAAGTAAACCTTTGGTTGCTTTCTAGCCTCCAATGAACAAGCATTGTGGGAGGAGGTGATTCAGGCAAAATATGAAATGGAAGATCACTAGTCAACTTGCATGGTGACCAACACTTATGGAACCAGCCTTTGGAGAACCATAAGGAATCTTTGGCCAAAACATAGAGGGGACTGCAAAACTAAAATCGGAAACGGTGCAAAGGTCTCCTCTTGGGAAGATAGTTGGCTGGAACAAGGTTCTTTAAAAACTCTTTTCCCGAATGTTCTCATAGTCAACCAGCAGCACAGGGCTACTGTGGCGAAGTTTTGGTCAAGCCAAGGATAGAATCTGAGTTTTAGAAGACCTTTCAATGATTGGGAGATCCAAAGAGTTGTAGAATTTTACAGAATTCTGGAACAATTCAGAGGAGACAATACTGGCCAAGATTGTATGGAATGGCAGGGTCACGAGCAAGGCAGATTCAGTGTCAAGGGGTTGACAAGAGGTTTAACCCCATTAATAATCAGATTAAAGGGTGGCCCTAGAAACTGATCTGGAACCAAAATTCCCTAGGAAGTCTCTTGTTTTACTTGGCTACTTGCTAAACAGGCTATTTTGACTCAGGGAAATATCATGAAGAGGGGTATCCATCTGAGCCCCAGATGTCTCTTATGTGGAGAAGAGGCTGAGACAATGACTCACTTTTTTCTTCACTGCAAAATCACTAACCAGGAGTGGGACCTATTCATCAATACAAACGGGCTAAATTGGATGATGCCAAGCAGAGAAACCCGAATCCTGAAGTTATGGAGTAGCTATGCCAACATCTCGGGTCATAAGGAAAGATGGAAAATCACACCTGCTTGTATTCGGTAGTCAACGTGGAAATAAAGGAACCTCATATGTTCTCAGAATAAGAGTAACACTATTCAGAAGATGAAGATGAACTGTCTTGTGTTGTTTCATTTTTGGTGTAAACAGGAGTATATGAAAGATATAGAATCAATTGTCAATGTCTTAGGATCCCTGTATAATTTTGTCATGGTTTGAAGATCTTCCTATATACTCTCTTTAAATTGTATTTAGGATCCTGTAACATGTGGTGGCAGGTTTTATCATTTTTGGAAGTAGAAATACAAATTGTTACTCTCTCAAAAAAGTGAACTCTGCAGTTGCTAACTCTAAGGCACAACATTGCTTCAAACCAATTCAGAATCTTCAGAAGTGGGAGGGCAGCTTCTTGGTATTACATGTAGTGATCACCTCCATGCTATGGTAGAATATAAATTCTTGATAACATGTTTAACAGCTTCCTTGCAACTTCAATTTCCACAAAATAGATGCATAAAACAAACTAGTTCCTCTTTTTCCCAATGAACAGCTTACTTCTCAGTTTGCCTCACATCTTTAGATAGGAGTAGTTTGATTTGGCTTTCAGTAGACGAGAGAGGAGAAGCAAGCACCGTGAAGTGCATTTGAGGAGTTAGGCACATACCATTCATTTTTGTGAAGCGGAAGAGAAAATATGAGAGAACTTTGCTTGATTACTCCCTCAAGCTATTGGGGATTAAATATTTATTTTTACATGCCTTAAAAAGGAAAAGAAACCACAACCTGATAACAATAGGAGTAAATTAAGCCGCCTACCATATTCACATATATTCTAGAACTAGAATACTTATAAGGATTCTAACACTCCCACATTTGGTGCATGTAAATTATAGGTACCATGCTTGCTACATATACAACTTATTCTAGGACTTTCTTGAATTTGTCTACAACCCAATCATTTGACACAAACTTTGTGACGATGTCTCCTGAAAGTACCTTCTCTTTGACAAAAATGGCAATCAATTTCAATGTGTTTGGCCCTCTCCTGAAACACTAAATTCGATGCAATGTAAAGTGCAACCTAGTTATAATACACTAAGTTCCATTCTTTATCTCTCCAAATTTTAACTTCTCGCATAGTCATTTGATCCATATGAGTTCACAAGTAGCCACCACCATAACCCGATATTCCACTTCAGCACTTGATCTAACAAAATCACATGTTGCCTCTTAGTTTTACACGACAGCTAATTTCCACTAACTGGAACACAGTATTCGAAGGTAGATCATCTATCAGAGAGTGGCCTTGCCCAATCTGTATTAGTGTATCTAACAATTTTCTCATACATTCGATCTTCGTAAAGTAGTCATTTACCCTGAGAAGATTTGATCAATGGTCATACCTAATCACACCTCTCCAATTCTTCATTGGTCTACCTCTACCTCTCTTTTGACCAATCACTGTCAACCTCACGCACCTCCTCACTGGGACATTTGTGTTCCACTTTACATGCCCTAATCATCTCAAACTCATTTCCCACCTCTTATCCACCACTAAGTCAGCTCCCATCTCAAGCCGTATATCTTCGTATCTTAACTTATCTCTCCTAGAATGCCCAAACATCCACATCCTACATACCTTAACTTATCTTTCTTAGTGTGCCTACACATCCATATCCTACATGCTTTATTTATAGTATGGGAAATAACAGATATCTTCACACAATTTGACAATCTAGGGGATGAATTTCGAAAAAAAAAAAACATGATCATATTATCTGCACAAAGTAGGTTTCATCCAAAAAGATTATTTGCAAAAAGTATGTTTCATCCAAAAAAAGTTATCAACATAGAAAAATCCACTCATCAAAAGGTGAGCAACCTTACATGTCAAAAATAAGGAAAAGAATTTGCATAGTGCGTGCTTCCACACAAAAACCCTGCCAAATAAGCAAAGTTATCATAAATTAGAGTAGATAGAAGCTAGTATTCACCTGACTTACTTCATAGATTCAATGTAATGGTTGGAAGCAATAATTACAGGAGAATTATTCAAAAAAATAAGAACAAAGTTTGGGAAATACCCTCAAGATTTCAAGAACAAGAATGCGATGCCACAAAGGTAAGTCTAGAGATATAACCCTCACCAACATGCTGAGAAATACCTGTCCGAAAGAGATTGACTAGTTTAGCTGAAAGCCACTCAAAAGTAGGAAATAAAGTTGCCAATCCTAAATAACAAACAACTAGCAAAATATCTTAAATTAAGCAAGACTAAAAAATCAGCAGATTTGTTGATAAATTTGGCATCAGATAAAGTAAGCATGCCCTCTGCGAAACTAGAGAATGAGGAGAAAAAAGTGTATTATAGTAGTGTGGAGCAGAAAACTGAATACAAGTATTCGATTTGTATACTAACACGTCACAAATCTTTTAATGAGTATACTTCATCAAAAAGATTTCCCAAGATTTATGTTAGGGTTCGAACTTCTCCTTTTTGTTTTTGATAAGGGGTTCAGATTCTGCACTGGACCGAGATACAACACCTTGCTTCTTACTCCTCGATATTAGGTTCCCCCCAAACAAAAACACAATAGCCTATAGTAGATTTTCTATCAATCTTGGATCTAGCTGAATCAGCATATGCAAAACACTCCACATGAATATGGTCAGGATTTCTATACAATATGCCAAGTCCAAGAATTCCTTTCAAGTAACATAGGATTTATTCCAAAGCTTCCCAATGTTTGACCATAGGTGCAGATAAGAATTGGTTAACAACACTTACTGCAAAAGCAATATCCGAATGAGACACAATAAGGTAGTTAACTTCCCAATCAACCTTTTATATCTCTCTGGATCATCAAAAGGATCACCATCATCTTTCATAAGATGCATATTGGGAACCATTGGAGTACTACAGGATTTGGCTGCTAACTTTCTGGTATCTACAAGTAGGTCAAGACTCTTCCTCTAAGACAAAAAAATTCCCTTCTTCCTTTGGTTTACTTCTACTCCCAAAAAGTATTTCAACGCGCCCAAGTCCTTTGTATGAAATCTAGTATGCAGGAAAGATTTTATGGAAGAGATTCCCACCTAATCACTTCTTGTGTTGACAATGTCATCAACATATACAATAAAGAGGATAATGCCAGATGATGATTTTTGGGAAGAGTTGGATAAGGTTGTGAGAGGCATACCAGTAACAGAAACAATCCTCATCAGGGGTGATTTTAATGGACATGTCGGGGAAACCACTAGCGGGTTTGAAGATGTTTCCGGAGGCTTTGGTTCTGGAGAGAGGAATTGAGGTAGGACGTCTCTCTTGGATTTTGCCAAAGCCTTTGAGTTAGTTATTGCTAACTCATGTTTCCCTAAGAGGGAAAATCATTTGATTACCTTTTGTAG
Source organism: Solanum sejunctum (assembly GCA_025642045.1). Lineage (NCBI taxonomy): Eukaryota > Viridiplantae > Streptophyta > Magnoliopsida > Solanales > Solanaceae > Solanum > Solanum sejunctum. The sequence continues at coordinate 8,574,720 of JAOTQJ010000111.1, read as the reverse complement.
TGCGATAACTAAGGCTCAAATTGATTACTTCTCCAAAAGTGCGATAGAAACCTTTGTAAGAATTGCAAGGTTATTTCGAGTGAAAATATTTCCACTTAGCATAGGCTTCCACTGATGGATTTAGCGATTAAGAAAGAAAAGAAGAAGAAGGTTGTTAATGCCCTACCGAGGATTAGATGGGGAGGCCTAACTCTTGCCCTTTCACGAGAGATGGAAGATAAGCTGAGTAGTTTAGAGACTTGTAGTAGTGGCGGAGATGTGAACAATATGTAGGACACTACTGCTGGTTGCATTAGAAAAGTAGCTACCAAGGTACGAGGCGTTTCGAGAGGGACCTTTGGTGGACGTCGAGGCGATTGGTGGTGGAATGACGAAGTCCAAGGCAAAGTAAAAGCTAAGGCTACGTATATGAAATATTTGGAGTGTAGGGATGAGGATGAAAAACGAAGGCTTAAGGAGATCTACAAGTCGACAAAGACAGAAGCGAAGATGGCTGTGACGAATGCTAAGACAGCAGCATTTGAGCGTCTATATGTAGAGCTAAGTGATAAGGGCGAGGACAAGAGATTGTATAGGCTCGCTAAAGAGAGAGAGGAAAGCACGCGACTTGGACCAAGTGAAGTGCATCAAGGATGAGAAAGGTGAGGTGTTGGTGGATAAGTCTTCCATTAAGCTAATGTGGCAAGCTTACTTTCATAAACTCTCAAACGAAAGAGAGAGATATTGAGTTGGGTGAGTTGGCACACTCTGAAAGTCATCGAGATTTTGGTTATTGCAGGCGGTTCAAAGTTGAGGAGGTTAGATGTGCTATTAGTAGGATGAAGAAAGGGAGGGCAATCGGACCCGATGAGATCCCAGTTGATTTTTGGAAGAACATGGTCAAGGATGGCATAGAATGGTTGACTAGATTGTTCAATGCTATCATGAAGACTGTCAAGATGCTCGATGAATAGAGGAGGAATACAAAATGGTTCCATTGTACAAAAATAAGGTGATATTCAAAATTGTAATAATTACAGGGGTACACTAATTCAGAAATATGGATTAATTTTTTCTAATAATATTAGTTAAGAACATATGTTTACTACACTATATATCTTAAAATTTTAATTTAATATTATTTATAAATATCGTTATTTGTCTAATATAAATTATTAATTTTAAATAATTAATTTTTGTTTTTAAATATTCACATAACCTTGTTATTACACTTGTGCAACTAAACAGCACAGTGGTAATTACACTGCAACTATATTGTTGCAACCAAACAGGTTTGTAATTATTAGACTGCATAATTAATGGACTGGTAATTACTACCCTAGTAATTACATCAATTCAGATTACTAGGTGGCTTTCCAAACAGACCCTTAATCCTCTGATAGAGCCAATCTCCTCCCATACTAGTCTTCTTTCCACATAGCCGATAGGAGCATACACCCAAGTTATATGGCAAGTGAAATCTTGCAATTAAGCTTCAATTTACAAGTAAGAGCATATGCACCTATCTCAAGTATTTCCCCTTTCTGAGTTTTACTATCCCATAGCATCATTATCCTTCCTCTGAATCTACTTGCCTCAAAACATGCCATTTTAGTCCATCTACATACCCACCCAACCACCATAATTGCATTATCAATCCTATGATATCCCTCTTAATTTAGTTTCTTGTGGACAAATAATATCAGCTTTTCAATCCCCCATAATATTCTTGACTATCTTCCTTTTATCCCTGCTATTTAACCCTCTTACGTTCCATGACACTAGTTTGAATTGCATCATGTAATGGTCAGGATGCTCCACCCCTTATCTCTACAAACCCCACTCTTGAATTTCACATCAAAGGCTACTAAGCCTTTCAATTCTTTAACGCCTTTAAATCTGTTCCTCTTACAGACCATTTCCGACTCCTGATTCCTTGCTTGTCTGGAACTATCCACCTTAAGTAGTTCCATGGCTTCTTCCTCATGACCTCGAAAATCAGCCCCCAATAATTTCCCAGTTTCATCATGTTCTGTTTCACCCACGCAGACGCCTCCTCTTTTTTCGTAATTAATTGTTGTTGTGTGCGCAAAGGCTCTGCCTCTTTGATCTCCCATTCTTCAGTAGAGGCCAATGATCTTTGACCAGCGATTGTGCATGGACTTTCTTCCTTCCCCCTCCTCATCTCCCCACAATTTGCAGGGGCTTTTCGACAAATTCCTCATTTAGATTCACCACTATCATCTCCTGCACAGTGTTTAGTTCTGTGTCTTGTTGTCTTGCATGACTAGAAGAGAGATGTAGGATTCCATGACCTCAAGAAGTCTATCTCTATTGAGTATGGGCTGAGTTGAATTTACTATATTGTTAAAAATAATTAATTTTGCCTGATCAGGCCCATTTTCCACTTCAATTAAATAAACTCCCTTGGGCCTCTCTAAACCCAATGCAGAACTCTTCATTAAAGAAGGCATGCCACTCTCACATGACTTATCTAAATCCATCTTTCCAGATATCGTCTGTACCATGTTTTTTTGTACCAAAATCCCTTACATTTAGGGATTTTTTTACTACATCACAAAGATTGACATTACTGTATTACCATTTGGTCCAAAGTGAGACCTGAATTTTCTGTGGTCTGTCTTCTCTAATGGTACAGCATGTTTTTTTCCGGCGACATTTCAAACATCCCTTTGCTTTCAGTCTATATAGGGAAGCGGTATCTGACTCCTCGCGCTATTGACACCTCTTATGGTATGCTTCTGCCATCGTTTGTAACCAGAATCCTCACCCACTTCATGCGGTTCAACTCTGTCTCCTCTTCAATAGCTATCCTTCCCCCCACAGAATTGTCCAATTTCCTTGGAAACTTGATGCGTCCAAAGGTGTAGAGGAACACCCATGACTTTGATCCAAGTTTCTTTGATTTTCATGTTGTTTGGTAGGCAGCCTAGCACTGGACTCAACCATTCTATGTTAAAACCAAGGTTTTTCCACCTCCATTGGCCTTGCTGTGTTTGTTCTGCCATGAACCTATTAGGAAGTTCAAAGAGGCAGATATCTCCATATAGCTCATATATGTTGACCCCAAAGGCCTGCTTCCACTCAGATGATGACCATCTTCTGATCTCAGACAGAAAAGATTTTTCTTTCATTGCCTTGGCCAGATATCCAACGAGGCACCTCTTCAGAAGTCTATCATTTTGTCAATCTTTTTTTTTTGATAATTTCTATCATTTTGCCCATCTTGCTGTGCTTGCAACCTCTGTTTCTTGATGGCCCATCGAAATCCATTTACTATCGCACACAGCCTTCGAATATGGGTAGTTGGATTCTGCTAGTCTTGAGATATTGGCTGGTAACTGTCTTTTGGAGCATTTAATGAAATTCTCTATCTTAAAAGCTATGTCATGCCATCCGGCATTCAAGATTGGTTCTGGAACAATGATTACTGATCTTCCCCCAGCATTTAAGAAGATAAAGCTTATATATCTCCCATATTCATTATGTTTCCTTGAACAAAAGTACTCTTCCTTTCTGTCAGCAAACTTCCACCTACTTATGCTCTTCTTTTGATCAGTCGATGCTTGCTTAGCAAGAAACATATCCAGACTATCACCTTGCTGCTAATAGTTGATCTTCTCATTACCCATCTACTCCTCTCCACCCATTCGCACCAAACAGATCCATCCGAACTCCATCTAGTGATGTCAAATGATTTGAATCCCGCATTGAAATATATTTTGTTTTCCCCCATATCTGTCGGAGAGAGGGAACAGAAAAGGAAGAAATTATACTATCGCAGAAGGAGATAGCTGTGAAAGAAGAAGAGAGATGTTAGTTTCCAGGCGACCTATCGGAAAGAGGGTTCTCTCGCTCCTAGGAAGTAGGAGACAGAGTTTTGCAGAAATGTGCCAGAGAGCATTCTTTTAAAAATGTACTAACTTCTACACCCAACACCCCAAGAGAGCATAAAATGTACTAAAGAGAGTTTTTGGGAAATGTGCCAGGGAGCATTCTTTTAAAAAGGTACTAACTTCTACACCCAACACTCCAAGAGAGCATTTTTTTAAAAATGTACTAACTTCTTACCCCAACAATCCTAAGGTGCTTGGCGTAAAAGCACTTACAATACGTCAATCCAAACAGGCTCTCAGTCTGGTTAATTCTGACTAGCCCTAATTGTTACACAGTATCATTTACAATTTTCTTTTTTGCAGAAGAAAAATGATAAGGTCCTTTACAATTTTCTTAACATAAATCAATTAGTCTGTCAGCATAGATGGAATTTCATCTCAGAAAAAATCCATAATGACCACTACAAGGGACAGCAATGTCATAAAATGGTTAAAATTCTACCTCAGATTCAGTGATAAGTGAAGAACTGTAATGTCTGATTATGTTGGCTACTGAACGCAACACCAGACGCCGGTAATTAGGTTCTCCAGATTCTCCTTCAAACTGCTCACAGGAGAATGTATAAGATACAAAGAAAACAATGAGGCAGATTCTTGCAAAGACAGCGGTTCAAAGTGTATGCTTAAATCTGTTTCACTGAGACTAAATTCCTGATGGAAGAACTATCACCTCAGTATCAGTACGTAGTGATGTCATGAGAAGTGAGCATATTTGGAGACGGAGAACCTGCTATTTAGAAGTTACTAATTTGAGAATGGACATAACCAATACAACTAGAACAAAGGATGATATCACTAAACCTCTTCATAAGGAACCAACGCTCTGAACAACACCACATAATTGGATAAAATAAACCTGAAAAGAAATAAGCAACATAAGTAAAATCAAAGTCACAGAAAACTATTAAATAAGTTAGTCAAACTCTTTCAGACTCATTCAGGACATCTACATAAACATGTTGCCTGAGTTACCTCCTCCTCCTCCTACAAATGCTGGATAAAATACTACAGCTGCTACTTTAGCTCATGCTCTAAAGCATGGCCTATTCTTATATAGCATCAAGGTTCTCCAGTCATGGACAATCAAATCAATCAACTAAGTGCAGAAGGATGAGGAACGGGATCATTATCCAGTGAGTTTCGAAATGTGCATCAGCTGGCCCACAATTTCTCAAATATATGATAATGTATAAAGAACAACCTATGCCAATAACTCAATCCTAATATGTGTTTTGGAAAAGAATGGCAGACTTTAAAACTCTACTAGTTAGGGGATGTAGGAAATTAATGTATTTCTCAAAAGTTGAAAAAAGTAACAGTTTTTACAAACTCAATTTAGCAAGTACAGCAAGTTTGTGAAAAGGTAACTATTATAATGCTTCAAATTCATTTGACACACTTCACAAGCAGCAAGCAGAAGACTTGTCTAAGTGGATTAAAGTATTAAGGATCAACATTCATGTGATACGCTTCACAAGCATCAAATAAAATTCATATCTAAGGAGACAGAAGTACAATATCTAAAAGATTAGATCATTACTCAAGTATATCAAGTGCAAATGTCCGTTGAATGGAACTGGCACGTAGCCAAACAGCCTGAAGTACAAAACAGACATAATATCAGTGAGGATCCAACACTTCTATTTGCAATGGAAACCACAATTATAATGGATCACTTTCAGCAAGCAGACAGTTCAAAGATTTTGAATATCTTTCAAACAAGAAGAAGAACCACCCATATCGGCACATACAGATCCACCTGCAGCGAGAGCTGTCAGGTCCTCAAGCAACCGAAGTGCGAGCTTTCCAGAATTAGTTAGGATATCCCTCATCAGTGATGGACCTCCAGAACAAAACTCTTGCTCCAATGACCTGTTCAAGTACATCACAGAGATTGAAATTCGCAAATCGAACTTCATAAGACAAGTATAATTTCTTAACATACCCAACTAGATCAACCACTACCATACACTTCGTAAATGCCAGTAGAACAGCATAGTTTGCACAGAAAAAACATTGTTTCATTAAGAAAGGAAGATTCAGTCGATAAGAAGGAAGAGTACAACAAGAGGAATAGAGTTTTTCAACAAAATACCTGAAATATAAGATTTAAATGAATAGAGTTCTTCATAATCACTCATAGATTAGTGTAGATGCAATACCAACAATGACAAAATACTTGAAATATAAGATTTAAATGAATAGAGTTCTTAATAATCACTCATGGATTAGTATAGGTGCAATACCAACAATGACTACATACCCAGGCATGGATAGAGGGAACATAACATACAGTTAATGCAATAGGCCAAGACAGACCAGACCACCCAATAGACATCTATTAAGTTGCTGAATCACCATAAGTGGAGTATAGTAATGAGTTGCCAGACATGCAGAGAAGAGGCCGAAAAACTAAATCCATAATACCATCAGGACATTTACTTATCATTGAAAAACAAAAGAAGTTATCAGGATGCATACATACTCTAGATGATTTATATTGCGGTTGACATCACTAGTAACTGAACTGCTACGAGAAATGTACACTCCAGAACCAAATTTACCAGCTGGAAGTGACTCAGCAGAAATCACTCGGTCAAATATCAAAGCCACAGCTTGCCTAAAAGTTGCAGCAGCAGTACTGAAATGATTTGCCAAGTATAAACACCCAAATCAAACAAGACATGGAAACGAACAGCCAACTAAATGCATTAAGTTTCACCCTTCAAAACTCACTTTCGCACACTATCAGAGGATCTATTATTTTCAAGAAGGCGAAGAATGATACCAAGAGCTTGAGCGGTGTATTCCTGAAAGTTGAAAGAAAAATTAATGCATATTCATTTCAAAAAGGAAGGACAACCACAATTACCTCAAAATAACGTCCCACCTTAAGAGGAAACTGGGAACTATGGATGGAATTAACAGACGGATTTTTCTTAAGCTAGCTTCCCCTCATTTCTCTCCTACCTTCCTTGTAGTATATGTTATCACATACTCACCCGCTATAACCTAGGATTTTATCATTCTTTAATATACAGCAGTATGTTTTTTCTGTTATACATACTTACACATATCAGGTTTTACAATCAAAGTAATGTTTTGAATTCATTAACCATGAACTAAGTTTGGAGCAACACTCCATACTCGCATAAAAGGTGGTAGAACAAAGTTGTGCTTTATAATACTGTCATTCACATTAGAAAGAAAATTAAAGATATTACACATGGAAGTAGACATTCACAAATGAGATGCAACAGAATGTGCCCACAAAGGATATTGTTGTCCATCACAGATCCTCAAAAGTCTGACAAATTCCAGTTTTTCTTTTCAAGGGACATACAAAACTAGATTTAAGCATACATGAATAAGAAGTTTTGCACTTCTCTGCTTCCATAGATTCAGGCAATCACTTAGTTGTTCAATGTCCTATCAGCCATATTTCAGAAACACATATGGAACAGCCAACCAATTACTATCATAATCAAGATAGGCAAGAAATAAACAATTACCTCTTTATCAGGTTGCAAACGAGATTGAAATATTATGAGGATTGTCTGCAAGGTCTTAAGTTGAAGGCTCTCATCAGTCATTTCCCCGTGCTGTGAAAAGATTTAGAAAAAAGGCAGCTTTTATATGATGCAAATATAGAGTATAGAAGCAATTTGTTACGTTGGAACTCAGAATCCACTTACAGAATTGGTTTCTAATTGCGAAATTGATTCTTAGTTACCCAAATGGGATAATTTTTAAAACCTTACCTTGAAATAGCATGCTAAGAACTAGCAGGTATACAATTTTAGGTTGCCTGAAATCCAGCATAATCTGCTTTAAATACTTTTTTGATCCAAAAAGTCTCTTTTTCTTTTTTCTTGAGAAGGGGCTTCCTTTTATGTTACATTAGGTGCTCAAAGGCTCTTTCTGAGAGATACAGAGCTAAAATGAAAGGCCTTCATCCATCACAAGCTAGCATAGCAAACAATAAATGCGCGAAATCCAGGAAGGGCAGGGGGAATGAATGCCAAATCTTAAGCAAAACCGAAAAGCAAGTTCCCGTGGAGTGAGTTTAGAAAATCAATTAAAGATATATTGCAATGAAGATGAACTCGATTTGTATCAAGATCTAACCGACTGTCAGCTCTAGTTACGATGTTTTCCGTAGACTTGACTGCTCTAGAAATGTTAAATTCTGGCAATTGGTCAATCAACTCCAGTTACATGGAAAGTGTAGAGAAATATATGGGAGCTTACATCTTTGACGGTGTCGAGAATCTCCTTCAAAGCTGAAGTGGCAACTACATCGTGAGAAATGAGCTTTTGCAGACAAGAAAGTCCAATGACGCTCATTTTCACATTCCTAACTTCACAGGCCATCAAAAATATCTTTAATATATCCTCGTTATGTGCTATCTCACTTGGGCTCGACAAAGATCTTAACTGCATATATGCAACAAACTAAAATGGAAACTTTTTATCATTTTAATTTGCTGTTAAAATGAATATGAAAAGGAACCTTCAATATAGCGTGTTCGGCAGCATCTTTCACGGCAGGATATCGCCGGCGAGCTTCTGCCGATAAAGCTCGAAGATCTGACTCCAACACTGCCATCAAAGCCATCTCTTTTGATCCCCTCTCTCTCCCCTAAATGAAACAAACACTTGAAAGTACAATTACGCTTTGCAGATCTCCTCTCTGCTTTCGCAGTGAGACGCAGTGGGAGAGAAGCAAATCCTCGGTCGTTGATGCCCGCAGTACTGGCACTTTGTTTTCATTAATTTAAGGGTCCGCTTGTATTACACGGATATACATATACATATATATATATATATATATATATGAATGTACTCCCTCCGTCTCATTTTTTGTGGCACCTTTTGACTTATCACGATATTTAAGAAAATGTGACACCCGATAAAATTATCAAAATATCCCCAGAAATAAATTATGCACGTAAAATATCTTCTCATGCTCCGTTCGCAAATCCAAGATAGAATTTGCGATCAGCGCGAAAAATTGAGTGAGTAAATAGTCTCGACTGGATTTTAAAGCAACCGAGTCGACTTAAATTTTTGCTAATTAATTTCTGGGCAGTGAGGGTCCGCACCGAAGGTGCGACGAGCTAGGGATGCAAATCCATACTTACATTTTTTGTTGTTTTTCGACGAAAGCTGATTTTTGCGAAAAAGGCAAAAAACACATGTCCAAGCCCCTGGCACAACGCGGACATCTTGTATTATGCAAATTACTTTTTCTTTTGTTAAAGGAAGGGTAATTCCGACTTTTCCCACCCTCCTTAAAACTTAAGTAGTCGGTTTTCACCCGGTTAATTCATAAAAAAGCATTATTTCTTCATTAACGTTAGAATAGTTTCAAGAAAACTCAAGCATAGAATCAAGAACCCAGCTAGGTCTCCAAAAATCTCTTCAATCCTTCCAAGAATTTGAATTCTCAGGTATATAAGACCCTCCAAAAGATATTTTAATAATCTTGTAGCAACTTAAATACTAGTTTTTCACCCAATATTCCAATTACAAGTTGAGATTAAAGTTCCCTGTATTTGTTATAAGTTTATTAAAGTACTATTTATTCATAAATTCTTGATAAGTATCATGACTCTTATTGGTTTCACTATTGATTCAAGATATTAAAACAAGGTTAATAACTATGGATGAAATTATGAGAACTCTTTAAATGTATTTCATGAAAAGTTTTAAAGTTTACAGTTTTGAGTAAGTTTATGAAGTATTTGAATTTCTTGTTTTTGCAAGATATCTGAGAGATAAAGACTATGTTGAAATACCTTGCATTGATACAACTTTTAGACAAAGAAAAGAGTTGAGCAAAAGTTTAAGAAAAGCTAAGTTGGGCTAAGTCCCCAAAAGATCAAAGATATATTTTGAGATCAAAGATATAAGTTATGAGCACTATATAAGTTATTTTGGGAGTAGTATTGAGCACCGATATGAGTGAGAGTAGAATTAATAACTTGAACTTATAAACTACGTAGCCAGCGTAGGATAGGGTTGTACCAAGGTACATTTCCTCACTTGTCACTGAGATGACTCGCTTTTGGGATGGATCCACTCCCCTAGTTTTCGTCCCCTACCCCGGCAAAGTACGAGATGGCTCTGACAGTGTGGGTAAGATATTGTATCACCATGAAGCTCATAGTGGTGATTGTCGGTTAGAGAAACTCCCGAAGTTAAAGCAAGTTAAGTTTTACATACAAATTTTTCAGCATGTTTATTTTCAGCATACATAGTACTTATTACTTATGTTATTTTATCGTGAGATATGATTTATGTACTTTGAGAAATATTGCACTACTTTGAGTTTTTGTTTTGATCATTTTACATACCGTACATTTCACATACTGACGTCGTTAGGACCTGCATTGGCTTATGATACAGACATAGGTGATAGAGTCCCTCAACAGCCGTTTCGTTGAGGACTAGCATCATCTAGCTACTGGTGAGGCCTCTTCTCAGTCAGAGGCATAGAGTCTTGAATTGTGTTTTCTTTCTAGCATTTTCTTTACAGTTGTGGCTACCGTGGGCCTATCTCGGTAGTAGTTTCAGACTATTCTAGTAGAGGTTTCATAGGCTATGTTTCAAGTACTCTAGTTTTTGCTTATTTCAGTTATTATTGAGATGTTTCTCATTTCAGTTTATTCAGACAATTTGATAATCTTAGCTTGTCATTTTTGAAGCCTTTCCATGATTATTTAAATCTTTCGCTGAGTAAGTAGCCAGGCCAAGTGGTTCGCTTGGGACCAGGAATGTTTTCGGGTGTAGCCCACGCCTAGGGTGTGAACTCGAGATATGACAAACTTGGTATCAAAGCACAGAGTTCAAGAGTCCTAGGGAGTCTATAGAACCATGTCTAGTAGAGTCTATATTATGAGTGTGAAGCGCGCCACATATATAATAGGGAGGCTACAGGGCATTAGGAAGAGTAACCATCATTTGTTATTTCCCCCTCGTGCTTTAGAGTTTACCTCTATCAACCTCTTTCTAACTCGTGTGTTTGCGCCTTATTTTTCAGATCATGCCTCCATGCAAAGCCGACAGACCAGTAAGGGGCAGAGGGCCCCAGCCAAGAGAAATGTAAACCAGCCTGGCCCAATTCCTAAGGGACCTAGAGGTCCGACTGTGCCGGTTGAGCAACCACAACAAGCAAACATCTCCAATGCGGAGCTCCACCAGTCACTTCAGACTTTTGCTCAAGTGGTCACCACTCAGGGAGGTCGCTAGGGAGATAGTAGGAATGACTGGTCGGATACTGTCAAAGTTCGTGAGTTCCTGAGGATAAACCCAACTAAATTCATAGGGTAAAATGTGAAAGAGGATCCTGAGAATTTTATTGAGGAGTTCCAAAAAGTGTTTCAGGTCATGCATATATGTGATGTTGAGCGGGTTGACTTGGCTGCCTACTAGCTCAAGGGAGTAGCTAGACTCTAGTTTGATCAGTGGAAAGGAGACAGGGTAGAAGGGGCGCCAGCTTTGAGTTGGGCAATGTTTGAGGAGGCCTTTCTGGGATAGTACTTTCCCCGAGAGATAAGGTAGGCTAAGGTGAGGGAATTTTTGAATGTGAAGCAAGAGAATATGGGTGTACGGGAGTACAACCTCAAGTTTACCCAGCTATCCCGTTACTCTCCAACTATAGTGGTAGACATGTGTACTAAGATGGACTTGTTTGTGTCAGGACTCTCTCGGATGACTAAGAGAGAGAGGCAGGAATGCTATGCTGATTAGGGATATGGACATAGCCTGTTTGATGACTTACGTCCAGTAGGTAGAGAAGGAGAATATGTAGGATAGGGAAGAGTTCAGGAGCAAGAGGGCCAAGACATCAGGTCAGGAGATAGGTAGGAGAGGGGTTGGAGGTGGAAATCACTCATCCTTTCAGCCTAAGGTAGACGGACCAACAACTTCATCTGCTAGTGCACCTGCACTGAGGGTCAGGAACGAGTAGGAATCACAGAACCACAGGTTTTCGGGCAACTAGTCATAAGGTAGCATAGCTCAAGGATCGAACCATTATCCGATTTGTAGTAAGTGTAACAGATCTCATCCAGGAGAGTGCCTTATGGGCACAAATGGTTGTTTCAAATGTGGTCAGGTGGGATATTTCTTGAAGGATTATCCTATGAGAAGGCAGAACATGAGAGATAATAGATCATAATCAGTTCCTTTAACACGGCAGGGTAAGCTAATTCAGAGGGGCACTGGTACACCAGGAGCCAGCGGGGGCACAAACCGCTTATATGCCATAGCCACCAGATAGGAGCAGGAGAACTCACAGAGGTGGTTACTGATATGCTCAAAATATTTACTCATGATGTATATGCATTGTTAGAGCTAGGTGCCACATTGTTATTTGTAACTCCGTATGTAGCTATGAAGTTTAGGGTTAGTCCAGAATGTCTTATTGAGCCTTTTAGTATTTCTGCTCCTACTGGAGAGTCCATCTTAGCCCAGAAATTTTATAGGGGCTGCCCAGTATCAGTTTATCCTAAGAAAATCATAGCTGATTTGGTTAAGCTAGACATGGTAGATTTCGATGTCATCCTAGGCATGGATTGGCTTCATGCCATTTACGCTTCCATAGATTGCAGATCAAGAGTAGTCAAATTTCAATCCTAACGAACCAGTCCTAGAATGGAGGGGTAACTCAGTTTTTCCTAAGGGTCAATTTGTCTTATATCTCAAAGCAGAAAGTTAATTTCCAAAAGGTGCATATACCACCTAGTCAGAGTTCAGGATTTCTCGTGCCGAGGCACCATCTCTCCAGTCTGTCCCAGTTGTGAATGAGTTCCCAGAAGTTTTCCCTGAGGATCTTCCTGTAGTCCCTCCTGATAAGGAGATAGAATTTGGGATAGATACCTTCCCAGATACTCAACCCATATCCATTCCTCTATATTGTATGGCTCCTTCGGAGCTAAAAGAGTTGAAGTTGTAGCTGAAAGATCTCTTAGACAAGGGTTTCATTAGACCAAGCGTCTCACCTTGGGTGCTTCAATTCTCTTCATGCGTAAGAAGGATGGTTCTCTCCGAATGTGCATAGATTATCGTCAGTTGAATAAGGTCAGCTTAAAGAACAAGTATCCTCTTCCCAAAATTGATGACCTATTCGACCAACTTTGGGGTGATACTTGTTTCTCCAAATAGATCTTAGATCTGGATATCATCAGCTTAAAGTTAGAGAGAAAGACATTCCTAAGATAGCTTTCAGAACCAGCTATGATCATTTTGAGTTTTTGGTCATGTCATTTGGACTGATGAATGCACTAGCAATATTCATGGATCTTATGAACAGGGTGTTGAGGTCGTACCTATATATGTTCGTCGTTGTGTTCATAAATGACATCTTGATCTATTCTCGTAACAAGGAGGATCATGCTGACCATCTCAGAATTATCCTTTAGACACTTAAGGATCAATAGCTTTGTGCAAAATTCTCCAAGTGTGAGTTTTGGTTGGCATCTATGGCATTTCTAGGACACATTTTATCTGATGAAGGTATTCTTGTTGATCCCCAAAAGATGGAGGCAGTAAAAAATTGGCCAAGGCCCACAACTCCAATAGAGATAAGATGTTTCTTGGGCTTGGCGAGGTACTACAGATAGTTCGTAGAGGGATTTTCTTCTATCTCAGCTCCTTTGACTAAACTCACTCACAAGAAGGTTAAGTTTGAATGGTCAGAAGCTTATGAGAAGAGTTTTAAAGAGTTGAAAACCAGGCTGACCATAACCCCGGTCTTATCCTTACCCAAAGGAGTTGATGACTTTGTGGTATATTATGATGCTTCTAGAGTTGGGTTGGGATGCGTATTGATGTAGAGAGGCAAAGTGATAACATATGCCTCCAGACAGCTTAAGACTCATGAGTTCAACTACCCAACTCGTGATCTTGAGCTAGTTGTTGTAGTATTTTCTCTAAAAACCTGGAGACACTATCTTTATGGTGGGTAGATGTGTTCACGGACCACAAGAGCTTGCAGTATGTATTCATCCAAAAGGAGCTGAATTTGAGGGAGAGAAGATGGTTAAAGTTGTTGAAAGACTATGAAATGAGCATCCTCTATCACCCAGGTAAAGCTAATGTAGTCGCTAATGCTCTTAGCAGGTTGACCATGGGGAGCATTGCTCACATTGAAGACGAGAAGAAGGAACTAGCTAAAGAGGTGCAAAGACTAGCCCGTTTGGGGTGCAAATTGAAGATTCCGATGAAGGTGGTTTTATTATCAGGAATGGGTCAGAATCATCATTGATGGTGTAGGTGAAAGAAAAGCAAGACAGGGATCCTATTCTCCTTCAGTTGAAAGAAAATGTTCAGAAACAGAACGTATTGGTGTTTGCAAAAAGGGGAGATGGAGTTCTGAGATACCAAGGTAGATTATGTGTGCTAAGTGTTGATGGCCTTAGAGACAGGATCTTATCTGAGGCTCATAATGCTAGATACTCCATTCACCCTGGTGCAACAAAGATGTATAGAGATTTACGAGAAGTCTATTTCTAGGGTGGCATGAAGTGGGACATTGCAGAGTTTATGTCTAGATACCCGAATTGTCAGCAGGTTAAGGTAGAGCACCAAAGGCCTTGTGGTGTGGCCCAGAAAATTGAAATCCCAAAATGGAAGTGGGAGATGATTAACATGGACTTCGTAACAAGCTTACCTCAATCCCGTAGACAACATAATTCAATATGGGTTATAGTAGACAAAATGACCAAGTCAGCTCACTTTTTAACTGTCAAGATGATTGATACAACTCAGGATTATGCTAGACTCTATCTTAAAGAGATTGTTAGGCTGCATGGGGTCCCTATATCCATCATTTCAGACAGAGGAGCTCAGTTACAACATAGTTTTGGAAGTCCTTTCAAAAAGGGCTTGGGACAAAGGTGCATCTTAGTATAGCTTTTTATCCACAGACAGACGGGTAAGCCAAGCGGACCATGCAGACCCTTGAAGATATGTAGAGGGCATGCGTGATAGATTTTAAAGGTAACTGGGATGATCACTTACCCTTGATTAAGTTTTCATATAATAACAACTTCCATGCTAGCATATAGATGTAACCATCTGAGGCTCTTTATGGGAGGAGGAGCAGATCACCCATTCGTGGTTTGAAGTTGGCGAGGCAGGATTGATAGGACTTGATCTAGTACACTAGGCTATGGAGAAGGTGAAGGTTATCCAAGAAAGACTAAAGACAACCCAGAGTCGATAAAAGTCTTACACTGATATTAGCAGGAGAGATTTGGAATTTGAAGTGGGTGATTGGGTGTACCTAAAGGTATCACCGATGAAAAGGGTTCTGAGATTCGGGAAAAAAAGGGAAGCTCAGTCCGCAATATCTTGGCCCTTACCAGATTCTAAGAAGGGTTGGTAGTGTAGCTTATGAGTTGGAGTTACCAGCAGAGTTGAGTGTTATACACCAGGTATTTCATATTTCTATGCTTAAGAAATGCCTGGGAGATCCCTCTCTTATTGTCCCTGTTGAAATGTTGGGATTAATGATAATTTGTCCTATGAAGAAGTCCCGGTGCAAATATTAGACCGACAAGTGCGCAAGTTGAAGATCAAGGGGATAACTTCGATAAAAGTGTCGTGGAGAAATCAATTTGTGAAAGAAGCCACATGGGAAGCAAAAGAAGATATGAATGCCATGTATCCATACTTGTTCGTTGGCCTAAATAAGGACCTTGAAGGTAAACTTTCATATGATTTCGAAGACTTATTTTGTTTAAGTGCAGTAATGTAACCTTGTTGTCTTAAGCTAAATTTTCATATCGTTATCATTTGAGGATGAATGATCCCAAGGGGGAGATACTGTGACACCCGATGAAATTATGAAAATACCCCTAGAAAGGAACCATGCGCGTAATGCATCTTTTCATCCTCCATCCGCAAATTCAAGATCGAATTTGTGATCAATGCGAAAAATTGAGTGGAAAAATAATCTCGACTCAATCTTAGAGCAACCGAATTGAATTAAAATTTTCGCTAATTAATTTCTGGGTAGTGAGGATCTGCGCCCAAGGCATGAGGCGCCAAGTATATGGATCCACACTTAAGTTGTTTTTTTTTTAATGAAAAGCTGATTTTCGCGAAAAAAGCAAAAATACACATGTTCGCATCCCTGGCGCAATGCGGGCATCTTGTATTATGCAGATTACTTTTTCTTTTGTCTAAGGAAGGGTAGTTCCAACTTTTTCACCCTTCTTAAACCTTAAGTAGTCGATTTTCACCCGGTTAATTCATAAAAATGCATTACTTCTTCAATAAAGTTAGAATAGTTTCAAGAAAACCCAAGCGTAAAATCAAGAACCCAGCTAGGGCTCCAAGAATCTCTTCAATCCTTCCAAGAATTTGAATTCTCAGGTATATAAGACCCTCCAAAAGTTATTTTGATAATCTTGTAGCAACTTAAATACTAGTTTTTCACCCAATATTCCAATAACAAGTTGAGATTAAAGTTCCCTGTATTTCTTGTAAGTTTATTAAAGTATTGTTTACGCATAAATCCTTGATAAGTATCATGACTCTTGTTGGTTGTACCATTGATTCAAGATATTGAAACAAAATTTATAATTATGGATGAAATTATGAGAACTCTTTGATGTATTTCGTGAAAAGTTTTAAAGTTTATAGTTTTGAGTAAGTTTATGAAGTATTTGAATTTTTTGTTTTTGCAAGATATCTGAGAGATAAAGACTATGTTGAAATACCTTGCATTGATACAACTTTTAGACAAAGAAAAGAGTTCAGCAAAAGTTTAAGAAAAGCTAAGTTGGGCTAAATCTCCAAAAGATCAAAGATATATTTTGAGATCAAAAATATAAGTTATGAGCACTATATAAGTTATTCTGGGAGTAGTATTGAGCACCGATATGAGTGAGAGTAGAATTAATCACTTGAACTTATAAACTACGTAGCCAGCGTAGGATAGGGTTGTACCAAGGTACATCTCCTTACTTATCACTGAGATGACCCGGTTTTGGGATGGATCGACTCTCCTAGTTTTCGTCCCCTACCCCGGCAAAGTACAAGATGGCTCTGACAGTGTGGGTAAGATATTGTATCACCACGATGCTCATAGTGGTGATTATCGGTTAGAGAAACTCCCGAAGTTAAAGCAAGTTAAGTTTTACATACAAATTTTTCAGCATGTTTATTTTCAGCATACATAGTACTTATTACTTATGTTATTTTATCATGAGATATGATTTATATACTTTGAGAAGTATTGCACTACTTTGAGTTTCTATTTTGATCATTTTACATACCATACATTCCATATACTGATATCCTTAGGACCTGCATCATTTATTGATACAGACATAAGTGATAGAGTCTGTCAGCAACCGCTTCATTGATGACTAGACATCATCTAGTTACCACTGAGGCCTCTTCTCATTGAGAGGCATGGAGTCATTAATCGTGTTTTCTTTCTAGCATTTTCTTTACAGTTGTGGCCACCATGGGCCTATCCCGGTAGTAGTTTCAGACTATTCTAGTAGAGGTTTCATAGACTATGTGTCAAGTAATTCAGTTTTGCTTATTTCTGTTATTGTTGAGATGTTTCTCATTTAAGTTTATTCAAACAATTTGATAATCTTAGTTTGTCATTTTTGAAGTATTTCCATGATTATTTAAGTCTTCCGCTGAGTAAGTCCAAGTGGTTCGGTTGGGACCAGGAATGGTTCCGAGTGCCAGCCACGCCTAAGGTTTGAACTCAGGGCGTAACAGAAAAAGGAAGATTTTGAAAACTTGTGGTCTAAAATCATTTCATTAAGGGTAAAAGGAGAATTTTGAAGGTAAATTATTTCTAATCGGAGTAAGGTGATATTCTTGTTGGGACGGACCCAAAAGGAAAAGGTATCACATACAATGGGACAAAGGGAGTACACACATATATATATATATATATATAAAAACTAATTTACAGTTCGTGATGCAGGTCTATGTAACAATAATATAAAATATTATATATAAATATAATAAAGAACAGGTTATAGTAGATGTAGTAATATATTCATTTAAATAAAGCTACAATATATGCAACAAAAAATTTATTTAAATGAAAAAAATATATAGTTTTCCAATTTTGGTATATGTGTGTTATTACATGTATGCGTTGTACCAATTAATTAGTAAAAAAATATTAGTAGGATATATTTATTTGAAAAAATAAGAATTTTAATTAATTTTATAGTCCTAAGATTAGGATAGTAATTAATCAAATGACAATTAGATAAGCTTATGCAAAAAACATTTAAATAATTTATAGATATATATATACACACCACTGAGCCTAAATTTTTCTATATATAATAAGCCGCTTATTTGAGCAACTTAGGATCGTCGTACCTAGTTCAGCTGCTTCAAGCAGGCTGCTAAGGCAGAGAGATGCCTATTGACTTGATGGTTCAAGTCTGACATCTTAAATCCAATGTTTCGAGATTGAACCTCAACAACGCCAATATTTTTACATTAATTATTATTTAATTATTTCTTCAACAACTTCAACAATGAAATTACAATAACGTGTCTATGTTAGACCCCGTAATTAATTAAATGGAGGTTAATTGCTCATTCGGGAAAATTGTTGTGATTGAGGTGTATTTTAGATTTTACTAACTTATAGTGCGGGAGTATGGGATTAAGTGAATTTTCGCGGGTAGAAATTTTTTTGAAGTCGGGAGTCCTTAATTGGATTAAAATAGAAAAGTTTGGGGACCTAATTGGTCAATGGGCTAACTAGGAGCC
>JAOTQJ010000111.1:8544840-8555949 GCA_025642045.1 Solanum sejunctum | reverse complement strand
AATGAATGATTTCTTGATTTCAAAAAAATATGAATATTTTGCATATCACTAAGCTTATGGAACTAGTTTTTATGCATATGATTCTCACGACTCTATTCGTACCATTTTAGTCTCGTTCATCGATTCCTGGGCTGGTTATTATCGTGCTTATGTATAACTATATATATACATGTATATATATATTCCGAAGTAGGTTGGATACGGCGAGTCGATTTGCCCATGGGCCGGCTTTGCTTAGTTTGGAGAAATAAGGAGCTGGGCTTGGGATATGTTGGCATCATGACATGTGGGTGCTAGGCCCCCTCGTCCCGGCTCACGTGAGTGCTTGGCCCCTTCGCGTCGGCTCACTTATATAACCGGCATGATGACCTTTACACATTATGATGTGTGAGTGCTTGGCACCGTCGCCTTGACTCACCTATACTAAGCTCACCTATCCTATGACGTGAGTGCGTGGCATCGTCGCCTCGGCTCACCTATACTACAGTTGGGACTTGTGTTAGAGATTTCGGAGATTTGAAACTTCTGGTGTTATGCTGTGGTATGGCGCGAGTTTGGAGGTCGCCATCGTTCCCATCCGATATGCATTATTTTGATATTTTTAAATAAAGAATTATTTTGATGTTTGCATACAGGTTTGACTCATGTATATTCATTCAGAATATTACTCTCACTTATATTTCGTACTTTTCGCTTTACATATTCGGTACATATTTCATACTGACCCCCTTCCTTCGGGGGGGGCTGCGTTTATGCCCGCAGGTACTGACGTACAAGTTAAAGAGCCATCTTCTTAGGATTTCTGTCCACCGTTGAAGTGCTCCCTTGTCCTCAGGAGCAGACTTTTGGGTATATACATGTACATTTATTTTCTGTATTTTGCGTTTATGTATGTTCGAGGGTATGATGGGTCCCTGTCCCATCCCATGATTCAGTTTGTATGTTTAGAGGTTGGTGGATACATGTGGGTGTAGGATGTTGCATATGGTATGACTATGTATGTATGATACGCTTGTTGGGCGGTTCTATCGCAGCGATGACCTTATTGGCCCGCATATGTATGTGTATGGATATTTGTTGTATGTTGGGCTTGCTGTTTGCAGGTGTGGTTAGTCAGTAAAACAGAGAAAACTCTGCCGAAATTTTGATAAATTCCTTAGCTATTATAGTGGAAAATCCAGTTTAGTGTTTGTCTGGGTGCCCAATCGGTAGTAATCATGGTCCCTGGTTTTGGTCGTGACACTTATAATCCGATGGTAATACTTTTTGTTCCATAATGTATTTTGGTATTTTCCATGTGTTCTTGTACAGAAGAGCTTAATAGGAATTGCATATGCATTTTAAAAATTTCTATTGCTACAGTATGGAGAGCAGTAATCTTCACCATGAAGACTTCTATGCTTTAGAATGGTCATGGCATGTTTGGAAGGTATTTGATCAAGTTGAAATCCACCACAACTGCATTTTCTATTCATTAAATACACTATGTATCACTTTGGCCTATCAGTCACCATGTACAAGAATTGTCTTGATGGTATTACCTACAACTAATAAAAAAATTAACACATATCAACCCATTATGCTAACTTAAAAACATAAATCTGTTTAATATAAAAAAGATACAATACCGTCATGTTGTTAAACAACTCACTACTCTCTTCAAGTTTGACATTGTATTTTTTGGTCAGATCTGTCATTGTGTTTTCAGCCTCATCACTCCGCTTTGAAATTCATGTTTAAATTGTGATCCACATAAAATCAGGCAATGATACCACTGAAGTCTTCTTGCAAACCGAGTGATGTTGTTAATGAACTCTGTTGTGTTTGAGGTCAGAGTCCAAGTTCATTTAACAATAGAGTGATCCCTTGACCACTTATGATACCCAATTTCAAATATGTAACCTCGATTCTCTTATCAATGGTATCCACTCTACCCATCAATTCCTCAAACTCTTGTATGGTGTATGCTTTTGCAATTGCAAAAAAAAGATCTCACAGTTCTTTAAGATTTTTATGAAACTTTTTTACAATATTATACAACAAATGTCAAATACACGCATGATAATCTTGGTTAGAGATATTCTTGATGTACTTTTTCATATGCTATCATTAAGATCGGATACAAAACACATATCCTGTCTTTGTCCAAATGCTTCTCTAAATTTCTCAAAGAACAATGTCCACGAGACGTCATTCTCAGAGCCTACAATAAGATACGCAAGTGATAGTATGTGACCTCTTCCAATATAAGAAATATACAGAATTAATTAAGGTTACCAGAACACCAAGAAGAAAAATTTTATAAATTTAAAATTCATAAATTATAAAATCATGCCCCTCTGGATCCAATGTACTAGCAATCAGCATGGTTCCACCATGGGTACATTTCAATGTTGCACTATCTACAACGACTACCGACTTGCAATACTCTCATGACTTAATAGATGCTTCTAGTGCAATAAATGCTTACACAAATTTGTTTTCTTCCATTATTTCCAAGCCAATCATATAACCTAGATAGTATTTCTTCAAAACATAGAAATATCCTAGAATTCTTGCATACAATTTAGCTGGGTCCCCTCGTATCATTTTAGTTGATCCTTCGCCCTCCATGCTTGCATATATATCATCTTAACACCATGAAACTTCAATATGTTAACCACAAGGCACCTAGTATGTATATAGTCTTTGGATCAATAAACTTATCAAGTATAAGAACAGCCACAACATCTTATATCCTTTGACGTCTTGCGTAAGCTCTTTCTCTCTCTCTCTCTCTCTCTCTCTCTCTCTCTCTCTCTCTCTCTCTCTCTCTCTCTCAGAACAAGTGTGTTTTTCATAAAATTTTCTAATCATGAAAAGTTCGGACCTATTCAAACACGACACATTCATTATCCATGAATACTTTTGCAAATGACAAATAAGGTAATAGCTGACAAACACAATAAAAATAAATAAATAATAAATCACAGCAGTTACAATTTTCAAATAGTATATATACATATAATTGTTATATAACATATGGCAAAATTATATACCAATCATAATTTATTTCTTACTGAATGTATATACTATCTAAAACTATATCAAACTTATGTTAAACTTATAAACAGTAAACATTATTTTTTAGAATATAAATTTCAATATCAATACCTATTCGATACATACTTTCAAATATTATTGCATCAAGTTATTTATATATAATAACACACACAAAATAAATCGAAATGATATTGTAAATAGAAAAATGAAAAGATTTACCATGACGAACTAGATCGAATCACCCTGAAACTAAATCGATAAATTATTCCATATTGCCTCATGACCTCAACAAGTATATTCTTGTTCTTATACACTTTTTCCACCTCAACATCCACATTTTTTGCACCGATTTCACAACAATATCTTCATCATCAGAAGTAGCATTCTCAACAAAATCCATATCAATTAAATGAATTGAATAGTTTGAACACATTTTTGAAACATTACATGATACTTCTAGCAGGACATCAGTCTGTTGGACAATAATTCCACACTCCAAATTCACAGCTATATCAACGCTCCTCAAAGTTATGCATGAAGGATGCTTTATGAAGAAATTAACATCAATTCTCTTTTGATCCAAATACACACGAACATCAACATCATTTCGTATGCATATTGGCGGACATCCATCACTAATAATGTATTTAATCTCTATTTCATCAAGACTAGTATCAATACACAATTGTAAAGTAATCATCTTTACAAGACCATCGTATAGAGTCCGCGAATTATATATAATTTTCTCTATCTGAAAATCTACACATCTCTTTGTTATAATTGAAACATAAAAAGAAAAGTATACACAACTTCATTAAAAATATACAATCTCAAAACTAAAATATGCATTAACAATCTAATCCTAAAAACACATTTCATACTGAACACACCAACAAAACAACAAGAGCTAACCTGAATTGTTCCATCTTCCGCCATGTTGTATTAAAATCGAAAATATATCATCCATTTACACTGAAATATACAAGAAACAAATTTGCAAAAAAAAAAAAAAGAGAGAGAGAGAGAGAGAAATGAATTTTTGAAAAAAAATTGAATTAATTTCAGTATATATAAATAACAAACTTAAATGATAGTGGGAGTAAATATAGAGCTAAGAAAGGAACAAACTGATCTTGTATGCAATGGTTTACAATCCCACTTTAATTGGGATGATTAATCACGAATTCAAATATATGGTAAGTTATACAATCCCAATTGAAAACTAAATCCAAATAATATGATTAAAAATTATTTTTTTTTATAATTTTTCTTTTATTTTATTTGAATATTTGTATTTTTTTTCGTTAAATTGCTATATGTTGCAACTAATCTATTATTAAAACTTGCAACTCAATATCTACTGCTAAAACTCGTAATAACATATGTAATATTTGTCATTTTCAAAATTTCTTCTTAATAGTACATTACTCTCTTATTTTGGTTCTTCCTTCATTTTATTTTTACACATTCTTTCTCCTCTGAAATATTTATTTTTTTGTAATATATTTTTTATACGAATATTTTTTTCTTTTTGGTTTAAATCTACATAAAATTAACAATAGATTTTAGTTTAGAAAGACTGCATAATTCAGAATTAGCATCTTACATATATAAATTTCATAAATGAAAGGTTTTTTTTATTGAAATAATTTATTTAAAAAATAAGTATTCGTACTTCTTAAATCTATTATACTTTTGTGATATGTATTTTTTTTTTTTTGGTTATATCTTTTTTTCAGATGAATAAATTTTTTTGTATGAATCTCTATAAAGTTAAGAATGAATATCTATTAGAAAAACTACATAATTAAAAATTTAGCATCTTATATATAAATTTCATAAATAATTTTTTTTTAAAAAAAATACAATAACAATAACACACCCAATGAAATTCCATAAGCGGGATCTGAGGACGGTGGAATGTACACAGACCTTACTATTTAAAATAAATTAATTTTATCAATTTTTATATAATTTTAATACTTAATAAAAGGAGTATATCTAGCTAGTTACATATTAATTCATACAATAAATTCAAAAGAAGTATCACTTACTGTATGTAATGAGTATATCATTTATTATATGTAATGAGTATATAATTTGAAAAAGTTATAAATTCTGATTTATAGTATTCAAATTTAAAATATTGTTATATTGTATTAATTTAGGTATACTTTATGATGTCAAATTTAAATAGATTTGTTAAATGATTTTGATTTATTAAATGATTTCAGAAATTGATGAGTCAACCATATAATACTGGTATGAATTGTAGGTCATCATTGCTTTTGGTCTTTTAACATTCATCGGAGGTCGTTTGATTTGAGTAAAAGTTATGATGAAATTAGTTATGTTGAGATAAGTTATTATGGGATTAGTTATATTGAGGGTAGTTTTTATTGTTTGTTTAGTTTGACATATTCAAACTACTCTTCAAGGTACAATTTCTAAGAATAAGATGTTTGTTTATAAAAATAGCCTCCATCTATTTAGTTTTTTATTTCATTTTC
This sequence comes from Solanum sejunctum, assembly GCA_025642045.1. Lineage (NCBI taxonomy): Eukaryota > Viridiplantae > Streptophyta > Magnoliopsida > Solanales > Solanaceae > Solanum > Solanum sejunctum. The sequence goes on along the minus strand of JAOTQJ010000111.1, from coordinate 8,550,397 downwards.
TTTGCAAGCTTTAGTTATTCATTATTAAAATAAATTTTCATTTTATTTAACGTATGTGTATGCATTTTCATGATTGTGCTATTTATTTTTAAAATTAAAATTTCATCTTATTTAACTTAAAAAATAAAATTTTTATCTTGTTTAACTTAAAAATAGACCTTCCATTTAAAGTTTACTAAAAGTAAAAAAAAATATTATTAAAATAATTTACATTTTAAATGATCTATAAAAAATTAATTTTTAAGCGAGTAATAAACTATTTAATTTAAAATATATAATTTAGTAATGGAGTAAACTTTTTAAGAGAAATTAAAATATACATAAATATAAGTATTCGACAAATAAATTCAACTTATAATATATTCATAAATAGAGATTATATTTATAAAATATAATTTTTTTAATAAAAAAATATCTAAAAACAACGATTAATTAAGATTCCGAATATTATTACAAATTATGTTAACATACATAAATATAGAAGTGGTGTATCAAAGAGACTTTGAGAGGGGCATTTTTGTTATTTCACATACTTTATCCCAAGATAATATCCTGGGATTAATATTCCACTCTCAAGAAGGAATAACTTATCTCAGGAGTAATTGTTAGTCCTTGAATAAAGTATCCCAATTTGTGTAACCTAACAAAGAATAAAAGATCACTAAAAATTATCTCAGTTAATTAACACCCACTCTCACATTAATGTGATGGTACAAAAACACACTACAAATAAACTTTTAGGAAGTGATGATGTATAGCTTTATAAAAAGCCTCTATTGTTCACCTCAGAATATGCAAATAAATATATTTTCTAGCGTACCAAAAAATAGATACATTTTGTAGCACTACTTGTTGTTGATAAATAATATTTTCTTCGTTATTTTATATGATATTCTTTGATTTGACACAATGTTTAAAAAAAAGACTTTTAAAATTTATGATCTAAAATCATTTTTAAATATTTGTATGGCTAAAAATTATTTCATTTAAAAAAAAATTAAAAGTAAATTAATTCTAATTTGAGTAAGATAATATTTTTTTTTAAACGGACCAAAAAAAAAATGTCAATAGTACAGAAGGAGTATAACTTTCTGATGGAACATTGTACAGGTGTTCATTATCGGTGCATCCAACTTTTCGTCAATTATCATTCCGTTGCATGCATTGAAGATTAACCTATATTTTGCTAAACTGTTTAACAGCTTAGAACGCGCTGAAAGGAAATAAACGTACCCAAAGTCCAAAACTAACTGCGAACTTCTTGATATATGTTCGGAATTAATACCAATAATATTTTGTGAGATGGCATCTAGAGTAATCATCAGCATCAGATTAAATACAAGGGTTACCAGGACAAAACGCAAAGAGAGTGCATCCAACCAGAAACAACTTATAGACTTCCCTGTACTCCATTATGCAGATACCGAAAGCTAAATTTTGAAAAAAAATTAAAAAAAAAGGATTAACTAGAGGGTCTTACCGAAATGTCTATTTCTTGCTATTATAACCTACACAATTCCAGCTTCCAATTTACAAAGTCCTCTCACCAGATTTTAATTTATAGTGATACCAAACCATTATTTGAATACAACTTGACCCAAAAATGCAATATGCAACATACGCCTTTTGTCACAAGTCATCATAAAGTACATGAAAAAAGAAGCACCAGGAAGAAAAGAGATGGGAAAAGTAATAGATACGATGAGAAGGTACGTTTGATGTCAAAACAGCTGAGTAAGAACAATATACACTAAGTAGTTCCCTGCTTACTGTAAGGACAGCAGGTCAAAACCTGCATAGCTGCGGCACGCCCTCAAGTATCCTCTCTCACTTGAACATTGCATCAGCACAAATCCATTAACCTCAACCAAAAAATGAAAATGAAAGCTTTCCTTCACTGCTTAGTCCTTCAAATATTTTGCTGAACCTTACAGAGAAGTGCAGTATAAATTGAAGTACTGTCTATGTTTTAATATCTATCTAAGTTGGTATCCAAAATGAGGTAACATGTACTTGAAACAGCTCTGGTCATCTATATATCAGTGACTGTCCTTTCTCTGTCAAAAAGACGAAAAGAGAAGTACTCAGCCGTATCATAATTAATTGTCACCTGATCAAAAGCCATGCATGGAAACATGTATCCCTATCATGCTAATGTAACTCTTCCTTTTAAAAGAAAAGATGGAAGATGCGGTGCAGCATTCTAAACTCTCCTCCCCAAAAGAGGATACTTCCTCTTCTGCAGCAGGAGGGTGTGTTCAAGTTCCTTGTAATCTATCCCCATTTTTCCCTTTTTCTTTCTTTTTTTATTCAAAAGACCAAAAAGACTGTACATTTGGCGTGGAATATAAACCACCAACTGAGGCACTAGCCATTGGTGAGTTGCCAAAAGCTTCATCCGGACGCTGTGAAGTCCAGTCCTTCCTAAAAGAAGAAAAAATATGCAAATTACAAGAGTAAGATGGTGTTGAACAAAAGAGGAGAGGGGAAAGAAAATCTTTAAGAAAATAAAACGAAAAAGATGTGCCATGATCACCAGAACGAAGAGTTCAACAATCTATTTTTAAGACACCACATAATATATACAAAATAAGAGAAAGATGTCAATGAAACAACTTATCACCTCAAAATAGAAAAGCAGCATCACCAAGTTACAAATCCATAATCATTTAAATATGCTTATTAGAACATAAAAATAAGCCTGAATAGGAAGGATCAGACCATGCATATCCATGACCTACTTTTGCAATCCAAGTCAATATCATCATTCTTGTTATGGAAAAACTCAAGACGTAATGCCTGCTTTCATTGTACTACTACACCTATGCCTCAGTCCCAAGCTAACTAGGTTCGGCTATATGAATCCTTAATATCCGCTTCCTTCCACTTGGGCTCATCTTAACCAGTGCAATGCGTGCTTAGGTGAGCACATTCCAACGTGTTTTGAGAAAAAACACAGCATTGAATTGGTGAGAACTTTTCTCAATATGCCAAAATTAATTTTCCAGGAACAACTTACTAACCGCCTACAAGCTATGTTGCTTGGACTATTCGAAAATGTTGACGGGTGCATGCCAAATATTCCAAAAGTAGCACATTTTGGAGATTGGAGAACCTAACACAGATGTTGCAGTAATCTTGGAGAGTCAGAGCAACATAGCCTACAAATACTCAATTAAGCTAATGAGCCATAGGTCGTAAGCAATTCATTTAAGCCACTCATGAGTTTGAGACTAACCCATAAGTTGCTTTGAGCTAGTATAAATATTAAATAGGAATAAGTGGAGGTTCCAATAATTTATCAGGACTGGCAACCTAACAAAATGCTGTTTCCTTAAGGAAGGTGAGGGAGGAGTGTGAAGATGAATGTTGATTTACTTTCATTATGAACAGAAATTATTCTTGCCCTTTATTTGTCTACTATAGCTGGAAGGAATGTAAATTGGCATCTACTTTCTCCATCCAACTTTGCAGGGATGAGAAAGACTAGTGTTTGGGACATGCTTTTTATTTGGGGTGGGGTGGGGGGGTGTTCCACTTTTACTTATCCACAATGGATTTTGCACTCCCTTTAAGAAACAATAAATGAAATGCATGTCTTATCATAATATACATATAAGTTGGTGTATAGTCTTAAATCTTGGGAAATAATTTTAGGAAAAAGAAATTAATTAAGGGTAAAACATCTAAAAAATATAGGAGGTTTTCTTGATATGGTAAGGTGTATTTAATTAAGGGTAAAACATCTAAAAATATAGGTTGTTTTCTTGATATGCTAAGGTGTATAAGTAAAAGTAAGAATTTATTTTTAGCGAAGTTGAACTGAGAGAGTATTACACAAATAATAAATATACATCAAACAATCCTACATACAGGAATTCCTTGTGAGATTAGGAGCTTCTTAAGGCAATTCGGAAGGGAAAGGTGATATTATGAGGGTTTGTGCCCCGTTGCTCGGCAGTTGATTTAGGTTACACTTACCTTATTGAAATCACGAAGTTACAATTGGTCAAATGGGCTCACAGCCACATGGATAGCTCAATGTGCTCATCGGCACCTGACCCTATTCTGCCAGGGAGATGATTATCATATATTAATCATGATGGGTTGGCCATACTATTTTTGATGAATTTGTATATGGGCACTGGTTTTATTTTATGAAAAAATTGTTATATTGGGTGGCATCAAGCAGATGACAGAATCAGTACAAAGAAATTAGGGAAAGCTCCTAGATACAAAAACCTATCGACAGAACATTGAGCCATTCTCTATATAAAAAGGTTTGATTGTTAAGCCACTAATGAAATCTACAAGAGGAATAACATCATTTACAAGGGTTAAATAGCTCCAGCTGATAGGAAACATCAAACACTTAAAGACTTCAGAGAAGAGTTAGGAGTTGAAATCCCATCAAGAGATCTACGCTTTTATTCTATCCAGATACTCCGAAACATGCATAATGGTATCATCTGCCAGATCCTCCTAATACTTTTGTCAACTACCCAAAGGTTCTACTTTCCACAGTTTCCTTAACATTCTGTGGCACCCCCAACTAACCCCAAAATTAATAAGAACATGTTCCACAGATCAGAAGCAAATGAGCAATGCAAAAGTGGTTGACTGTTTCTGAGCTATGTCGGCACATGAAGCACCTATTTGCTAGTTGACACTTTCTTCTTCAAAGGTTGTTTTGAGTAAGGATTGCCTCCCTGATGGTTGCCCATGTAAAGCACATGATTTTGTTAGGGAGTATAGTTCTCCAAATCAGCTTCCAAGTCAAGTAATGGTCACTTCATTTTGAGCACACAATTTACTATAGCATGCCTTGACTGACTAAAACCCCATACTTGAACTACCACATCTTAGCTTGTCACTGTCCTGGGGGTTGAATCTGCAACCTTCTAAAATTCTGTAAAGATCAAAGATCTCCTCTAGTTCCCAATCTTGCAAATTCCTCTACGGTGGATGCCTCATAAGGTCTGCGTACATTCTACCCTCCGTAGACACCACTTATGGGATTACAATGGTATGTTGATGTTCCTATTGCGGAGGAGGTCTCACGAGGTTCCAGCTCTATTTTGCTACTGTGGAGTTGGGGTTCGCAGCTAGCCGATAGAGGTTTAGGTGAGAGATCTTCAGGGGTTGGTTGTGAAGCCAGTTATCATTCCAAGGACTCACTAAATTTCCATTTCCAACTGAAAAGGAGACATCAAGAAAGAATTCACCCCTGAGCTTGCATAAGTGTTTCCCGGGCCCAAAAACATTGAGAGCTCTGCTTGTGCTGGTGCTTAGTTTCCCACACTTGGCAGTCACCACCCTGACCATATCTCCATCATTTCAAAAGCAGGTCGTTATTGTGTTTGGGTAAGTCTTTGATTCCCAAAGCCCCTAGGTTTTTTGGTTGGATAACCTTTGACCAGATGAATTTTATGATCTTCATTGTTGCCTTTACATAGGAATGTTCTCCTTACTTTATCAAGATATGTATATTGTCAAGAACATTGTTAATTAAAACCAACCTACCAACCATGCAGAGATATTGCATTTGCCAGATAGC
>JAOTQJ010000111.1:8528754-8542055 GCA_025642045.1 Solanum sejunctum | reverse complement strand
GAAACTTTCCACTTAAAATCACTACGTCAGCTAGTAACTAATTGAGTCTCGATATAGCATGTAAATGTACAATCCTTAGAATTAAATGTTTCAAGGCTCACTCACATTTTCAGAGGGCTTTTCGGTTTGAGGAATAGATGAGAAAAGGAGAAACTGTAAAGCAAGGCCCGGAGAACTATTAGGTTCTTTAACCTGAGGGGTATTAGATGATCTATGCCAAGGGACACTGCAGAAGTCCTAGCATGTTAGAACAGAGATGGGAATCAGTCACGACACAAGGAGAGACGGAAGATTGTCCCTGCCTGCATCTGGTGGACAATTTGGAAGGAAAGAAATCAGAGATGTTTTAAGAACAAGTGCATTACCTTCCAAAGCCTAAAAATGAATTGTTTAGCAACCTTATCTTTTGGTGCACCCATATTGTACCTAAGCATCCAGGGGAGATTACTCTTTTATTAGACAATTGAAGGACATAGGTGATAGATCTCTTTTGGTTATTCCTATATACTTGATGTAATTACTACAGGAGTACATTATTGGTGTACCTCTCTTGTTCATAATACCAGTCCACCTTATCAAGAAAAAAAAAAGGAACTATTTAGGTTATGTTACATGGATAAAATTTCAATTTACAGAGGATAGCAAGCATTATCATTGGATGGAGCAAAAAGTGCACTTGTTCTTTGTGAAACTAAAGCAAAAAAATAGTGGACATGAGTTCAGCATAGATCATTAGTTTTTAAAAATGTTTAAATTATCATGTCTTCAGCATGTACTTTTGTACCCAAATTGACAGCATAACCTCCATCAATTGGACATACAAAGTCAAAGTACCTCACACCCCAACCAATCTTCTCTAACGTTTAATGTCGAAGAGCAATTAAACAAGGATTCACGGGAAGCAATAATAGTTACAATCACTTCTGCCATTACTTCGATGTCACAGTCTATGTTCATGACAAAAAGTGTCGATACCTTAGTTACTATTTCACATATCTTTTACTTTCTTTTTGTAAGTTAAGACTTCTATTAGTAAAAAGTTGTGTAGCCCAGATCTAGAGTTGTATTACAGAACAGGAGGGCTCCTGCATTTTCTATAATTATTTTTTGATAACTGAAATATCCAAGGCTAGTGGCAGACGGTTTGAAACTCAGTGTATAATGAGTCCGCTCATATTCCCTTCTCCTCTTAAATACCAGGCTTACATAGGCTTCCACGTGGTTCTGGTCTCTTTTCTTCAGTGACAGGATTCCAACCTGTGATGTGCGCCGAAGCGACACATCATGTGTTGTGCTCTTACCACTACATCAAAGCCTTAGTGGCTGTTTGGATCAGCTTATTTTAAGTTCTTTTGAGCCAAATTAGCTTTTAAGCACCTTTGGAGTGTTTGAGTAAAAAAAAAGAGTACCTAAAAGCACTTGGTTCTAAGCTAAAACCATAAAATTGAGTTAAAAGCCATAAGTTAAAATTTCTAACTTATCACTTTTGGCTTATAAGCAAAAGCCGAAAGTCAATCCAACCAAGCTCTAATCCTGGGGGCTTAGCTCATGTTTTATACTTTTTGGTTTTGGTTAAATTAGAGATTAGACTTTAGGCTCATCTTCGATATGGGCCAATCACATGCATTGCTACATCTCAAAAGCTTGGTCTCCAACTTAATAGGTTTGGTCAACATCTAAGTCTGGTGAAGATGGCCCCAAGCTGGTCTGGTTCCATACTGATTTTAATAATCTGAATCCCCCAGGGAGTGTTGCTTGCAACGAGGAGACATTCAAGATAACTGACACTTATATGCCAAAAGAATTTCATGTGAGAGCCAATAGGGTGCCTCCACTGTATATATGATCAGGAATGTATAAAGCAAGTCTAAGTTTTAGCCTAATGTGGGGGTCTGCTTGAAGCAATTTATATGAAGTTCCAGATTCAAGGTTTAGAACTGTCATGAATTATGAAGAAATTTGGTGATGAGTTTTACCATAGACCCAAAGGACCAGGGGATGACAAAAGAAAACATCACAGAATGTCCTGGTTACCCATGGATTCTTAGAAAAAGAAAGACGTATCAATAGAATGCAAAGTATAATTTATGGTGCTTTTCCAGCAGGACTTTACTGCTAAAACTTGAAAGAAAAGAAAAAATAACCTTTTATATTTGAAAAGAAAAAGAAAAAGTAACTCCTAAAGAACCCAATTGTAAGCCAGCCCCGATATCAGATTTTCCATAGGAAGCATGCAACAGCAATGGAAGCCTTGTGATGCTATTTATGTGTACCCACGAAAATGGTGCAGCACGGATATTAAGGATTCATAGTACGACCCCAATTGATTTGGGTAGAAGCCAAGTTGTTGCTGTTCAATACAAAAAGCAGAAATGTATTTGGTTCAGTTCTATCTAACTTCAAATTATTGCAACTTTGCCATAAGAACACAAGTACTCTCCCTAGTGATTTCATAGTTACAAGGGCAAAATTGATGGCACTGTCTACCGTCAAAAGAAAGATAACATGTACATATGGCTAATCACATGCGCATGAATGACCAAGACGCATATAATCAAGCATCTACATACTTGATGTAGATACTTCTGTTGAGTTTTGTTGAGTAAATAGTAGCCAACCATGACATAATACTTCTGCTGAGATTCCGGAATCCTTACATACTTGAGGGAATTAGGAGTCCTTTTCAAATATATACCGGCAAACTTTTGAGCAATCAGTGAAATTCACGCAAATGGCCAACAATTATGAAAACATAAAAGAGACTCTCAGCAATAAGTACAGCAGATAAGGTAACTCAAAGTGATTTAAACTTTCAAACAGAGATTTAAACTTTCAAACAGAGGCAAAAACATTTTACTTTACTTCTGCCCACTTGGCAAGAGAAATTAGTGGTTTTCTTTTGCTTACTTGGCCCAATTAGGTGGAGAAGACACAAATGGATGATTAGTAGCAGTAGCATTAGGACTCCCGAACATGATTTCACTTTGAGCAGCATCTTCAGACTTGAGAGAAAATTGACTCTCACCTCCTGCATATGTACCAAAAGGAGCTTTTGGATACCTACATTCAGCACTACCAGGCAAAATAGTACTCTGTGTCCCACCATTCTGGCAACTTCCTGTACAAACTGTGTGGGGCGGATGACAGATGGAGTGGAGTTGTTCATCATTCTTGAACAGTGAAGCCATTGTCCTTGGAGGTGTAGGAGTCACATTCGATGTATTGAGATCTGTACTCAAACACCAGTTGGTTGGAGAACCTATCAAACTTAGACCAGCTTGACCAAGCGGAGAGCTGTTCCACATCTGCCACGTTCCTACATTATTTGCACCATTTGAAACATTCATTGGCACTGCGTGCATGTCCTGAGCATTAAGACTGTTGGGGAAAAGAAAAGACCCAGCATGCCTTTCCTCTGGAACACGCATTCGTGATATTGGAGACTCAATTGGTGAAGGCCTGGTCACTTCAGAAGATGCATTCACATTTTTTACCACACATGGGCTATCCAGTCCTGTATCTGACACAAAGCCAAGGTCCACTTCCAGCTGAAAGTCATCAAGGGACTCACAAACTGGTCCAAGCAATGACACCGGGTCTGGAACATAACAAGGATCTTCAAAATTCTCAAACTCATCTGCCAATACCTGACCTGTACCATCTCCAATTCGAGGATGTATTGCTCTCGGGGACGATGGAATAGTTGTACTACAACTGGCGGACCCACAAGGAAAAGAAGTTAAAGTAAAAGGCGATGGGAGACCAAAGCCTATGGGGTTGTCAATAGATTGTGTAGCTGGAGTCTGACAGGAAGGACTCAGAATTTCTGGTTGAGGTTTAACACTTGGTCTGCTGATTACATTTGAAGAGGCGGGAGAAACAGTAGATGATCGAGTGAATAGTTGCTGCCAGGACTTTTTAGTTGTTGTAAATGGTTGAGGTTCAATAAGCACCTGTAAAGGACAGAATTAACCAGACAACTTAACAAGAGTCCCATGTCTCATTAAAAAGCCAAAATCATCTTCTAAAAGGCCTACATTTTTCACGATATGATATGATCTCTCTGCAAGTTCAGGTTAGATAAACAAGATGAACATGCCAAAAATAGATTATATAAGTGGTAAATGAAGCTATAAGCTGCAACTTTAAATTAAATTCAGAGTTACTGAGAATTCAATACTCCAGAAGTACCAAACAAGATACTTGATGAAGGGGAGCACTTAGATATAAGCAATCGAAATAGAAGATGACAAGAAACTTACAGGCCGATTCATACTCCTGTCATCTCCACTTGGATTCAGCTTTCCAGTTATGCGATCTGACTGATATAGTTCCCTCCTAGAAGCATTGTGGACAGGATCTATAGTAGTATTAGATTTCTGCTCTCTAGGAATATTAGAAGCATTACTTTTGCCAAAAAAACCACCTCCAGTAAGTGCTCGAGAAGATGATAAGAAAGTACCCCTCATACGATCCAAGTACCTAGTACCGACATTTCCATGGTTATGACTGCCAGAAGAACAACTCTTAAAACCATGTAAAACTTCTGCATTATGTGTTTTAATACTTTCAGGCCCAGTTTTGTGTTGGTGCCTTCTATCACCATCACTCTGTCTATTTCGCACACTCTCCTTGCCTTGTCTTTTATCCAACTCTTCCACATCTGAGTTACTTTTGCTAGATCCCCTGTCTCTTTCTTTCTTCTTCTCCTGCTGCTTCTTTTCTGCTTCCCTTTTACTATCCCGTACTTTAGCAGAGGGAGACCCCTTCCCCCGCTCTTTCTCTGCCTCCATCTTTTCATCACGCAATCTCCTGCGTTCTTCCACCAGTCTAGCAACCTCCTCTCTTTGCTTTCGCTCCTCCTCCTCTGCTAACTCTTTCTCCAACCTAGCCAGCCTCTTTTCCTCTGCTTTTCTCCTAGCTTTCTCACCTCTACTCTCCTGACAATTTCCTCCATTATCACCTCTTTTATCCATCATTGCTCTCCGTTCTGCATCCATTGATGTATCCCTTCTAGAAGAGCCTATCTTAAAAACCTTTCTACATAGCCACTTGATACTAAAGAAAAAAGCAGTCAGTGCCTTGCAGGCAAAAGCAAAAATACAAGAATATGACTTCTCTGCTAAACAGTGCTCCACCCCAAGGAATCCACCACCAGTCTTGCTCCAAGAATCTGACTTGCTAACAAAAGATCCCCCAACCCAATTCCCATTCTCTAACCAATCCTGCCCACACATCCACCTGTTATCTGACCAAGCCTTTCCATTTAACATCTTCCCACCTTTCCCAACCAAATCTCTCAAAATCCCTGAATTCGAAAGCCCCAACCCTAGCGGCACTGGCAAGTCTAAAATGGGTCTCTTAGAAATATGCCCACAATATGAACACATGAACTTGCCACCACCAGGATTCTGATCCCTATATGGAGTCAAACAATTTCTACACCTCCGCGTTGCTGTTTTCCTTAATTTCTGCATTTCAATAGCCTCAAACCTCTTCCTTTCCCTAAGTGTCGCAGTTCTTCTGGCCCGCCAAGCAGACAACTTAGGCATCAAAACCTCATACCATCCAAGAGTAACGACAAGCACAATCACACATGCAAGCCTTGGCGATGTGATTTCAAACCGAAATGCTGGTGGAAATAACTGCGATAAAGCCCATAACCCAATCAAGGGAATCACTAACCAGGGTAACATGGTTGCAACTCCCCGTGACCACTTCTGGATCGCACACAGTATACACATTATCCTTTCAACCCACACGTATCTTCTTCCCTGTCTCAAAAATGGGATCAAATCAAAAATAAAATTTCTTGACTCACGAAAATACTACAAAAATCAAGGAACCTCTCAATCTTCCCTTCTGTAACAACAACAATAACCCACAGCTCCAACAATCCAATGACACCACCTACCTCTGAAAGTTCCCCTTTTCCCCCAAATTTTCGATTGCAAAATACCAGCTCTTCAATTCTTCAAAACCCTAACAAGGCGAATCGTCAGAAAGCACCTATGAAGCGAAAACAAACACGTCAGGGTTCAAACAAAAGGTGTTCCATTTTAGCTCCAAAACCTAATGGACACGAAAAAGTAAAAAAAAAAGAATTTGTTACAACAATGGCGAAGGAAGCAAACAAAAATGAAGAAAAATGAGGAGCTCACTGATTCAATGCCCATCGGAGATTCATCGGAAACAAAGCGTCGGTAGCCGGAGAGGGTGACGGTCCCTTTGGGTACAATTTTCCGTCGCGAGATAAACTGTGAAGATTGTCGGATTGATGAAAGAGAAAATATTTTCGTTTTTGTTTTCTTATTTTTAGAGGAGATAAGAGAGAGAAATGTGTCTTCTGATCATATTGGCAGTAAATTGAACCGGGGGATGTATGAATTAAACCAAACCGGTTTATAATTGTGATTTATTTACTTAATTATGACTGTCGCTGGCTTTGATTAGTGGAGTAACAACAATAATAATCTATGCCACATATAAATGGATACATCTAATCTAATTACCGCAGATAATTTTCTAACAAATGTACCAATTTTATTTTAGATTCATATGTTATAAACAATTGCATTTAATGTGCGGCTTTTGTTCTTGAGGGTCAAATGAAATGGAATAGACAAAAATTTTTCATCAGTTGATTGGATATAATATGAGATTATTTTATTTTTTATATAGATAGTTTATTTCAGCATTATATTAAAATTTTATGATAAACTATTTTAAGATTTAATAATATTATAATATATTGTGAAATTAGTATCCTAATATCATGATATACTGTGAAATCATTGTCCATATTATGTCAGTCAAATGATCCCTAGAAGTTAATAATTCTAAAAATTTAAATTCTTATTGTTTGCAAATGCAATAATAGTTCTGAAATAAGCCTAGTAAAGTCTTCATTAGGGACAGAAAAAAAGTATTTATTTTAAGAGCCAAAATTGTGAGCCTGATCAATTATTGATGATTTTATCCTTCTTAAAAAATATTGAAGTAGATTTTCTACTTTTTAAAAAGATCTTGAATTAAACTACTCAAATTTTTATATGGGTAAACAAGAAATTACGATAATATATTCCAAACACATGGCTAACATTTTATTAATTATATTAATCCTCTCTAATATAGGTAAATAATATTAAATGTACCAAAATACCCTTTAATCTTATGGCTTGAAATATGTCACTTGAAAAGTCAAAATTAAAGTTTTGCCAAAAAAAAAAATTGATCATTCTTTTTTAAATAGACAAAAAAAAGTAGATCATTCTTTTTTAAACAGCAAGAGTACCAATACGCCCTGAGTTTAATAATATGTGATAACATTCTAAATCAATATATGTGGAAATGTCACCATAACCCATAATAGACCATGTTGTTATAATATGGAATTTCGATGTTGTCTCTACATAAAAAAATAGAAGTCTATTTGTTAAGATAGAACTCTACATGTCATGAGTTATATGGATCCACTAGCAGCACATATTAGGAAATATAAATCCTATGTAGCACATAGTTATGGGACAATAGGTTTTATTACTAACGGGGCATGTCCCAACTAGCAGGTGACCCTTAATTTCAAGGTCCTCTTGATGCTAAGTCAACATCCCATGGAATACATAATATACACATAAAGTCATCATTCGTCATAATTCATACTTGTACACCATCATAGGCTTGATCATGGTCTCATAGTTCATAAAGTCATGCATAAGAATAGCTCATTTCATACCAACTGTAAAGTGGGAGGTGCACTTTCATCATCAATACACTAACCATATCAAGTGTGAGGTAGGAGATGCACTCGTTTCACTAGTACACTGATTATAATGAGTATAGAGTGGGAGGTGTGTTCTTATCATCAATACACTGACCGTATCAAGTGTAAGGTGGGAAGTGCACTCCTATCATCAGTATATCGATAGTAATAAGTGTAGAGTGGGAGGTGTACTCCCATCATCAGTATACACCATCAAGAGTAGTGTAAATGAAACGCCTCAAAAATGTGCCTTGGAAATGTCCATATCGTAATTTTCATATATCTCAAAATTCATGTGTGATATCGAAAATTCGACTTCATATTCTTGATTAGAGGGCAAATTGAGTGGAGAATGGATATAACCCCGATTTTAGAGGATCCGTAGCAAAATTTTATTTTTGCCAAATTTTCAATTTCCAATAGTGGTCCGCGATGCCTCCACGATGCGGAGCAGTCATGGAGTTGTGTTAGTACTTCTTTAATTCTCATGTTTCGGCCTAAGGCATTAGGGTCTTAGCCCCATGCCCATTTATGACGTGAAAACACCTATATTTAACTATTTTTTAACCCTATATCACTCAAGATACTGTCAAAAACCTCTCTAACACTTGGCCAAATATTTTACCCAAATTCTAGTGTCTCAAGCTTAATTCCAGATCTCAAGAACTTCATTCAAGCTTCAAGTTCTCATTCAAATCTACATCAAGGAAATCCCCAAATTTGAGGTATGTAGGTTTCAACCATTAGATCCTTTCACCCATGGTGTCAACCTTCCTTTTTATGAAAATAACATGTTTTCAAGTTGTATTACTTATTGGCATTACTTATTATGAATTATGTTTATAAACTATGCTGGGGTTTTATGAAATGATGATTGAAAACACAAGTCTGCCTATTTCAAGCTTATACTATGAGATGGTTTTGTCTATTATGACTATGCATATTTTGAGTTATGAAACTATAATCTATTATGAGATTTGATGAGGGATTTCAAGCTATCTTGCATGAGTGTTTTACTATGTGTTGATGGGTTGAATTACAGTGAGTTTTCTCATATGATTTCACTCTTGAATTGTATGATTTTAAACTAGTATTACACACCCCGCCAAGTGTTTGATAAAATATTTTGACATGAATTCTTGAGTTATTGATGATCTATTATATGTTTTATAAGTCAAGTGGCTCTATGATGATTAAGGGAATGTATATATAAAAATTGAATTCATGAAAAGTATCTATAGTGTTGTAAGTTGACCACACCTTGTTAGCAGGTGACATGCCTCAACTACTATGATGGGGGTGACATGCCCATCTACCTTATCGAGGAGTATGTAACTTGATCACTATGATCGGGGGTGACATGCCCATCTACCTTATCAAGGAGTATGTAACTTGATCACTATGATCGGGGGTGACATGCCCATCTACCTTTTCGAGGGGTATGTACCTTGACCACTATAATGGGGGATGACATACCCATCTACCTTATCGAATGGTATGTATCTTGACCACTATGAGGGGGGTGACATGCCCATTTACCTTGTCGAGGGATATGTACATCGACCATTATGATGGGGTGACATGCCCATCTACCTTGTTGAGGGGTATATACCTTAATCACATTCTAAGGGAGTGGCATGCCTTGGAGTTCAAGTAAAGCTTGCTTGGGCTATGTGGATATGGTCTCTTCCTACATACCTATTATGTTCTACACAAGCATATGATTTACAAGCATGTTTTACTTCAAGCATTGATCATGCATGCAATATTGTTATTATACTTATCCATTGCTTATGCTTATGCATTTTGATTATATTGCATATGTCTCATTGCGTTGCATCCTACATACTTAGTACAATCACATGTGTTAATGCATACTTTATGCGTATCTGATGTTACCATGTAGGAACCGGAGCTCCTCACGGTCATCCTCCATGTGGCTAGCTTAGCATCTTGAAGATAAGCTTTTGGTGAGTCCTCAAGTTTGGGGACATTAGCTATGCTACTCTTGCTTTTGTTATTTCTCTATGTTGATCTTTTGATACTCTAAGGGTGAGCTCGGATAGTGTCTTGGACGCCACTCCAATCTATGTTTAGATGTGTTGCTAGAACAATTGATGTAATTATGCTATGATCTTGACTCTTGAATATTTTATGATTATCCAAGACTTTCCTAGTCCCTTTTCCCCTTATTTATGTCAAGACTTTCCTTAGTCTCCTTTCCCCTTATTTATGTCTCTTATTGTTGATATTTTATTTCTGTGATCAAAGATGTGTAATTGATATACTAAGAGATTATTTGGTTCCTTCAGGTTCCTTATTTATCATGTCACGTCTAGGCCCTAGGCTTGGGTTGTGACATTCTCAATGCGATATTTATGGGTTTTAAGTATTTTCCTGTTTAGATTTGCAGGATTGCAGTTTGACTATGATTTGGGGAGAAATTGCAGAAGTTGTCAATTTTTGATGATTTACGAGACCCTCTATGGATCTTAGAGCATTCTACAAGTTGTAGAGGATGTCTCGTGACAAATTTCAATGAAGAATGATTTCTGAAGATCAGCTCAATGAGATCTGCACACGAGTTGCAGAGCATTCTACGAGTCATATAGATAGGTTTCGTAAAGATTTCCAGTGAGGGACAATTTGATGAAGTTGAAGCCTACGAACATGCACTATGAGTGATAGATCAGTTTACAAGTCATGAAGTTATGTCGTAGGAGAGAAGTCTAGAATCCAGGAGCTGACTATCAGACCTCGACTACGATCCATTAAAGACATTACGAGTCATAGAGACCTTTCGTGGAGTTTGTCGATCAATTTTTCTATTTTATTTGGGACTTAATAATAATTACTAAAAATAGTAAGGTTATTTTTCAGGGAGGATGTCATTACTCAGCAGTTTTAGGGTTGTACTTGGAGAACTCAATACTTGGGAGAGAAGATTGTAAGAAAACACTTTGTGAGTAAATTTGATCTTAAATCTTGTGATTCTCATCAATCTTGAATTTGCTTGATTTCAATTTAATTGTGTAAGTGTTCAATTATGTTTTCTCATTTCATAATTTCTTCATCTACACATAGCATGAGTAGCTAAATCTACAACTAGGGTTGTGGGAACTATAAAGAACTAACTAATTAAACCTTTATAATTTGTAATTCTCGGATTAGGTATATGCATATATTAATCAATTCTCTCTGTTTTGTATATTTTCTAGTGGTGGCTAATATTAGAACCCGCCTAGTGTTATTGACTGGAACAAGGTTGTAATGAATAGGAAAAGAGATTGATTAGCATGATTCAATTGATGTGCTCTCGTCTAATCAACTGAATTGGGCCAAGGGGAGGTTGTACTGGGACTTATAGGTAATGGTTAGTATTTCATACTATAAAGATGGGTCAAGTCACATAGTGAAATTCTCTTCTCATCTTTGACCATACATATAATAGAATGGGGCCAAGACATGCCTTGGGCTCACCCTCAAAATAAAGACATAAGAAAGTCATTACATAAAATAGGTAGATAGAAGATGGGACTTGTCTTTGGAATAAAGGATTCACCACAAGCGAATCTCACAAATCCAATCTAGCCATGAAGAGGTGGATGAGGATAGACTCCGGCCCTTACATGATTAGATCATGTAGGAAAAAATAATATGTGTTAATACGTTTGAATGTACTAAGTAAGCGAGCATGCAAATGCTTATGAACATATTAACCTCCAATCAATGTTAGATGACTAGGGCACATATATAGAAAGAAGTATATAGGAAAGAATATAATATAAATATGTCATAAAATCCATGATACATGAATGTCATAATGTTTTAAACATAGAGACAATATGATCTCAACCAACATAAGAACAAGTGAGCTATAACTTTGAACTCTGTTGTCTGCCCCACAACAGATAAAGGGGTGATCTACTTGCCAAAGGTAGATCCTTATCTTAATTATTCCTAAAAAAAGGCATAAATATGAACCTATGTTTGGCACATAGTTATGAGAAAGGAGACTTTATATAAAGACCCCTTGGGTTGAGCCCCTACCGCCAATGCCTTTAAGTGCTAAGTCAACAATCCATAAGAATATATATACATATACGTGCTTTAAAAAGAAGCATAAGTCTTTCAAATCATTTTCATGCATACTTAGCCTTAAAAGTTAAACATACTTCATAACTAGACATACATGGGCTAAAAAGTTAAATCATACTTCATGTCATACTTTCATACATAAGAATAACTCCTTGATACTTGTACATAATGGTGCATAACACCCATAGGGCTCTTGAGCCAAATCATAGACATTATGTAATCATATGTCAGGTCATATTCATACTTGCCTTGAAATCATAGTCATAATCATAATTGGATAATATCCCACATCATAATCTCATGAAAATACTTGTTTATGCATGCACATGTCATGAATAATGAGCGAATAGCATGGGCAATTAGAATTCATAATCAAAACAACATTACAGGAAGAAATCATATGAAATTCATAGATAAATCAACAATTAAAGCTTACTTGACAATACCCATGCATAGATTCAAAGATTAAAGGGACATGCATGTTTAATACTTCAGAAAATCAATGTAAATCATAATAATAGGATTCTAATCATCATAAAATCAATAAATAAGTTTAGTCCATAGCTCAATTTCAACAAATTAAAACCAATTTAAAAGACTCATCTGAATATCATACTTGAAACTCATGTAATTTGAGAAATAAGATTTGGGTGTTCATGATTGGAACAGAATCATGAATCAATCTCACATACCTTGCGAAAAATACAAGAATTGAAATAGATTTGACCTGAATTGAAAGCCCTCTTAAAATCCTAGCTTGAATTTTCAAAGTCTTACTTGAATGGAGTCTTTAAGAATTGAGTTTTTAGAGTAAATATTTTCTAATGAGTATGAATTGTAATAAAAGAGTAGTTGATTTAAGGATTTAAGATAGCTAAAAATACTGTAAAAGACCTTTAAAATAACCCAAAATTACGGAAGGAATATCTCACGATCCAAGCCTAGGGCCTAGACGTGACCGCGAATGGGGAACCTGAAGGGACTCCAAACAAGCCTCTTAGCATATCATTACATATCCTTGACCGCGGAAGCAAGTAAAATAACAACAAGAGATAATAAACAGGAATAACTGTGGCTAAGGGACATCTTTCATATTATAATCAGCAAGAGTTGAGAGAGATTCAAAGGTTATAGTATAAATACATAGCATGTTTAACACCACCTCTACTACATAGATAAGAGCGGGGGCCAAGACAAGCTACTTGGATCACTCTCATAGTCAAAGTATACAATAAATAAAGAGAGAGTCTTTAATACATAGCATAAGAACATAGTTGTTTTCCTCGGAATGGATGTTAGGACCCGTAACTTAATTTAACTCCCGAAAGTAATTAATTGGTTCGATTTAATAAAGTTTGGGACCAAATGCAATATTTCACCTAAGTTTGGTCCTTAAGAATAAAACTTGATGTGGGGTCAAGGTGTGTGTGATTTTTTGATT
>JAOTQJ010000111.1:8510853-8528654 GCA_025642045.1 Solanum sejunctum | reverse complement strand
TAAAATACACCTCCATCACAATAATTTTCCCGAATGAGCAATTAACGTCCATTTAGTTAATTACGGGGTCTAACACTTGCCATCAAACATGTCATTAAGTATTTTTGAGAGAATTTTAGCACTTACAGCAAAAAGAGATGATGCTAGAAGACCCCTTTCTATCTCTATTGATTAAGATTGAGGACAACATTTTCAATAAGTCTCTGAATCATATGTTGA
The DNA here is from genome assembly GCA_025642045.1 of Solanum sejunctum. Classification (NCBI taxonomy): domain Eukaryota; kingdom Viridiplantae; phylum Streptophyta; class Magnoliopsida; order Solanales; family Solanaceae; genus Solanum; species Solanum sejunctum. The sequence goes on along the minus strand of JAOTQJ010000111.1, from coordinate 8,528,435 downwards.
GAACTTTTAAAACACACAGAAAGCAGAGAGACTTAATTTTCTGCAGTCTTTGAATTGCATTAAAAAGGCTACAATAATAGCCTATTACTGATAAGCTAAAAATAAGTAACTAATAGTAGTGGATAAACATGTCCACTACTTTTAACCATATCAACTAGAAAATAGTAAATTATTGAACAAATAAAATTCATGCTAATTAACTGAACCAACACTACTTTTACTAGCTAAAGACTGGGACCTTATTGACTACTTTTGAAGCACTAGGCAACACTCTCCCTTGCTTCAAAGCTTGTTACTCCCATTTGTAATTTGAAGTACTCATACTTCCCAATTAGAAGTGCTTTGGTTAGAGTATCAGCAACTTGTTCATTTGTGCCACAAAACCTCTACACAATACTTCAACTTGCTACTAGATCTCATATAAAGTGGTACCGAATGTCAATATGTTTTGTCTTGCTATGAAGTACCAGATTTTTCATCATTGCAATAGTTATTTTGTTGTTACAGAAAATTTTAGTTGCACTGTCTTGCTCCTAAAATACAACAACAAGCAAACTTTTTGGCCAGACTGCTTGATAGGAATACAGTGACAACAATATACTCTACTTCAGATGATGATGAGGCCATTTCTTGCTTCTTCGAACTCCAGGATATAACACCTGAACGAAGAGAGAATACATATTCAGAAGTACTTTTCCTGTCATTCAAATACCTTGCATAATCACTATCAGTAAAATCGAACAATCTAAAATATGATATTTTAGAGTACCAAATTCCAAAATCAGTAGTTCCAACAATATATCATAAAATCTGCTTTGTTGCTCTAAAGTGATGCTTTTTTAGATTATGCATGAATCTAGAAATTACACTAATAGAAAATATCATGTTTGGCCATGTATGTGACAAATAATTCATACCACCAACTATGCTTCTAAAGCATAGAGCATTTTCTAATCTTGTACCATCATCAGATATAAGTCTATACATAACTTTTCTTGTATAAACAACAAAGGAACTACAAAATCTTTATCTCACCAAAACATCCATATCTTTCTCCTTCCTTAGCCATCAGGTCAGTTGTTAGGTTCTGTTCCCTATATACGTGATGTAGCTTCCATGCTGCTAACCTGCTCAACAATGACTTACTATCAAAAATCAAATTATCATAAAGAGGTGTACCTGTGTTGATACATTCCTAGGCCTGTGATGCATCTATTTTTATTTGCAATATGGTGAAGTTATGTTGGACTGCAAGTTGTAGTCCACACTTAATTTCTATTAGTCCGCCTCTAATGGGTTAATATGAGCGATCGGGCTGTAGTAACCCAAAAGCCATTTACCATGGTGGTCCCAAAGATTCCATCCAAGCCTCCAAGGCCTGCCATGCTCCTTACAGCTTTATCAGTGTTAAGCTTGATCATGCCTTCAAGTGGAGAGTTTCATTTAACATGGATGACAAGGTGATGGCAGTGGTACTTTTTTTGTTCATGGTTCCATACTCCACTGCTATGCCGTAAGATGCCTTGAAATTGACATGGTTCCTTTTGTCTTCAAACACATTTAGATTTCTATTTTCAAAATTTGCCAAAGACAAAAAGGAAAGAAGGTACCCCAATCAACAATTATAGTAACCGACTTGTGCTTGATCAACTGGCAGTAGTTTATCTAGGAGGAAACATCAAGGGAGATAGAATCCATAGTGTTTGTTAATTTTCTTATTTGGACCTTTTTCCAGAAGGTGGATACAATATAACATTGGAAGAATAAGTGGGTGATATCTTTCTTTGTGTGTCTACAAATGTGGAAAGCTGGGAACAGGGACATACGCAATGTATTTAGCCTGTGGTTCATTTTTGTTCTTTAGTAATATAATATCCATAAGAAAAACTTCATTTTGTTAAGGATCTTGGCAGCCCAAGTGTGTTGGAAGCCTTTGCTCCTAGGGATTTCTTCAGGGGATTAGCTTTTCCTACAATGTGGGTGTTGGCAGATGAGGTGGTGAACATACCAATTGGTGTTAGTCTCCATATCCTTTTGTTTTATGTGAAGGCATTATCATATATAGTAGTGTCCTTGATGATTCTCTGAACTTCTTTGGAAAAGGTGACTGAGAGTATATTCAGTGTCCATTCATGATTTCTCCTAAGGTTAGTCATTATTATGCTATATTCATCCTCATTTAAGGGTCCCTGTACACATTACCTAAGGCAAGGAAAGTGAGGTATCCAAGTATCATAAAAGAAACTTACTTGGATCTCTTTATGGACCACTCACATTGTTGCTTCAGTAATGTCTTTCTAACTCTCTTAGATGTTTTGTCAAGTTCTAGAGATAAGCTTTTTCCTATCTCCATTTAATAGATGAGCTCAGTACTTATTGTGAAGGATAGATCTCCAAAAGTTGTTCATGCTAATGGTCGAGTCTCAAAGATAGGCCACTGAGGCCAGCTTTATTCTTCACAGCTATTTTTTTGATCCCCAAGCCTCTTGGTTCCTTGTTTCTAATTGTAGTATCCTAGTTAAGGAGATATATCTTCATCTTTTCTTGTGACGTTCCCTAGATGAGATCTCTAGTGATCTTATCTAGGGACTTTGTGACTCTTCAAGGATTTTGATGTAGCTCATAGCATGTAAGGAGATTTCACTGAGAGTTGATTTCGCTAAGACTGTCCTTTCGATCATGTTTAAGGTATTAATTTTCCAACTAGCCACTATTAGAAATCTACATTGGTCCGTCTTTAGTAAAAGGGAAGGCTTAGGTATTTCCTAAAAGACTAGTTTTCCTCAATACCTACCAGAAGAGTACATTGTTCCTTTGTATGGCTTGTGCAGGTCTTGGAGAAGATAATTCTGGATTTAACACAGTTGTCTCTTTGGCCAAAGTCCTTCCAAAACTGGTGTAGGGAATTGGCAATGGTGTTGTAGTTCTTGACATCTGCCCTAACAAAAAGTATTAAATCATCAGCAAAAAAAAAGATGTGACATTCTAAGGCCTGTATGGTAGATCTTAATAGGGTTCTAAGTTTCAAATCCATAAGGTGTTTGATATAACTAGAGAACCTTTCCATACATATGATAAAAATATAATGGGATATGGGGTCACCTTGTCTGATTTCCCTGAAAGGGTAGAAAGCTTCAGTGGTCTTACCATTAACTAGGACTTGGATAAAACTATTGATGATGTAGGACATGATAAGCTTACATAACTTTTTGGGGAGCTTAGAAAACTTAAAAGTATCCTTGATCTGGGACCATTCAATCCTATTAAAAATATTTTTCAAACTAATTTTAAGGGCCATGTTGCATACCTTACCTCTTATTTTGAGAAAGTACGAGATCACTTCCTAAACAATAATGGTATGATCAGAAGCTCTTCTGTTATCTAAGAATCTAGACTGGCTACTTTTTATGAGAGAGGAGATTAGAGGTTTGGTTGTATTGGCAATGAATTTTCTGATGACCTTATAAATAATATTGCTGAATCTAATTGGCTTGAGGTTTCTAAGGCACTGTGCATTTAGGGTCTTTAGTACTAGGTACAAAAGGGTGGTATTTGCCTTAGGAGGAAAGGCAGCTTGGTCAAAGACCTTCCGCAAAAATCAATTGTATGTTTGCTTACCAATGATATCCTAGTATTTCTGGTAAAAGAGAGGGTGGAGTCCATTCGTCCCTGGGGCTTTGAAGGGCTTGAAGCATTTAACAATTTAGATGATCTCAGTGTACATTAGGGTATCCTTATGAGAGTGGAGTGAGACATCCATTTGCAGATTACTGTCATTATTGTTTCTGGAAGAGAAATAGTATGTTAGTGGTATATAAACTCTTAAAGAAGGAGATTGTATGCTTATAGATATCCTCAAGTTAGTCCAAATTTCCACCAGAGTCATCCTCCAACGGTTACTATTCTATTCCATCTTCTTCTAGTAAGGGTGGATGTATGGAAGAAATTCGTGTTAGCAGCACCCTCACAAAGCCAAGAGATTCTGGACTTAGTTATCCAGAACTTTTTTCAAAAAGGAGAAGGTTGTCATACTTTTCCAATAGCATATTTTCTAGATTTGGGAGGAGAGGACTATGAGGGTGTTTGTTGGACTTTTACATTCCTTCTGGTCTTGCCAAGGTCCTTCTCATATACTTGAAGATGTTCCCAAACACCTCCTTGTTCCATATTTTGCATCCTCCTAAAACTTCTTGATAAAGATTAGGAGGTCATTACTAGGCTATAAAGAGGTATAGATAAGGTTTCTAAAGGATAGTGTGACACCACATAGATTCCAGGTGAAAAGGCTTAGGTATGTTTGGGCAGACTCCAGCATTTAGGGTAACTAGGAGAGGACAATGGTCAGATTTGGTTCTGGGGAAATGGGTGACTAAGGAGTTTAAGAATTTTTTTCATTCATAAGGCATTAGTCACACACCTATTTAACCTCTCAAAAATAAGCTAGGTTCAGTAACTATATATTTTATTAGTCCAAGTATATTTTTGTCCTTTGTAGTCTAGGTCTATCATATTGCAATCCCGAAGACAATTTTAAAAGTGGTTGATCTTACTTCCACTAATAGTATTACCCCCTAGCTTTTCACTAGCATGAAGTACTTCATTAAACTCTCCAGCATCTAATCAGTCAATATTGTGGGTTTAGACATATAGTACAATTCATTCCAGTGGCTAAGTCTAATTTAGAAATTTGTATTAACATACATTGTAGAGAATCTCCAACTATGGGTATCTGGAATTACCTTAATAAGGATGTGGATTCCATGTGGTGCGATGGATATTCTCTCTAGCTTCAAGAGGTCCTCATTCTACACAATGATAATTTCATGGGATAAACCATCAACAAATGATTGAATATGAGCATCAAATTTCAAAGCCTCTGTCAGGTGCTTACGTTGAGCCATTTTTGTTTCAAGGAGGACTTATAGGGTTGGTTTGTGGGTCTTAACCAAAGCCTTACAGTGCCACCAAAATATGATAATATTTTTCCCTCTAGCATTCCATATGATGAAATTCATCATTGTCTGGTTGTGGGTGATCTCCTATATCTCTTTCCCCTTCTCTAACTAGTGTGGCTTCACTGGTTTTAAAGTCACTATTGTTGGAGTGTCCTTCTTTTTGTTTTTGAATATTTAGAGTATAACCTATCAATTGCCTCAAAAATTAAACCAGAATCACTGAGGGAATGCGTTCCTCAAATACCTTGATTAACAATTTCTCTAAGATGTAAGCTTCAGGGAGCCATTTTTCTATACTTGCCAATAGCTCCTCCATTTTCCTGTTGCTTTGCCTTAGCAACTCCAAGGTTGACATTTTTGCTTCTTTTTCTGGGTTTCTTTACATGGTTCCTTCTTGGTGTGGTGGTGGGTTGTTCACCATTATTGGGACAAACCACAAATTCTGGTTGTTTAGAAGGTAAGAGTAAAAAGGGAAGAAAGGGAGAGCTAGGAAAGTTTGTCCTGTTAGTGCTCTTGGCTCCAGTTAATTTGTTGTGTTGATGTTCCTCGCCATCCCCAACCTTCTTTGTATCTCCTCCCATATTCTCATTTGTAAGACTTTGATTGCATGGTCAAATCCCTCCTTGACAATATGAGCTAGGCAGGCCTGGTTTTGGACTAGGATTGTTACTGGCTGCCTTCCACTGTTGTGCGAAATATTAATTGTCGATTCATGAGGCCTATCTCCAGCCAAAAGATGGGCTGGTGGCATGGTAGTAGTGGTGCAGAGGCTAAGATAATCGGGATGGTTGGACATTTTGGTTGGGTTCTTGGTTTGCTACCATGGTGTTTCTCGAATGTGGAAGATTCCTTTAACAAAGGTGCCTTCCCTTCTCTATGAAGTGGAAGAATGTTGAGATCTTTTGATGAAACCTTGGTGGTTATGTTAACTACATTGAAGTAATGATTATTTTTTACAGTGTAATAGACACCTTGGTCAGAGAAGATAGAGAAAGATTATTTTCATTAACTTCTCCATTACTAAGAATTGTGGGATTTGACGTGGGCCTATTCTTGACTGAGAAATAGATTTAAAAGCAAGTCGATTTTTGTCAAATCTAATTTGATTGTTGTCCCGATCTTGCATGGAAGGAAAATGAGATTTCTCAATAATATCACTAATGGCATTGAAGGAGAAGGTAGTGGTTGTTTGTTAGAGGGTGGTTGAGCATAGAGTCACACATTTTCCTCTCAGCATTAGGCCCTTTATTCCTATTATATTGCTTGCCCAGTTTTTGGGTTTCTTGGGCCCAAGATTTGGGTTGCCTTTGCTCCAAAATTGACTTATTCGCTTGTTGTCTTTTGGGTGTGTTTTTGGTCGAGCCTACGTTTTTTAGGGAAATTGACAATCTCTAATGGATACTCTTCTGGTTTTCGTACTTCGACCGTGTCATCTTATGGGTTGGATTCTTGACCTCTATATTGTGGATTACTCATACAACGATTCAAAGTATGACTAGTTCTGTCGCATCCTGTGCACAAAACTCCTTCCTCTTCATAGATCGCCCTCTAATGATGAGTCCCTATTGCAATCTCATTTTTTATAAGGGTTTCAATAGGAATTTACACACATATGCAAGCATACCTGCCTCTTAAAGGGAAAGTGCAGGCATCAATCTTTAGGAGTGTTCCCAGCTTTGCACCCACTCTTTCTAAAATTTTCTGATCATAAAATTTTGTTGGTAAATCTAGCAACCTTGCTCATATAGTTGTGTGGGTGATTGCTATTGCTTGGGGCACGAAGTTTGGTTTCCACTTTCGTACTAAAATAATGTTCCCTGCCACGAATCATGGTCCTTCCTTCAAGACTTTGTTTTTGTTGGCTTCTGCATGAAATTTTGCCATATGGTAATTATTTCCCATGTCAATTAGTGTAAGGCATTCACTGGGCTTCCATAGGTCCTAAAGTTTGTTTTTTAAGTAAATATATGAAAACCTCTTTCCAAAGACTTTGATGATGACTGAGGTATACCATGATAGATATAGTCTTTACATGACTTATTTGAAGAGGTGGATAGTATCATTAGGGTAGGGGTTGTTATTGTCCAATTCCATCTTGTGGATCTGGGAGTGTGCATAAACTTAGTTTAAGTATTTATTTTTTTTCCATTAACATATCCCTAAAGGATGTTTCTTCCTTGTGTGTAGATCTTAGTCCACCAGATCTGCTTAGATCTAGTGGCTTTGGAGGGTCCAGCGAGTGTGGTTGGTTGTGATCATTGAACATTATATGATTGTGGTACCTACACAAAAATATCAGATATGAGCTTCTTACTTACATTCGTAGGAGTATAAGTTATCTTGCAACCCAACATGTTAAATCTTCTAAGAAGATCAGTTGCATATTTTCTTGGTGAGATAAAAATACCATCTAAATATTGTTTTATCTCAAGACCAAGAAAATATTGCAACAATCCCAAGTTTGTCATTTTAAAATTTTTCATCATGATAAACTTAAATTCAACAACAAGAGATTCAAAAGAGCCCATATAAATCATATCATCTACATAAAGATATATCACTAAGAAATCAGTTTTACCTTGCATATTTACATAGAGAGTCAACTCATTTTTGCTCCTTTCAAATTCATTCACCAGGAGATAAGAATTGACGTTGCTATACATGCTCGAGCATGCTTTAGTCCATATAAGACCTTTTTCAATCTATACACTTTATTTTCCTTTTCGCTAATGATAAAAGCATTAGGCTGAATAACATAAACTTCTTCCTCTGACTCACCATTTAAGAAGGTGACTTGACACCAAATTGGTAAATTGGCCAAGAGAGTTTAGCAATAAGAGCTAAGAGAGTTCTCACCATTTCAACGCGTGCTATAGGAAAGAATGTTTCATCAAAATCAATTTATTGTTGTTGTGCATATCCTTTTGCAACAAGCTGAGCTTTGTGCTTCTGAATTAATCCATCAGCATAGTACTTTGTGTGATACACCCATTTTAGGATAATAACATTCTTTCTTCTGGTATATTAACTAATTTCAGGTTTCATTCTTTTCAATAGCTTTGATCTCATCCACATTACTTGTTGTCGCTCTTCTTTTACAGTTACTTTTTCGTAATATATGGGATCTGAAACAAAAGAGAAAATTGAAAACAAGTATACATATTGTTAGAGTATCTGGGATTCGATTTCCTGTCCCTTATTGATCTTCTAAGTGAACTTGGATCTACTGAGAATTCTACAACAATTTCAAATGTTACTAGTACCAATTGCCAATAATAGGTGACTCAGGTGTTACATCAGGAGCTAAAGAACCTATTGGTCTTGAAGTATCTCTTATCATTCCAATCCCAACTCCCAGCCTTATTAAACCTAACTTCCCTGCTTACAATAACTTTGTCACTCTTTGAGTTATACAAATTATATGCTTTGGATTGAGGATTATATCCCATAAAAATACATTTTTCTGATTTTACATCAAGTTTGCAACTAGATGGAGAAGCATCCAAAACATATGCTAAACAACCCAAAACTTTTAAATGGCTTACCTGTGTCTTTCTTCCCTTCCAGGCTTCATATGGAGTTCAATTCATGACTGCCTTTATTGGTGAGATATTGAGAAGATACATAGTCATCACCACTACTTTTGCATTTCAACTATTGTTCGATTCTTTTGCTCTTCCACTCCATTATGCTCTGATGTGTTGGTGTTGTCAACTTCCTGTGAATACCATTTCCCGAAGAAAGAAAAATATCAAATTCTTTAGAAGTAAACTCACCACCTGTATCCAAATTGAGAGTCCTTAAAGTACACCCACTTTGCTTCTCCACTAATGCCTTGAATTTCCTGAAGTTCTCAAAAGTTTCAGATTTGAACTTCAAGAAATAAACTCAACTCATTCAACTATAATCATCAGTAAACAAAAAAAAAATATTGACTTCTAACTAAGGGTTTAATACTTATCGGACCACAAATATTACCGTACACCAATTTAAGACATTTTGAAGCCCTCCAAGCCTTGTTTACAGGAAATGAGATTCTACTTTGCTTCCCATAGACATACCGTTCTCCGAAATCAAGATCATCAATTTTAGGTAGCACAATAGCCATATTCTTTTGACCCAATAATTTCAGCCCTTTAACATTCAGATGCCCATATCTTAGATGCCATAAACTAGTATCACTAGATTTCGCAACTAAAGCAGAATCTTGCACATTAGAGACTTCTAAAGGGAACATATGATTTTGTGTCATGGAAATAATTACAATGTTTTGTCCATATTTCTTATCATAAACAGTGCAACCATAATCATCAAATAAAATAGATTAACCACTAGTTATTAATTATCCAACTTAGCAAATTATGAATCAAATTTAAGAACCTATTGCACATTATGTAAGAGTTCTACGTTACCATGGGTGGTTTGGATAGCAATTGTACCTTTCCCTTCAACCTTCATGGAATTGTTGTCTCCAAGTCAGACCTCAATCTTTTGTGATTCGTTAAATTCTTTAAGTAGTGACCTTATTTCAGAAATATGGTTTGAATACATACTATCCATGAACCACACTTCATTAGGGCTATCATCGGCAGAATATTGAGTCATGAATAGCTCACTTCTTCAAATTCCTTTGTGAAATTTACTTTTTTTAATCATCCCTCATCTTGGTCCAACAATCAATTTCTATATGGCCTAACTTTTTGTAATATTTGCATATGATGCTTTTTCTATTTTATCATTGGTTACTAAATTGGCCTATTCATCAGTCTTTTCCACTACCTTGACCTCGGTAACCACCTCGTCCTCTGCTTCGACCACCTAAATATTTGTATGTTCCTTTGAAAGAAGACTCTAGCTTTGCTTGGAAAACTTTCTCCTCTACATTTTCATAAGTCCTACTAATTCGAATTTCACGGGCTAATAAAGAACTCATTAATTCATCAAAAGTAAACTAGAAAGGTCCTTAGATTTTTCTTTTGCAGTAACAACATGATCAAAGCTTTTTGTTAAACTTCTCAACAGTTTACTCATAATCATTTTATTATAAATATTATCACCATATGTTTTCATGTGATTAACAGCTCTAGACACCTAAATATATACTCTTGCATAGAATCTTTTTCTTTTATGGTCAAATTTGCAAACTCATGATGAAGTGTTTGTAATTTCACAATAATTACCGTCTTGTCGCTCGAATACTATTGCTTCAGAGTTTCCCATGCTTGTCTGGAGGTTATTGCTATTGTAATTCGGGAAAAAATTTCATCATTCAATTCCAATTGGATGAGAAATAATGTGTTTACGTCTTTCTTGCAAGTTTCTCATAGTTGATTGTCAGGTTGAGTCGGTGCCGAATTTGGCTCAACATACCCTATCTCTACCAAATCTTATAGCTCTTGGAATTTGAACATTGTCTTCATTTTGAAACTCCAAAGATGATAACTTTTCTATTTAAATATTGAAATCAAAAGTTGAGATGAAGGATTGGAACCATTGCTTGCCCTGGATTCTTCTTAATTTACTGTCCAGTTAATTTCACTTTACTGTTTAGAGAAATGGATGTCTCTCTCTCTTGCTCTGATATCACAGTATTGTTGAAAACTTTAAAAACACATAGAAAACAGAGAGAATTAATTTTCTAAAGTCTTTGAATTACAGTAAAAAGGCTATAGCAGTGGCCTATTTAATAGGCTTTACAACCAACTGATATTAGCTAAACATAAGCAACTAATAGTAGTGGATAAACATGCCCACTACTTCTTGCAATATCAACTAGGAAATAGCAAATAACTGAACAAACAAATTACATGCTAATTAACTGATTGATCACTAATTTTACTAGCTCAAAACTAAGACCTTATCGACAACATTTGAAGCATTAGTCAACATCACATTGATGAATACCTCATTAAAACCCATTTTATAGCACCATACATAAGAAAGGCCATCATAAGCTCTCTTTTTTTTATATCAAGTTTGATGGTCATATTATTCTTATCTTTAGATTTATTGATATTATGGGTTATTTCTTGAGCTAGGATAATATTTTCAGTGATGAGCCTTCTACTAATGAAATCAACTTGATTTTTAGGGATAAGATTAGGGATAAAATAATTAAGTCAAGTAGCCACAATCCTAAACAAAATCTTATTTTTGAAGTTACTCAGGCTAATAGCTTTCATTTGGAAGAAGCTAGTAGGTGTTGTTGACTAGTGCCTCAAAAGTAATTGATAAAAATTTCTAGTTTTTAGCTAGTAAAAGTAGTGTTGGTTCAGTTGATCAACATGAAATTTGTTTGTTTTTTATTTGCTATTTTCTAGTTGATATTATTAGAAGTAGTGGGCATGTTTATCCACTACTATTGGTTTCTTATTTTTAGCTTCTATTAGTTAGTTGTAAGCCTTTCATTGTAATTCAAAGTCTTCAGAATATCAATTTATCTCTGCTTTTTATGTGTTTTTAAAGTCCCCAATAATATTGTGGTATTAGAGCGAGAGGGAGAGACATCCAATTCTCTCAACAGGAGAGGTCAAATTAACTAGACAGTAAATTGAGAAGAATCCATGGCAAGCAATGGTTTTAATCCTTCATCTCAACCCTTGATTCCAATATTTAAAGGGGAAAATTATTATCTTTGGAATATCAAAATGAAGAAAATGTTCAAGTCCCAAGAGTTATGGAATTTGGTGGAAATAGGGTATGTTGAGCCAAATTCGGCATCGGCTCAACCTGACAATCAACTACACGAGACTCACAAGAAAGATGCAAAGGCACTATTTCTCATCCAATCAGCATTGGATGATTAAATTTTTCTTCGAATTGCAACAACAACCTCTAGACAAGCATGGGAGATTTTGAAGCAAGAGTATTTGGGCGACAACAAGGTAAATACTATGAAATTACAAACACTTCATCGTGAGTTAGAAAATTTGACCATGAAACAGAAAGATTCTGTGGAAGAATATATGTCTAGGGTGTCTGAAGTTATTAATCACATGAAAACATATGGTGAAATATAAATAATGAAACGGTTGTGAGTAAAGTGTTGAAAAGTTTAACAAAAATCTTTGATCATGTTTTTGCAGTAATAGAAGAATCTAAGGACTTTTGTAGTTATACTTTTGATGAATTAATGAGTTTTTTATTAGCCCATGAAGTTAGGTTTAGTAAGCCCTTTGAAAAGGTAGAGCAGAAAGCTTTTTAGGTGAAAGAAGAGTATTTTTTTCAAAGGAAAATCAGAATATTCAAGAGGTCGAGGTAGAGGACGAGGTGGTTACCGAGGTCTAGGTCATAGAAACGACAGAGAAAGAGGCCAATCTGGTGTCCAACATCAAAAAAGAAACATCATATATAGATGTTACAAGAAGTTGAGCCACAAAGAAGTTGATTGTTGGACCAAGCAAAGGGGTGGTAAAAATCAAGAAAATATCACAGAGGAAATTGAAAAATAAAGTAAGTTATTTATGACTAATTCTTCTACCAATGATACCCCTAGTGGAGTGCAGTTCATGGATAATGGGTGCTCAAACCATACGTCTAGAATAAAGTCACTATTTAAAGAACTTGATGAATTACATAATAGTGAGTTCCGACTTGGAGAACAAGCCAATGAAGGTTGAAGGGAAAGATATAATTGCCATCAAAACCACCTAGGGTAACGTAAATATCTTACATGATATGTAATACGTTCCTAATTTGACTCATAATTTGTTAAGTATTGGCCAATTGATAACTGGTAGTTACTCTATTTTATTTGATGACTATGGTTTCAGTTTATGATAAGAAATCTGGACAAAACATTATAACCATTTCATGACATAGAATCATATGTTCCCTTTAGAAGTCTCTAATATGCAAGACTCTGCTTTAGTTGTGAAATCTAGTGATACTAGTATATGGCATCTAAGATATGGGCATCTAAATGTTAAAGGGGTGGAATTACTAGGTCAAAGGAATATGGTTGTCGGGCTACCTAAAATTGATGGTCTTGATTTCTGTGAAGGGTGTGTCTATGGGAAAAAACAAGAGTAGAATCTCATTTTCTGTAAACAAGGCTTGGAGGGCTTCAAGTTGCCTTGAATTGATGCATATTGATGTTTGTGGCCCAATGAATATTGATTCCTTAAGTAGAAGTCAATATTTTTTGTTGTTTATTGATGATTATAGTCGAATGAGTTAGGTTTATTTCTTGAAGTTCAAATCTGAAACCTTGAGAGCTTAGGAAATTCAAGGCATTAGTGGAGAAGAAAAGTAGATGTACTTTAAAGGCTCTCCATTCGGATATAGGTGGTCAGTTTACTTCTAAAGAATTTGATAATTTTTGTGAATAAAATAATATTCATAGGGAGTTGATAACAACACGTGCATGGAAGCAAAATGGAGTGGCCGAGTGAAAGAATCGAACAATGGTTGAAATGGCTTGAACCATGATTAAAGAAGCAGAACTTTCAATGAAGTTTTGGGAAGAAGTAGTGGCGACGGCTATGTATCTTCTCACTATCTCACCAACAAAGGCAGTCATGAATCAAACTCCATATGAAGCCTAGAACGGAAGAAAGCCATGGGTAAGCCCTTTAAAAGTATTTGGTTGTTTAGCATATGCTTTGGATACTTCTCCATCTTATCACAAACTTGATATAAAATCAGAAAAATACATTTTTATGGACTATAGTCCTTAATCCAAAGCATATAAAATGTATAACCCAAAGAGTAACAAAATTATTGTAGGTAGGGATGTTAGGTTCAATGAGGCAGGAAGTTGGGCTTAGAATGATAGAGGTACTTCAAGACCAATAGGTTCTTTAGCTCCTAATGCAGTACCTGAGTCACCTATTGCTGAATCTTTAGCTCCTGATATAATACCTGAGTCACCTATTGTTGAATCTTTAGTTCCTGATATAAAACCAGAGTCACCTATTGTTGAACAATTGGTACTAGTAATATCTGAAATAGTTGAAGAATCTTTGGTAAAGTCGAGCCCACTTAAAATATCAATAAAGGATAGGAAACCGAATCTAGATACTCTAACAATGTGTATACTTCTTGTCAATGTTCTCTTCTTATTTCACATCCTATATATTATGGAGAAGCAGCTAAAAAAGAAGAGCAGCAGCAAGCAATAATGGTGATAAGATCAAAGCTGTTGAAAATAATAAAACCTGGGAATTAGTTAATTTACGAGAAGGAAAGAATGTTATTGGCTTGTAATGAGTGTATCGCACAAAGTACTATCCTGATGGATCAATTCAAAAGCACAAAACTCGACTTATTGTAAAAGGATATGAATAACAAGAAGTTAATTTTGATGAAATATTCTCTCTCGTAACATGCTTTGAAATGGTAAGAACTCTCTTAACTCTTACTGCTCAACTCTCTTTGCCAGTTTACCAATTTGATGTCAAGTCGGCCTTCTTAAAGGGCGAATTGGAGCAAGAAGTTTATGTTGCTTGGACTAAAGGTTTTTACTTGAGCGGACAAGAAAGTAAAGTGTATAGATAGGAAAAGGACTTATATGGACTAAAGTAAACCCCGCGAGCATGGTATAGCAAGATCAATTCTTATCTCCTGGAGAATGGATTTGAAAGGAGCAAAAATAAGTCGAGTTTTTATGTAAAGAAGCAAGGTAAAATTGATTTCTTGGTGATGTGTCTTTATGTATATGATATGATTTATATGGACTCTTGTGAATCTCTTGTTGCTGAATTTAAGTCGATCATGAAATAATTTAAAATGAAAGACATAGGGTTGTTGCAATATTTTCTTGGTCTTGAGATAAAGTAATCTTTAGATGGCATTTTTATCTCTCAAAGAAAATATGCAACTGATCTTCTCAGGAGATTTAACATGTTGGGTTGTAAGATAACTTTTATACCTATGAATGTAAATGAGACACTCATATCTGATGATGGTATGGGATTGGCAGATGCTCTATGCTTTAGAAGAATAAATGGTGGTCTAAATTATTTGTCGTACACATGGCCAGACATAGCATTTTCTAGAAGTACTGATTTTTTAATTTGGTACTCTAAAGTATCATATTTCAGATTGTTGGGTTTCACTGACAATGATTACATACACAGGGTGTTTTAATGATTGGAAAAGTACTTCTGGATATGAAATCTCTTTTGGTCCAGGTGTTATTGTTGAAACATATAAAGGAAATATAAAAGATATATTTCTAAGGGTTATCTTACATTGTACAAGTGAAGCCTTTTATATAGGTTAGAAGAAAGAGTATGATGTTTAACTTAACCAATGTGGGATATATTTTCTTTCCCACTTTTATACAAATAACACTCCCCCTCAAGTTGGGGTGTACATGTCAAATAGACCTAAATTGTTTCAAATATAAGAAATACGACTTCTTCTAAGAGATTTGGTAAAGATGTCAGTAAGTTGTTCTTTAGAGCAAGTATGAACTAATCGAATGTCTCCACCGCGTACTTTCTCACGAACGAAGTGACAGTCTACTTCAATATGCTTTGTTCATTCATGAAAGACTGGATTATTTGTAATATGCATAGCATATTGATTATCATAACAAAGAGTAGGTGTTTCTATCGTGGGTAGTCCAATTTCAGATAATAACATTCGAACCCATTGTAATTCTCCTATCACATTAGCCATGGCACGATACTCTGCCTCCGCACTAGAGCATGAAATTATAGATTATTTCTTGCTCTTCCATGATATAAGGTTCTCGCCTAGGAAAACACAATAACCAGTAGTGGATCGACGATCCATCGAATAGCCTACCCAATCAGCATCTGAATATCCTATCACCTTTAATGAATCTAGATCAGAATACCCAGATAAGTGGAGATGACCTTGATTGTGAAAGATCAATCCTTTTCCAGGGGCTGCTTTCAAATATTGAATAATCTGAAGGAGTGCTTGCCAGTGAAGAATACGAGGGGCACCCATGAACTGACTAACCACACTAACAGCAAATGAAATATTCGGTCGAGTAATGGTAAGATAATTTAACTTACCCACTAGTCTCCAATATTTCTCTAGATCATGCAAAAGATCTCCTTTCCCATTATCAAGTTTTCCAAGGGGATCCATGGGAGTATCTATAGGTTTGCAATCTTGAAATCTAGCATCTGCCAATATATCAAGCGTGTACTTTCTTTTGGAGAGAGCAATGCCAGCATCAGAGTAAGCAACCTCAACTCCAAGAAAGTAGAGAAGCCGACCCAAATCTTTTATGTTAAATTTTTGTTCTAAGAATTGTTTGAGTCGTTGTATGCCATTACTATCACTTCCAGTAATAATGATATCATTCACATATACAAAAAGAATAACACAGTCAGCTTTGGAAAACATACTAAAGAAAGAATGGTCAACAATACATCTTCGCATGCCAAAAGAAACCACTGCATCACTAAATCTTCCAAACCAAGCACGAGGAGACTACTTTAAACCATAAAATGCTTTTCTCAATTTGTACACTTTCTTCCTCTGAGCAACAAATCCTGGTGGTTGTTCCATATAAATTTCTTCTTGCAAATCACCATAAAGGAATGCATTTTTCACATCTAATTAATGTAAAGTCTAACGGAAGAGAGAGGCGAGAGTGATAAGTACACGAACAAAGGGGATTTTGGCAACGGGAGAGAATGTCTCATCATAGTCAATACCATAGTTTGAGTATAGCCTTTAGTAACAAGACGAGCTTTCAATCGTTCAACAGTGCCATCAGCATGATACTTGATGACAAATACCCAGCGACAACCCATAACTTGTCTGCCTGGAGGTAAAGAAATAAGATCCCATATTCGATTGGCATGTAAAGCCTACATCTCTTCAATCATAGCATGAGTCCAAGCAGAATGAGCCAAGGCATCCTGTACTGTATATGATACGGATATAGAGAAAATGAAATACATAAAGAAAAATATATTTGGAGAAATATTAGCATAGGATACAAAGTGAGAGAGAAGATATCGACTACCTACACGCGATCTGGTACGATAAGCAATAGGACACACTAAATATTCAGTATTCTCATGGCCATTAGGACCATAGACTTCAGTAGATAGTGGTGGATCATGATGTTGTGGATCAGGTTATGCCGGAAGATCATCTCTAGGAACTACGCGAGGTCGCCATATATATACTTGCAAAGGGAGTGGCTCCAAGGAGATAGGAGCATCGTCTATGTTATTTGGCTTAGTTGACTCAGTTTGAAGTGAATAACCTGATGTCAGAGAAGTAGATAAATATGTGGAATTATAATAGGTTAGTCCTCAAAGAAAGTCACATCAACAGAGACGATAACCTGATGCTGACTAGGACTGTAACAAACATATCCCTTTTGAGTGCGGGAGTAACCAACAAATACACATTTTTCAGGATGAGGTGACAATTTATCAACTTTGGGTCCTAGAGAATGTATAAAAGAAATACATCTAAATATACGAGGATGAATAGACCAAAGAGGATGATCTGGATGAAGAACATTATAAGGAGCAACACCTTTCAACACAGATGAGGGTAGATGATTAATGATATAACATGATGTTAGAAGTGCGTAACCCCAAAAATATTTTGGCATATTTGTATGAAGAAGTAAACAACGAGCAACATCCAATAAGTGACGATTCTTGCGCTCTGCAACCCCAT
>JAOTQJ010000111.1:8490050-8501489 GCA_025642045.1 Solanum sejunctum | reverse complement strand
TATGTACTTCAATCACATTGCCGAGGGGTGGCATGACCGTACTACCATGTTGAGGGGTATATACCTCAATCACCTTGTTGGGGGGTGGCATGCCCATATTATCACGTTGAGGGGTATATACCTCAATCACCTTGTTGGGGGGGGGGTGGCATGTCCATAATACCATGTTGAGGGGTATGTACCTCAATCACCTTCTAAGGGTGTGGCATGCCTTGGAGTTCAAGCGATAGTTTGCTTGGGCTATGTTGATATAGTCTCTTCCTACACATGTAATCCATATTTGCAAGATATATGATTTACAAACATGTTTTACTTCAAGCATTGATCATGCATGCCATATTGATATTATACTTATCCATTTCCTATCACAACATATTTTCACTATATTGACTTATGTCTTGTTACATTGCATCCTACATACTTTGTACATTCAAACGTACTAACATATACTCTATGCCTACATGATATTACAATGTAGGAACCAGAGATCCTTACAATCATCCTCCACGTGGCTTGTTTTGACATCTTTCAGATATGCCTTTGGTGAGTCCTCAAGTTTTAGGACACTAACCATGCTACTATTGCTTTCCATATCTCTTTATGTTGAACATTTGATATTATGAAGGTGAACACAGAAAGTGTCTTAGCCCTCACCCAACCTATGTTTAGAGGTGTTGTTGGAGTAATTGATGTATCTATGCTTTGAGTTTTGAATCTTTACGCTTTATAAATGTAAAAACTTCCCTTAGTCCCTTTTTCCCTTGTTTATATTCTTGTTGCTATTTACCTTGCTTCTGCGACCAAGGATGTGTAATTGATATTCTTAGAGGCTTGTTTGGGTCCCTTTAGGTTACCATTCGCCATGTTACGTCTAGGTCCTAGGCTTAGTTCATGACAGATAACCAATAAGTAACCATATCTATAAGCAAAATCTCCAAATACAACACTTAGCATATAAATATAAAAGAGTGTACAAGATGTCTAACAATGCCTTATGTCGTAAGATAGGAAAGCGGACAAGACATACCCGGGCTCACCCTCAAGTGAATGACATAAATAAAACACTAAAAATAGAGGAATGGTGGTTTGTCCTTGGAACATAGGACACTATAACAAGGAAATCTCAAGACCCAAGCTAGACGTCGTACGGTGGATAAAAGTAGTCCTCAATCTCTAGAGGGTGAGATCATGTAGGCAAAAGAAGTATGCATTAGTACATTTGAATGTACTAAGTATATGGCCATCCAATGCATATGACTTACCAAACCTGCATGCAATGTTAGATGACAAGGGCACATAATATAGAAAGAGATATAGCATACAATATGCCATGAAACCAATGATGCATGAAATGCACAAATGCTCATATATAGTGGGGACGAACTATAATCGATAAATCAAATTCATGTGAGCTATAACATAAATTAGTCCGATAAAGACCTCCCATTGGTAGGAGAAGATTACTTGCGAAGGGTAATCTACATCACACCTTACGACATAGTTATTTTGGTGGATGGACACTTTCCTTATGATCCAATCTTTCAGAAGGATTTCCAATACCATATCATATCAATAAATGAACAACCACCCCTTACGACCTGGTCATTTTAGTGATGACTACTATTCCTATGCTGGCACATAATTCAAGGAAAGGGAGATGATCCTTGGGTATAGCCCTAATACCCTCAATCTATCAGCGCTAAGTCAAATATCCTATGAGAATACTTATATATATACATGCTTTCAAAGGAGGGAATAGTCATTTCAAATCATTTTAATGCACATTTAGGCTTGGAGGCCAAACATTTTTCATAATCATTCCTACTTGGGCTCAAAACCAAATCATATGTCATAATCATGCTTCTCATGCATAGGAATAGGTCATGCATATGATAATATGGCGCAAGTACCAAATATGATCAAAGAGCCAATAACAATAGACATTTATGTGATCACATTCTTGTCATAACCAATATCTTATCCAAATCATTTATATAAACATAATTAGGTTTAACCCACTTCATAATTTTCATAAAATCTAATGCTCATGAATGCATATGCCATGAATGATGTGAGAATAACATGTATAATTGAGATACAATCTAAAATAAATAATACAATATGAAATTAAAGTAAATCCATAATTAAATCCACATTTAAATCATAATATATATCACCTATGCTTAGATCAAACTTTAAAGGGACAATGCATACCCAAATATTCATAATAATCAAGTAATTCAACATATTAGGGCTTAAATCAACTAAAGATCAGCCCATACTTCAATTAAATTTAATAAATAATAATATCAAAACCCATATTTGCAGTAAGCAAAAATTTATGAAATTCAAGTAAAAAGAGTTTGAATCTTCTCGATTTAAAGTGACCAAGAATCAATCCCACATAGCTTAGCTATTGGGGGAGATTCAAGAAATTTGATGAAGAAAAGTGTTTTCCCTAGATTCCTAAGCTTAGTATTCAAAAGAGTTCTTGAGAGAGTTTTTGGGAGATTTTAATATAATTCTAAGTGTAAGAATGAATTTGAATGAGAGAAATAGAGTTTAGGTCATTTGGAGATCTTAGGATAGCATAGGAAGTTATAAAGGTCCCCTAGGAGAAGCCACAATTACAAAAAAAAACCATTAATAACGCAAAATAAAATTTCTTGCAAAGGGTTCCATGGGAAGGTCTCACGGTCCGTACAAGGTCTCACGGACTATGAAACCCTTCCCTGAGACCATTAATTCACAAGAAACTATACATAGATAGGCTTTACAAAAATGGGCATAACTTCTTATTCCAAACTCAGAATGAGGTAAAATTGGATGCGTTGTAAAGATAATTTAAAGAGCTTCAATTGATAGGGTATGGGCCACCTAGTTCATTTTGTGCTAAGACATATGACCATTTAAAGTTGACCCTTCTATCGGTTCTTGTGAAATTCTTAGCCAAAGGAATTCCATAATTCAAAAATTTGACGTAGGCATCCGTACAGTTGGTTTTATGGTCAGTACCGAGGTATAAAGACCGTGTACTCCTCCATTCCACTTCACTTAGAATAATTCTTCACGAACAAAGTTTTGAGATGATGATCTAATACTTAGAAAATTATCACTCCGAAACCTATACGGAAGGGTATACAAATCATACCACACCCTATGGACCATATAATTGGCCGTACCACTTCACTTAGGCTCAAAACTGTAGAGTCTCTAGGCCAAAGCTACCATACGGTCCACCACATGGTCCGTATGGCCTCACATGGCCTGTGTGGGGTCTAAGTATGATATGCCTTGGTCCCAAAATCTACCTTAAGGTCTTTACACCCCACACAAGGCCAATAACCACTTCAAGGAGGCTCCACATGGTCTATAAAGCACCACACGGACTGTGAAGGCTTCCATAAGCGTCACCTTGCTCCAAAAGGTTTTGAAACAAAATTTCCAAGATCCAATGAGTTCGTTCAAAGTCCGAGTCTTTACAACAAGGATCATAGGTGGTAAGGCATAATACTTGATTGACGTTTCAAATTTGACCCTGTAGAAGATAGTATGAGGGATCATTACCACACTTGGATGGATAGCATGATTAAGATTTTGTGGAAAAACTATAGACCGAAGCAAGCATACTATAAATTTTTGGGTGAATCAATCGTCTGCTTACCACCTCATGTCATCATTACCATGTACTATCCATCAGTTTTTAGATTTTACATTGTGTTATTTGGCGATGTACCCTTCTGACGTTGGTTTAATTGTGTAGCAATTTGACAAAATTATTTCTTCATTCCCTTGACCTTGGTACCAATAGTCTTGATTGGACCCTTGGGTATTGGTCTATAAACCCCTATCTAATCAGTCACAAAGTAAGAATTCTCCTTATAATAGGGCTTCTTATAGATAGGTGCTCGGGGGTTGATTATTTGTTTCATTTACTCATTCATGACTCTATTTTATCAATAACCCCTTATTAGTTTTAATTCACGCTAGGTCTTACATCACATCTTCATTAATCTTAGCTTGCTCCAAATTTGTACTAATTGAAATAGAACTATTCATCATAGATTTATCCCTCGTGCCCCCTGCATAATTTGTCTCTACAACATTCTCCACTTGTTCAACTACAACAAAAAATAGGAAATCTAGGAAGGACCTCCAGTTATGGTGTTAGACGCAGCTTTGCAATTGACATCTAAGGCTCGACAGAAGATCTCCAACAAGGAATCATCAATAATCTTGTGATTTGGAACACTTATTAAACACTTTGTGGAACATTCCTATGTGTTACTAATATAATAACTAAGTAAATACTTGAAGTTATTGATCTGATCTTTCAACTTCAACTTCTTTGACTCGGGAAATACCTCTCTAAAAAGCTTGCTGGATTACAAACCTCGTGGTGATAGAACACTGTGGAAGCTGTGCTAACGATATTGCACTTTTCCTAGGGGAGATAACGATTAGACACGGAGCCCAACAACATCCATAGACATATATTGGTTTCCCATCATGCTCTTGCATACAAAAGCAACACCTTATAGATGGTTATACAGATCCTCTGATGGTAAAAACATGAGCAACCCTCTATTCTACAAAATCTGTAACAACCAACTCTATACAACAAACTTAGTATCATCCTATAAAGGAGGTAACATAATAAATCTAGTGGCATCCACTGCCATAGGGTCAAGTCTGTATGGATTCTATGCATTAGCTGCTGCTTGTTGACCCTGTAGTGGTGGATTTATATTCTCAAGTGGTAGTGGGTCATCATTATTTAGATGTTCTGCAAGATTTGCAGGATTATTCACATTGTCCTGAGCCATTCTGTATAACATTTTCAGGATCATTAGATCCAATAGAGTCAAGGGGATACCTTGACTACGAGTACCAGGCATACACTACACCTATATACTGAAACTAAGCAGAAATAATAAAAATGTAAAATAAGAAAAATAAGAATTAACTCACAAATTACTCTAATTACATCAATCTAAAGTTGTATTCCCTGGCAACGACACTAAAATTTTGATCACGATCAAATTACACTTCCAAATAAAGGTATAAATGCTCATTGTCAAAATATAGAACCTAACAATGGTTAGGGTCGATCCTATGAGGAATAAGGTCTAGACGTAGAAAAATATAAGCAATTAGATTGAATTAATCGACTTATTTTCGAGTAGGCGGGGGATTTTAAAAATGCAATAGTTAAACCAAAACTGGAATTGAATCATCAAGTGAAAGTTTTGTGAAATCAGTGAGAGGAGTAACTAGGGTATTATGTTCCCTATGAATTCCTAACTCAGTATAGCTAGATAATCGTAACCTTTTCTAGTGTGTAACATTCAAAACTGGTAAGTTATATTTATCTGACCCTTTGATCCAAAAATTAAACAAATTTCACTACGTGATCTGATCAATCCCCAAATTATTATATTACTAACCTTTACCTTTATCTCAGTACAACCATCCCTTGATCTATTCAGGTTGATTAGACGAGAGTAATCACATTTAATCTCATTACTTATCCCTTATCCCATTCATTACCCCCTTGATATAGTAAGTAATAATTAAGTGCATTCTAACGTTGTCCATTAAAAAGCATTCAAATAGAAGATATAATTAA
Source organism: Solanum sejunctum (assembly GCA_025642045.1). NCBI lineage: Eukaryota > Viridiplantae > Streptophyta > Magnoliopsida > Solanales > Solanaceae > Solanum > Solanum sejunctum. The sequence continues at coordinate 8,495,860 of JAOTQJ010000111.1, read as the reverse complement.
TACGCACATGCACATTTTCCAAAGAATTATGAATTATCGAGTTTTAACTTTGTTAGTTCTTCATAGTTCTCATAACCGTAGTTGTGAATTTATCTACTGTTATTCATTGTAGATGAAGAAATCATGTTATGAAATAGAATAATTGAATACTTACAATGATAAATTGAAGAACACAAAATCAAAACCCGTCACAAGAATTCACGATGTTATAGCTCGAATGTAAAATCAAAAGTAATCTCTAAGAACAAAATAATAATCACAAGTAATGAGTTCTTAATTTATGACTGCTCTCTCTTTAAAAAAACTAGAAACCATATTTTTAGTAAGTGGAAACAAATCCTAAACAAAATAGGAAAATAAGATCCGAGAAATTAGACGAACAAGGTTACAGGCCGTAGATGAAATCATGGCTCGTGACTGGCCTTCGTAGACTGCAATTCATAAACTTTTTCTTCCATATAAAAACTCCTCCTATAGGTCATCTTTGGACTTATGGCCTGTAAGGGGATTCGTCTATTCATTCTTCAGCAATTCTTCAAAACTCTAATCCTCAAGGCACGAACAGGTTCATAACCCGTAGGAGCCTTTCTCTGGTAATAGTTCAGCACTTAACGTATTTTCTGATCTTCAACATATGAACAAACATGCAAGCCATCAAGTGATTTATGACTTTATTGATAATACATAACTCCAACATCTGAAAATTAGTCTTTTACTGGATCTATTCGAAGAAACAAACCTATGACTCATGGAAACCCGTAGAAGAACTCGTGATTCCTCAAAAATCTACAATCTATATAGCTTGGCCCAAAATCATCCCAATTTCTAAAATCATTCAAAATTAATGAAAAATACATCAAACATACTAACATCGCTTTGAGAACACACAAAATTCTAAGTTTTGAGTATCAAAAATGCTATAGTTTGGCGGCATATTAGTAAATCAAAGAATGGCCTGTAGAAAAGGGTTTGTGGTTAAGGTTGACAAAATAGTTTTTGAAGATTGGAAAAGGAGAACAAGATAGGCATGACCATGATTCGTGGTTCAAACCATCATCCATAATCAGGATTCCATAGATCTCTACTGACAGTTTTAATAAAAATACAGTTTTGCCATTTTTGAAAATCTAATTCTATACTACATCATTTTTGGCATTCTAAGGGCCTAAAATATGACCTTAAAGCCCTAGGACCCTCATTTATTCCCTTATTAGCCTATTCTAAAAATTCTAAGGCCAAAAACAATACTCTCCATAAAATAAGAACAAACTAAGGAGGCTAGGATTTCAAGGGGCTCTTCCTTTAAACAACAAATTCCTTCTTCCCAAGCTTACCAAGGTATGAGAGATTGATTTCTATATCTCCTTTCACACATAAAGTCCTACATAATGTCTTTTACCCTTTCTTTAAGTTCTTTCAAGTTAATATGCATACTAATGATGATTTATGATACTTTATGTTCTTAAATAGTCTCAATGATATCCTCTGATGTTTTACTGTCGCGACCTAAGCCTAGGGCCTAGACGTGACCGATGAATGAAAAATGCGAATGAACCCCAAACAAGCTTTATAACATATCATTATACATCTTTGGTCACGAAAGCAAGATAAAATAACATGAGAAACATAAACAAGGGATATTAGGACTAACGGACAGAGATTTATATTTAATTAGCTTGAAGTACCAATCAGATGAGACCTTCTACGAGTCGTAGAATACTTTACAGCTCATAGAAAGGTCTCATGGATCCCTGTCTGAAATAAATTGAGACATTGGAATCCTCTACTACTCAGTCTATGACTCATAGAACATTATATGAGTCATAGCTAGTCTCGTAGACATTTCTAGTGAACAAAATTTTGGACCACTATTTTACGAGAGGCTTCTAGGGCTCATAGTTTCCACTACGGCCCGCAGAGGTGCCTTTGTAGACTATTATACAACTAAGTTTGAGTTATTTTTACATTTTATTTTTTGATCTGTAGGTCTAACCAAGGTGTGTAAATGTCTATATTTCAGGTACTATGGTCTCAAATGCAAAACATGGTAAAATTTGGGCCTTATAGAGGAGGCTCAGAGATAAACCCTCGGGGATGAGCAAACCCCTACCTTGACTGGATCAGTAGAGGAGCTTTGCATCCAGTCAGACCCGGAGGCTGATAGACCATAGACAAGTGCTGCTACTAGAGCTGGGCAAACTCAATCTCTTGTGGTTCATACTCCCGGTCTAAAAAGGGAAACCACAACAGGAGTAACTCTATTTAGATGACTCCATCCAAAGAGGAGTCTAGCTAAGAGTCAGGCTCTTGTGATGTGTCCGAGACAGAGTCTTTTGCCATACCGTAGGTATCACCATCTCCACTAGATGCATTTACTAGTTGGTAGTGTGTCACAAGTATTCGAGATATCTATGTTGAGGACTCATAAACTATAGAGCGGGCCAAGTCGACTCACTCCATTGTTTAGGAACCCTGAGTAATCCCAGACAAACTAGACAGAGTCCCGGTTCTCCTAGACATGATGATTAGATACAGGCTTCAATGGCTGACACAATCATTCAAGAGGTACTCCCCAACCATAGTGAGGGAGTTCTATGCATCTTATGCAGCCACGATTTATAGTTCTCTTCCCAAGGGGGAGGAAGCCCCTTATTCAGCCCAGATTGAAAAAGAGCAGAGTGAGGGCCTGGTAGATGGACATCTCATAGACCACCATTTGCTGCATGTTATTTTGGCTAGAGCTCCCTACCCCCAGATCCACAGCTGAGTTTTACTATAGAGTGGGGCATTTGACTACAGAGTGGGGTAAATGAGGGATTTGATGGTGATGAGAGATCTAGAGCACAGGGCCATCTTAATAAGATGGGTGGCCAGTTTGATTGTTGAACAGGGTCTGAAACCTGCATGGTTCGCCACTCACTCGGAGCTTATTATCACGGCTTTGCTCAGTTTCCCTGATAAATTTTGGTGGGTGGTTGTCAAATCATACGTCCAACCAACACTTACTGATAATACTTTGACACTAGAGTGTGCAATGTTAGGTGCCAACATCTTGGCTGGCTTTGAGATATATTGGTCCTACCTCATTGCTGAGCAGATCCACGAGGCCACCATAATATATAGGGTGGAACCTACACCAGCTGGACTGGCTGATCGAGGTCTAACGCACTTTGGATATTAACCTAATCAAGGCTGAGGAGAATCGAGTGGCACTCCATGAGCTTTGCACTAGCCTGCTCCCATGCCAGAGATGTTGCCATAGTGCTATTGCCTGAGGTTCCATAACCCCCCCCCCCATTTTTGCTACTACTAAGGGTAGGCCCCCACAGCCCGAGGTAGATGAGGAGAGTGGGACCACTACTTCTGTTCCTGCACCACAGGCCACTTCAATCACAGGTTGCACCTGTGGGAATGGTTTGCGTGTCTGCCATATCTATACAAGCAATGGCGCAAAGATTATCACATGCTGAGTCATAGTTGACTCAGCTAGTTCAGCAAATTTGGCCAGGAGTCCACCAGGCAATTTCAAATTCAGAGGGTCACATGTAGGCATAAATAGTCACCACTATTTAGGACGTCTTTCTGTCATAGATGCCTGTGTTGACGTTTTCGAGATGAGGGTACAATAAAGCTTGAGCACGGCCAAGCCAGTAGACTTGACGACCATCTAGATGGAGATCTAGTGAATTTGGGACAATATGATAGTAGCATTGGAAGCACCACTGACACTACCAGAGATCATACTCCCAGTGCCGGTGGTATATCTATTTGCTCCTAAAGAGCATATCCATCCTTTCTACGAGAAAAGAATCTGTATATTGTTTTATGAAAAATGATACCCACCAAGTTTTGATTAGCTAGTCTAGATAGCAAACATGCATGTTTAGGTATTTTGACAATGCTTGTTCTGATAAATGAGATTAAACTGAGATAAAGAGCATGATTTGAGTGTCTTTTGTTGATAATGTAATAAGTGCCATGTGAGTTTGAGCTTAAATTGTTAAATTCATGTGTTGTGTACTAATTCAGAACTTGCCCTGTTACTCTAAGTTAGAGTGTAGATCAATTAGATTAGTACAGGATCTTAGACCATTGTTCTTAAAGAGTCCACTTAGCCTAAATAACCAAACAAATTTGCAGAATATCCCTTGATCCTAATGTTTGAGCATGACATGTACCTATTCTTTACAAACACATAATTAACCTATCCTAATTAGTTGAAAAATTCTTAAATTAGCCTTGGTCCTTCCTTGAACATTCTTCACCTTGACGGATGCAAAAAGCCTAAGTTGAGGGTGGCTACCCATAGTTGCACTAGTTTTGAGGATGAACAATGTGCACCTCAACTCAGGCTAAAAGCCTGAGTTGAGAGTAGCTGGTGAAAGGGTGAAAGACAAAACAAGGGGGAAAGTTAATGATACAGAGAAAAGGAAAAAAATTATATATTGTGTGCAAGAAAAATAAGTAATGCCTTAGTTGTCAGCTGAAAAGAAAAATAAAGTGCAAAAGCAAGGGAAAGAGCTGAAAAATGAAAAGAAAGCACCCAAAAAAGCATGAAATAGGAGATAAGGGAGAATAGAGTAAAAGTAACAGTGTTGGTAGGGCAAAAATATAGAAAAATGCAGTGTCAAAGAGGTCCTTTAGTCACTATATTACCAAAATATCATACCAAATCCCCCTGAGCCTACGTTACAAGCCTATAAAATCCTATAGTGATCCTAGTCCAAGTAGTTGAAGGACTTAGTCATGAGTATAGGGCAAGCCTATGGTATTAGGAACGATGCATGAATATCTTTTGTGAGAGGGAGCAATTTTGCATAGTCCTGAGGTTATACATGAAAACATCATTAAAAGTGAGATATGGGACTTCTTTCTGTAAGGGCACTTCATTGCCTTGTTAGCATTAGACTTATTCAATAATTGTGGATTTTTGATAGTATCTCACTTGTTATAGTTGTGTTGTCACACGCATGAGTTTGTATTGGTCTATTAGAGGGCTATCTGATTCTGTTTTGAAAAGTGGTGCGGGTATCTATGCTTATGATTTACGTGATATATGTGTCACACCCCTATTTTTCACCTTGTGTAAATAGGTTTTGAAAGAATAGAATTTTTTCAATTAAAGAGACGTTATTGAAAAGGGATTATATTGTATTTGTTCAAAGTCGCCACTTGGAATTGAGTTTTGGAGTTCCAAGTCACCTTATTTAAATCCCTAATCAAAAGAATGTTATCTTTTATTATTGGTCTGTAAATACAAAGATCGGGTAAGGAACTCTATTGATCGAGGGAAGGTGTTAGATACTCCTCGAGTCTCGTAGTTCTAGCATGGTCGCTTTTATCAAACTATACTTGTCTTAAATTATTTTGGGATAAATTGCATCTATGAGCCTTAATTCGTTCATTTTTTGGTTAAAAAGAAATACATAAATTTTATGAGTCTCAACTTAGATGCGTCACTGCATTCTTCATTTACATGTTAGAGGATGATTGCCTTCTCTACATTTTAAAAATTCTCTGTAAGTAGATTTTAATCTGGATTAATGAAAAAGTTGATTATGAAACTTATTTGGGTCATAGTTCATCACCGCATCCTTGAAATATTTTTTATTCCATCATACTCCAAGGCCAAAAAATAGCCAAAGATTGACTATTTTTTGGCTTTGGAGTATGATGGAATAAAGCAAAATGGCTCTTTAAACTATCTGCACTTTTTTCATTTGTGGAGTAGCTGTTAGTCAATGCAACTTTCGACGCTCCTCATGGGTCATCTGGAAACAGCCGCTTTATGTTTTTAAACATAGGGATTA
>JAOTQJ010000111.1:8462510-8489950 GCA_025642045.1 Solanum sejunctum | reverse complement strand
CTACACACACACCTTGACCCCACATCAATTTTATCCTTAAGGACCAAACTTAGAAGAATGTTGCATTCGGTCCCAAACTTTATTAAATCGAACCAATTAAGGACTTTTGGGGTTTAAATTAAGTTATGAGTCCTAACAGCCATATCATAAAGTTCATAACTCATTGACATAACCATAACCAATAGGTAAACAATCTATAACAGAACCTCCAATCATACACTTAGCATATAAACATAAAGGAGTTTATAAGATGTCCAACATTACCTCCAATCATAAGATGGGACGGAGGCCAAGACATACCCCAGACTCATCCTCAAAGTAAATAAAATAAGTAAAACATCATAGGTAGAGGAATGGTTATTTGTCCTTGGAAGCTAGGACTCACCACAACAAGCAAACCTTGAGATTCGTGCTAGATGTCATATGGTGGGTGAATATACTCCTCGGTCCCTACATGGTGAGATCATGTAGGCAAAAGTATGCATTAGTATATTTGAATATACTAAGTATAAGGGTATAATGCATATGACTTATCAAACCTTCATTCAATGTTAAATGACAAGGGCAAATAATATAGAAAGACGTGTACATCCAAAGAAGATCAGTAGTATATCAATATGCTATGAAATTCATGATGCATGAAATGTAAGAATGCTCATAAATAGTAGGGATGTGACCTTAACCAACATGAATAAGACTAAGCAAGCTATTACTTAGAATCCTCATGAACTCCCCACAAATATAAAGAGTTGGTCTTCTTGCCAAAGAAACCATACTTCACCTTACGAGCATCCCCATTTCATAGATGCAGCCTTCCTTACGAGAATCCCAAGTTCAAATAGGATTTTCATATACATATATCTATGTTTGGCACATAGTTCAAGAAAAAAGCGAGAGCCCCCAATCCGTTGGTTCTAAGTCAAAATACCTCACATAAATACTTACAAATATACATGCTTTCAAAAGAGGTAATAGTTATTTCAAATCATTTCAATGCACATTTAGGTTCAAAAGCCAAACATATATCTCATACATTCATAATTGAGCTCAAAAGCCAAATTATATTCATAATCATGATATTCATGCATAAGAATAACTCGTTTACATATACGAGATGGTGCAAGCACTGAAAATGCTCAAGGAGCCATAATCATAGACATTTATAAGATCATAGTCTTGTCATAACCATAATCTTATCAAGATTATTTACATAAACATAATTGGGCTTAACCCACTTCATAATTTTTGTAAAAATTCATACTCATGTATGCATATGCGATGAATAAGGTAAGATTAGCATGGGTAATATAGATTCAAGCTTTAATCAACAATATAGTATGAAATTCAAGTAAAAACATAAGTAAATTTCACATTTAAAACCTAATATAGACTATCCATGCACAAATCAAACTTTAAAGGGGACATGCGCATTCATAATTTCATAATCTCAACGCAAATGACTATATTAGGGCTTAAATCAACCTAATGACCAATAAATCATAGCTCATACTTCATTTGAATTTAGTAAATCCTAATCTTGAAAACCCATATTTAAAGTAAGCTAAAATTCGTGAAAATCACTTGAAAAGAGTTTGGGTCTTCTTAGTTGAAAGGGACTAAGAATCAAATCCACATACCTTAGCTAATATAGGGATTCAAGAAAAAATTTGGTAAAGAAAGAGCCTTTCCATGATCCCCAAGCTTAAAACCCACAAGAACTTTTTGAAAAAGAGTTGAGAGAATTTTCAAATGTGAGGAATAAATTTGAATGAAAGAAATAAAGTTTAGGTCATTAGGAAGTCTAAAATGCAACTGGAAGACCTCATTAATGATGTTCACGCTCCAATAAGAAAGTAGTCCTGTCAGCAATTAACCTAGCTAAAGATTAGGGTTGAATCCACAAGGAATACTAGGCTTGACTATAAAGATCCACAACCAATCATTTCAAGTATCGATTACTAAAATCTCTAAATGTGTGGGAGGGGGGGATTCTCTTTGTAATTTAAGAATAAAATAAAAACTAAACTAACTATGCAGGAAGATACTCAAATTTAGGGACAATATGGGGATTGTGTTCCCTATGATCAATTACCCTAGACAATATAACTTTAATTGGGAATTCACATACAGGATGGTAACTTAGGTTCTTTCAACCCTCTTGTGAAGGTGAAGGTCGAATTTCACCATGGCGCGTGGTCGGCAAGCATGATGTGCCAACTAACCGTTATCCATTGTCCTAGACAACCTCCCCTTTGTCAGGTTTGGTTGATTAGACGAGAACACATCAATTGAATCTTGTCATTCACTTTGGTTTTTTTATTAGTCACTACATTGGTTGGGATCGTGATAGTAGACAGGGTTTGGTGTTTGCCACTACCAAACAACAATCAAAATGAAGGGAAATAAATAATATATGCAAAACCCTAATCAAAGAAATACATAAAGTCTAGGTTATTTCAAGTCAATTACTCATGGTTCCCATAACCCAAGTTGTGGGTGCTTAGATACTTATGGCTAAAGCAAAATCAACAATAATGCAAATAAATGACATAGTTGAGAGTTTACCCAAAGAAATGAAGAGCAAGAACACTTTCAAGTTGAAAACCACAAGCTAGGATTAATGGCAAATGAGCACAATGTGGGTTTTCAATCCCCCAAAGTGGGTCTTCAGATTGAAAGATAAAAATCTACTCTAAACCCTAAAAATGCTCCTAGAATATTTATAAGTAGTTGTGAATGTCCCTCTCCCCTCAATATAAACCCTAACATAAAATATATATAGTGTTTACAAATTTAGTCCTAAAAATTACACAAAAAAGACAAATAGCAGCAGGTACGTCTCATAGGTACAACTTGTAGGTCACCCTATAAGTCGTAATTAGGGTCTCATAGTCAGTATTTGGCATTTTGAATTTGACTATGATGACCCACTACTATGAGTCATTTCTTATGTTACCACTCATATGCTCCTCTCGTAGCCTAGGACTTCAGTTCTTGGTCTAAACTTTTGGGTTTCTGTTTCTTTCTACAAACTCACCTACATGAGTTGTAGGGTCACTTTGGACTCGTAGAGTGGACTCGTAGGTCTAACGTCCACTTTTCTGATTTTTGCTCTCTGATCCTTGCTACGAGTCTCCTTATGACTCGTAGCTTGGGCTATGACTCTTAGGAAGGCTAGTGTGTCCTACATTCTAGTAAAATCTACAACTTTCTCTCAAAAATAGGCCAACCTACCTTTTCTGCAATAACAACACAAAAACACATAAAAATCATAAAACGTTGCATTGAGAACTTGCAAAATCCCTCATTTTAGGCACCAAATATGTTGTAATTTGACAGAACATCAATACCCTCAACTTAGAACTATTGCTTGTCCTCAAACAATGACTTAATCTAAGAAGACAATGAGAAACACATAATGGTTACACAAATGGCATATACATCATTTACTTTAATTCAGGTACACAACTCTCATTTTTAAAACCAAATTATAGAGCTACTCAGTAAACCAAAACACAAAGACGTACTTGACAATCTAACTATTACAAGTAAAGGAGTATCAACCATCCACATTCACTAGGTTAGTCATATACAAATTATGCAGTGCAAATGCCCTCACAGAAAAAAAGTCCTTCTTACTCATTCAAAAAACATTTAGAATTCAGGGACTGTGCAAGCATTCTCAATCTCACAATTGAAATTCATATAAAATGACTAACACCATAGGCTTGTCTCTATACTCAACTCTGGACTGATGACAAAGTGGATTCGGATCACTTTAGGACTTAATGTCTTGCAACATAGGCTCATGGGCTTTGGTATGGCATTTTAGGAAAGTAGGGATTAAAAGATATCCTTGAACCATGTTTCTCAACACTCTTACCTTCATAACTCAACCATTTTAACTAAATCTGCCCTTATTCCCCTTTTTCAAGCTTTTTCCAGGTGTTTTCTTTCTCTTTTTTAGTTGTGCCTTATCTTTGTACTCCTTATCGCTAGTCTCTTTAGTCTAAGGCAACTTTTCTTTTCTTTTTCTCACCCAGCATGTGACTTTTCTTTTCTTTTACTCTTTTCGAACTAACAATCTTATTTTCATTACATTACCAAAACCCTCAACTTAGGTTTTAAGCTAAGGTGAAGTACACAATATCTATTCCCTAACCAGGGCCACTACTTGTAGCCACCCTCAACTTAGGCTTTTGCCTCAATCAAGGTTCATATATTCAAGGATACACTAGGGCCAATATCAAAGTATTTCGGATAAAAAATCTAGGCAAGCTAGGTGTAGAAAGAACAAGTGCATGAAAAGCTCAAACATTTGGAACAATGGATCTACTATCTCATTTGGTAGGTCAATTAGGCAAAAGTGAGTTCACTAAAAGAACAAAGGCCTAAGATCCTTTCCCAATAGACCACATCTCCAGTCCAATTTTAGAGTAAGAAGGAAAGTTCTGAGTTAATACACAATGCATGAATACTACAAGGTAAGCTCACACTCTCATGGCATCATAAACACAACCAGCATAGGCTCACAGGTCATGCTTCAAGTATCAATTAGCCTTTTCTTTGTTAGAACAAACATTGCTAGATAATCACATGTATGATTGCAAAAATAACCAACAATCTAAAAAATTTTGATGGCACTAATTCTTTAAAACAAAAGCATTTAAAGACTCTATATATGTGCCAAAAGACACTGACTACTATATATCTACAAATTATCTACACTACCTAAATATGTCAGCTCAACAAAAATTAAATATCTATGAGGAAAAAGAACACAAGCAAGAAAACCTTGAGATCAAAATTTGGGATAGTTATAGACCCTAAGCTACTCAGACTTCACCAAGATCCATAACTGCCCACATCCCATCGAAAAAGTTGTACATATCCTCAATGCACCAAAACAAGCAACAATATAAAATATAGGGTTAAAATAAAATATACCTTGGGCTGCCTCCCAAGCAATGCTTGATTTATTATCATGACTCGACTTACTTCACTTGGTTACTCAGACTTCACCAATTTCTCAAACCTTGCTCCCACAAGTTTGCTTTTTCTTCCACCTTGAACATATGAATTGGACCCCTAATTTTTTTTCCAATTTTTTATCATGCTCAAAGGGTGGTGGTACAAAAACAAGGGGAATGATTACTAGATTTTGCCTGAAATTTTGAGTAAAGGCTCCCAATCTAAGCTTCTTATAGACCGCAAGGGGTTTTTGATTTATGCTAGCACCTAGATCACATAGTGCCCTTGCAAACTCTATGTCTCTAATTATGAATGGTATGGTGGCCATCCTCTCCCCTAACTCAATGAAAAGAGTGCTGATGGATAGTTGTTTTAACATGGAGAGAGAGTTTTTGACCTTGCTTTCCTCCTCCCTCTTCTTAAGTTTTTAAGGGAAAAGAGGAGGAGGACTTGGGACGGGCTCATACTCTTTTTGCTCTTCAACTGATTCAATTACCACATCCTGGCCACACTCATCTCCTTCAACCATATCCTTATCTGCAACTATTTCCTAATGAATATCCGCTATAACAACTCATATAGGAGGATCAATAGTACTCTTATCACACCTACTAGTAACCTTCGTACATTACCCTTCATCCTCAGAACTTTGCATTGTATCATCAAGCAATGTACCACTCTGATGCTGCTTAAGTAGAGTCGATACCTGGCCAAACTGTTGTCGAAGCAAGTTAATAGCCACAAAATGAGACTTTAATCTTTTATTAGTGTTTGTAATTTCTGATCTCATTCTACATAGAGTCTCATCCCTTGCTTTGGCCTTTTTCAATAGGTAACCAAACATATCCTTAATTATGGAGTTGCTTATGTGTGCATCATGATGGTGTGGTGGCATATAAGGATTATTTCTGAAACCATCTCTACTACTCCACTCGATGTCTGGTTCCCTATTTTTCTCTGAATAACTACCATAGCTATCTCTGTGAGCACATTCTCTTCCATAGGTCCAATTTTGGCTTTCCTGACCTTGGCGCTAATGGTCTTGATTGGACTATTGGACATTGCGCTAAAAATCCCACATCTGATCATCTTAAAACCAAGTGTCCTCCTCGTAATATAGCTCCTTGTACATGGGCATACGTGAAGGCTAATGTTGTGATCAAGGACACTCCACCCATTTTTTTTATGTGTCCTATAAAGAAACAAAACAAAAATAAAAGTAAAGTATAAGAGAATTAAGAAATCAATACTTGAACTAACTGATCGTGAAATCAAGTCAAGACCTAGTAGTATTCTCCAATAACATCAGCATAATTTTTTATGATGTTCACGATCCAATAAGAAAGCGGTGGCTGTTAGCAATTAAACTAACCATATGTTAGGGTCGAATCCACAGAGAATATGAGGCTTGACTATAGTGATCCACTACTAATCATTTCAAGCATCGATTACTAAAATCTTTAAATGGGGGGTTTTCTTTGTAATTCAAGAAAAAGTAAAAACTAAACTAACTATGTAGGAAGAAAACTCAAATTTAGGGACAACTTGGGGATTGTGTTCCCCATAATTTATTGGCTCAATTACCCTAGACAACATAACTTTAATTGGGAATGCACATGCAAGATGGTACCTTAGTTTCTTCCAGCCCTCTTGTAAAGGTGAAGGTCGAATTTCACCATGGCGCATGGTTGACAACCATGATGTGCCAACTAACCGTTACTTGTTGTCCCAATAAACATCCCCTTGGTTAGGTTTGGTTGATTATATGAGAACACATCAATTGAATCATGTCATTTACTTCCATTTTCCTATTCGTCACTACCTTGGTCGGGATCATGATAGTAAGCATTGTTTGGTATTGGCCACCACCAAATAACAATCAGAACGAAAGGAAATGAACAATAAATGCAAAACCCCAATCAAAGAAATACGCAAAGTCTAGGTTATTTCCAGTCAACTACTCATGGTTCCCACAACCCCAAGTTGTGGGTGCTTAGCTACTCATGGCTAAAGTAAAATCAACAATAATGTAAATAAATGACATAGTTGAGAGTTTACCCAAAGAAATAAAGAGCAAGAACACCTTCAAGTTGAAAACCACAACCTAGGATTAATGGCAAATGAGTACAGTGTGGGTTTTCAATCCCCCAAAGTGGGTCTTCAAATTGAAAGATAAAAATCTACTCTAATCCCTAAAAATGCTCCTAGAATATTTACAAGTAGCTGTGAATGTCCCTCTCCACTGAAAATTAACACTAACATGAAGTATATATAATGTTTACAAATTTAGCAAAAAATGTTACACAAAAAAGATAGTTGGTAGCATGTATGACTCATAGGTCACCCTATGAGTCATAATCAGGATCTCATAGCCAGCATTTGGTATTTTGGAATTGACTGTTATGACCCACTATTATGAGTCATTTCTTGGGCGCAACTCATATTCTCCTCTTGTAGCATAGGCCTTCAGTTCTTGGCCCAAACTTTTGACTCTCTATTTCTTGCTACGAACCTATCTATATGAGTCGTAGACTGACTTATGACTCATAAAGTGGCCTCGTAAGGCTGACCTCCACTTGGCAGATTTTCTGATTTTTGCTATTAGATTCTTGCTACAAGGTTGCCCTACGACTTGTAGATTGGACTACGACTCATAGGAAGGCTCGGATGTCCTCTATTTCAATACAATTTGTAGCTTTCCCTCAAAATTATACCAACCTACTTTTTTTGCAATGACAACACAAAAACACATAAAACCCATAAAAAGTTGCTTTGAAAACTGGCAAAATCCCTCATTGTAGGCATAAAATGTATTGTAGTTTGATAGCACATCACCCGTCAACTAGCAAAGCGTTATTTTAGATAGTTTTTATGATGTTCCAATGCTAACTACACCATCAGTTTCCTATCTCAATCACATTTAGCAGGCTTTTAATAGAAATGCACCTTTTAGCTTTTGGTTGAACTCATTCTACAACTGTTTCCTCAAAAATTATATATGGACCCTCTATACTTGGATCAACTACCCTCCTAGCACAAATTAGACATTCAGATCTAACTAAACCATCAAAATCACATTTTGAGACCATTTACCAGGGTTTTGATAGAAATCTCATTTAAGTAGTTTTAACTTCTCGCTAACTTGTAAACTAACACAATTGTGAAGCGAAACACGTTATCATCATCCCAATGGTCCCAACATGTCATAATAGTTCTAATTTTTCTATACAAAAGCTCAGATATTATAAATATCACCAAAATATAGAATTGACCTATAGGGTTATTACAAGAGTCTATCTATTTGGAAAAATTCAAGGATGCTTCCTCAATCCCTTTTTTACCATTAAACTAAGGGAAGAAGAGATTACAAAATTTATGAAACTTAAGTAAGGTTCTATGAGAGTTAGGGAATTTTCCTTAAATTCAACAACCTCTCAAAATATGCTCCTCACTTGGTCGTCGATGCTAGGGCAAGGATGCACAAGTCTGTGTCGGGAGTGTCTGACTTGATCAAAGAAGAATACTACACCTCTATGCTCATAGGAGATATGTACTTGTATCTGCTCATTACTTATGTTGAGCAACTTGAAGAATAAAAGATTAGAAAGAGGAAGAGTGTAGAGTCCAAAAGGGCTCGTTATTATAGCAGGTTTAAAGGTGTTAAATGTGGTAATTTTCAACAAGGCCACAAATTTCAAGGTCAAGGGTCCTCTAATACTTCAAAAAAAATTGTAAATGATAGGGTTCCCTACCTTAAGACTCAAGGTAGCAATAGTGGAGTGACTCTTCCAAGGTGCTCAAAATGTGGAACGAATCATAGTGCCGCATGATTGAGGAACACATTTGTATTATTTGGGTGTGGTAAGATGGGCCACAAAATTGTTGATTGTCTTTATATTCAAAACAAAGTTAGAGATGGTCATCCTCAAGGGTGAGATGTCCAAGGTGATCAAATGGCATAAGGGGGCAAACAAAGAGGGAGGTGCTCCGCGCCAAAACCAATTTTATGCTTTTCAAGGGTGGTAAGTGATGGATGAGGTGTTCAACGTTGTTACCAATATCTTAAAAGTTTATAATTTTGATATGTATTCTTTATTGGATCTAGGTGACACTCTCTCTTTCATTTCAACATTTGTTGCTAATTGCTATGTGTGTCCCAAATTGCTATATGAACCCTTTAAGGTGTCTACCCCCTATTGGGGAGCCCATTCTTGCTAAAAGAGTCTATAGGGGTTATTTCATGTCTATATTACATAAAGTCTTGCCTTGTGATTTTGTCAAACATGACATGGTAGATTTTGACATTCTTCTTGGGATACATTAGTTACATGCATATCATGCTTCCATTGATTGTAGAAATCATAAGCCTAGATTATTCCAATTTGTTAATGAACTTGTCTTTGAGTGAGAAGGTCATGATTCCATGGTTAAGGGTAGTTCATCTCTTTTCTGAAGGCTTGTATCATCTTGTAAGAGTTATGGATGTTGAGACTAAAGTCCCTTCTATTGAGTCAGTTTCGGTGATTAATGAGTTTCTTGATGTCTTTTCTGATGAACTGCTCGGTATTCCTCCCAAAAGGGAAATAGATTTTGGCATAGACCTCTTCCCTGATACTCAACCCACTTTTGCTCCTCCCTACTATATGGCCTTGGTAGAATTGAAGGAGTTAAAGGATCAACTGAAAGACTTATTGGAGAAGGATTTTATAAGGCCTAGCAAGTCACATTGGGGTGTACTAGTGTTATTTTGCTTATGTGGCATGATGACATGATAGGTGGTCACACTTTTCCCAACCAGATATTGTGATGACCATGGAGATGTTTTGCTGAGTACACTAGCAGATATTATCTTTGAATATCTATAAGTACTCACATTATTCCTGCGTAGCTTCCTCCGATGATTTATCCTTCTAATGGGTGTGGAACAAAGCAATGACTTTTTATCTCTATCTCTCTCAAAATCGATTTCTAAGAATATCAACCTCCCCATTTTGATCCCTTTCACAAGTTGTATAGCTGATAGATAAGCTTGTCCTTCCATCTTTGGCTTCTTGACTAAGGGCACCTTAGATGATTCTTCTTTCTGTATTATCAAGAGTTGTTAGAGATAGGAATTGATCATTGGTTGACATATTTAGAAGAACTTATATCAAAGGTATCTAGATAAACGATAACAAAATTAGTTTTACTTTACCACCTACCAATTGTATTACTTACTCTATGAGTGACATCATAGATAGGAGTCAATAATACATTGACCATCTTAAGTTAAGTTTTACTTGGACTGTAACTTACCCACAACTTTGTTGTTATAGTTTTAGTCATGACATTAGCCTTTGCACTTGTGTTAACAATAATATGAGTAAATTATCCATTAATCTTAGTGTCTAAATATTGTGAATTATATTCTTTTGGATTTCTAATCGCTTTGTGGTAGTGAAACGACCCCTAAAAAGTGTCCAAAAATGTGACTTGGAAGTGCCTATAATCTTAATTTCCATATATCTCAAAATTCATGTGTGATATAAAAAATTCAACTCCATATTCTTGATCAGGGAGCAAAACTGAGTGGAAAATGGGTCTAACCCTGATTTTACAACAACTGTGTCAAAATTTGGAATTCCAAAGTGGGCAATTATCATTGAAGAATCGCGCCCCAGGTGCGATGGGCTAAGGGAGCGCCTCAATGTTAAAATTGCCCAATTTTATTAGTTTGGTCCAAGGTTTTTGGGTCTTGGACCTAAGTCTCCCCATACATGAAAATACCTACACTTACCCATATTTCACCTCCATATCATAGAAGACATTCCCCAATACTCTCTCAAACACTTAGATAAATATTTTACACAAATCCAAGTGCCAAATCTCATTCTGGATCTTAAGGAAATGACTCAAGCTTAATGTTTTCATCTTCATCTTGATCAAGGAATTCACCAAAATTGAGGTATGTGGGTTTCAACCATTGAGTCCTTTCACCCATTGTGCCCAAGTTTCCTTTTTATATAAATCTCATTTTTCTAAGTTGATTTACTTATGAGTCTTACTTACTATGAATTTGACTATGAACTATGTTGGATTTTCTTAAAAGTGTGACTATTTAAGGATGTTTTGATCTATGAATCTTAGATATATCTTGAGATTTCATGAAGGATTTTGATGTATATTGCATGATGGTATTACAAAGCGTAGGTGGATGATTTTACATTAAGTTTTCTTGCATGATTTGACTCTTGAATTGCATAGTTTTACACTAGCATTACACACCTACCAAGTCTTTGATAAAATATCTGGATTATGCTTCTTGAGTTGTTGAAGGCCTAATGCAAGTGACTTTCTGATGATAAAAGGATGGTGTATATGTGTTTATTTCATTAGAGCAATTAGGGAATTAGTACCTCAATCATTTCTAGCAGAGCGTGGTCATGTTCATCAATCAATTGAGGGGTTGGTACCTCAATCATTCTCGGCGGAGGTTGTTCATATCCATCAACCAATTCAGAGGTTGGTACTTCAATCACCTCGAATAAGGGTGTTAAGCCATCAACCAGTTGAGGAGTTAGTACCTTAAGCATTTTCGATGGAGGGTGGTCATGTTCGTCAAGCAATTGAGGGGTTGGCACCTCAATCACTTCTAAGGGGCAGTCTACCTTGGATTCCAAGTACTAAGTTTGCTTTTCCTATAGAGATGGTTTCTTCCTTCATATGTAATATGTTCTATATTAGCATTTTTTACTTCAAGCATCATTCATACATGACATACTATTATTATGCTATCCATTACTTATGATATTGCATTATGCCTACGTTGCCTATCTCTTGTTGCATTGCATCCTACATACTTAGTACATTCAAATGTACTAACGTATACTATATGCCTATATGATATTATCATATCAAAATCGGAGCTCCCATTTATTCTCCTTCTCTAGCTAGATAGATTGTTCAAGTTAGTTTTGATGAGTCCTCATGTTCGACGATAATATCTATCTTCTTTCATGCTTATACTTACACTATATCTTGTATATTTCAGAATTATTATGGTTATTACTATGAGGGTGATCCCTGTTGCTTATCGTGGCCCCCGCTAAGTTCTGTGTCTAGAGGAGTTGCTGGACAAGTTATGTATTATCCTTGAGTTATGACTCATCGATGTTGTTTAAGTATTAAACTTTCTCCCTTAGTCATAATTTCCCTTGTTTATGTTTTCTTTTATTGTTTATCTTGCTTTCGCTACCAAGGATGTGTGTATGATATACCAAGAGGCTTGTTTGGAGTGCCTTTGGGTTCTGTCTAGGCCCTAGTTTGGGTCATGACAAACTAGGTATTAGAGTAATAAGTTATTAATAATCCTCGAAGTCCAACACACCACATCGATTAAAGTCTTATTCATTGTTGTGAAGCATGCCACGACTATGAATGAGAGGCTATAAGGCATTTTAGGATATGTTTCCCTTTTTTTTTATCTATGTCATGTGATAGAGTTAAGTCCTCTAAGGCTTATTTGTTATTTTAATCATTGCAATTTGGAATATGTCTCAAGCTACTCAAGATAGTGATATATAGAGAGGTTCGTAATACTTTATAGGCATTGGCAAAAGCGATAACAAAATTAACAACTCAACTCAATCAATAATTAGTGTCCTCGAGACTTCAAGTGATAAAATGGAGAAGAGGGGCCAAGAGGGCCTGTATTAAAGGAAAGTTCCAAAGTCCCAAAGATGGTAGTGGTGTGGTACCTTATGCTAAGTGGTCAAAATGTTGGAAGATTCATAGAGGCCTATGTTTGAGGGGAACCAATCCTTGTTATGGTTATGGTGAGGTGAGCCACAAGGTTGTTAATTATCTTCATACTCGAAAAAGGTGTAAAGGTGGTTGCCCTCAAGAATAAGGTGGTATTTTGATCAAGAGGCTCAAGGTGTGGATGTGGCACCCAATATTGTTACTGGTATGTTAAAGTTTCCTTTGACTTTGATTTGTGTGCATTGATGGGTTCGGGTGCCACTATCTCTTTCATTGTCCCCTTTGTTTGCTCATGGCCTTCATGTGTGTCCCGAGTTGTTGTGTGAACGTTTGGTGTCTACCCCATTGGTGAATTTATTGTTACTAAGAAGTCCATAGGAATTGTTCTGTGGTCATATTCTATAGATCTTGTCTTGTGATTATGTTAAATTAGATATGGTGGATTTTGACATTATACTTTAGGTGGATTAGTTCCATACATATTATATCTCCATTATTGGTAGGACCTATAGAGTTAGATTCCAATTTCTTAGTGAACCCGTTTTTGAGTGGGAAAATCATGATGCGGTGGTCTAGGGTAGATCCATTTCTTGCATTCAATCCCATGAGTTGTTTTCTATGGGGAGTCTCTATCATCTTGCGAAGGTTAGGGATGCTGAGTCCAAGTTCCTTCCTATAGGGTCATTTTCGGTGGTTAATGTGTTCCTTAATATCATTCCTAGTGAGCTTCTCGGTGTTGTTTGTGTAGAAGAAGGTTGGTTCCATTAGAAAGTGCATTGATTGCCTGCAACTTATTAGGGTCACCGTAAAGAATAAGCACACATCCCTCCCAAGGATGTATGATCTATTTGACCAACTTCAATAGGTTAGTCACTTCTCTAAGATTGATCTTTGGTTCAAGTTTTGTCCCCAAGTGAGGACTAGGGTAGGTGATATCCCTAAGTTCCTTTTTCGCCTAGAAATGAGCATTTTGATCCTAAAGGAGTTGATTCATTGACTTATGCACTAGCTATGTTTATGCGTTTAGTAAATAGGGTCTTAAAACCCTACCTTGGCATGTTTGTGGCGATCTCTAGTGATGAAGTATTGATTTATTTAGAGCACGTTGCTTATTTGAGCGTAGTGCTACAAAGGTTAAGGGAAGAGAAGTTGTATACTAGGTGTGAGAAATGTGAATTTTGGTTAAAAGAGTTTGCCTTTCTAGGACATGTGGTATCGAGGGGGATGGTATTAAGGTGAATCCTAAAAGGACAGATGTGATTAGGAATTGTCCTAAACCATTGGACTACCTTGGATATTAGAAGTTTCTTAGGCTTAGCGGGTTACTACCGGAGGTTTGTCAATGAGTTCTCTTCTATTGCTTCTCCCATGACTAAGTTGACTCAAAGAAGGCTAATATTGTATAGACCAATGAGAGTGAAAAGAGTTTCCAAACCTTGAAAGATAAGCTTTTCTCTGCTCCTATCTTGTCTCTATCAAAAGGGTTGGGAGGGTTTGTTGTGTGTTGTGATGCCTTCTGAATTAGTTTGGGTTGTGTTTTGAAGTGAAATAGTAAGGTGTTATAGCCTATGCTTTTAGACAATTTGAGATGCATGAGAAGGATTGTCCTATGACCTTGAGTTCACCGTCATGGTATTTGCTTTGAAAATTTGATGTCATTATTTGTATGGGGTGCATATTTATATGTTTGCCGATCACAAAAGTCCCCTATATATGTTCATCCAAAGGATCTAAGCTTGAGACAAGGAAGGTGGTTAGAACTTCTTAAAGATTATGGTATACTAATGTAGTGGTCGGTGCTTTGAGTAGGGTGTTCATAGGTAGCCTAGTTCATATTAATAGTAATAGATAAGGGGTAGCTAGAGATGCCCACCAGTTGGTTCGATTGAGGGCTAGGTTGGAAAAGGTTGACTGTGGTGGTATTGTGGTTGTTGGTGGTTCAAAAATCTTCCTTGGTTGATAAAATAAAAGCAAAGCGAGATCTTGATCCCTCCTTGTTAGAATTGAAGGCTTTGGTGAGCGTTGGCAAGATGGATGTTTTCTACCAAGGGGGCCCTTAGGTACCAAGGTAGGTTTTGTATGTCTAGTGTTAATGACTTGACAAAGAGAGTTCTCGATGAGACTAATAATAGATATCGTTCTAGCATTGCTATGGCTCCTTTTGAGGACCTCTATGATAGGCGTTATAGATCACCAATTAGGTGGTTTGAAGTGGGAGAAATGGCTTTTTTTGGGATTTGGTTAGGGAGGCTATGGATAAGGTGAGGTTGGTTAGGTAAAGGTTGAAAATATCCCTAAGTCATCAAAAGTCCTATACCGATGTGAGGAGAAGCGATCTTGAATTTAAAGTTGGTAATGAGGTCTGTTTGAAGGTTTTACCCATGAAAAGTGTGGTCCGGTTTGGCAAGAGAGGGAATTGATTTTATATTTTGTGAGTCATTATAGAGTGTTGAGGTAGATTGGTAAGGTTGCATGCGAATGAGTATTGGCTATGGATATGGACAGGGTTAGTCCAGTTCTTCTTGCTTCTAGGTTGAGGGGATCCATTGGTGACTCTAGTGCTATAGAACTCTTTGAAGTTATGGGTGTTGTGGAGGATAAGTTGGCTTAGGAGAAGATCCCAGTGGAGATATTGGATGGCTGGGTGGAAAAAGTTGATTAATAAAGATGTAGTGTTCGTCAAGGCCCTTTAGAAGAATCGTCAAGTTGATAGTCTCTCTCGGGGACCTAGAGCGGGCATGGAGAAGCAATATCCGCACTACTTTCATTCTATTCAAGCTTGTGATAACACGTCAAGTCCTTTTTTTTGATGATTCTAAATCTTATGTTTCATTCCCTATGTCATTTGCATGCATTCATGTTTATGTTGACAAGTTCATGATGATTTTGACACTTATGTTGAAATTTTGAAAATGATGTTTTAATTTTGTTGTTGCATTCTTGTTGGAAATGATTTCTTCATGATTAATCTTCTTATGTATGTTCCTTTGACATTCGGGAATGAATTTTCCCAAGGGGGAGATATTGAAACGTCCCCAAAAAGTGCCCAAAAATGTGCCTCAAAAGTGCCCATAATCGTAATTTTCATATATTTTTAGGTCCTTTTTCTGATATCAAAAATCTAACTTCATATTATTGATCATGGGGAAAATTCAGTAGGAGATGGGTCCATCCCCCTTTTAGAGAATCCATTTCAAAATTTGAGATTCCAAAGTGAGCGATTTCCAGTGAAGAATCATGCCAGGGGCGCGCCTCAATGTTAAAATTGCCCTGTTTTATTAGTTCGGTCCAAGGCTTTTGGGTTATGGGCCTAAGTCTCCCCATATATGCAAATATCTATACTTAGTCATATTTCACCTTCATATCATAAAAGACATTCTCCAACACTCTCTCAAACACTTAGACAAATATTTTACTTAAAATCCAAGTGCCAAAGCTCATTCCGTATCTTAAGAAAATCACTCAAGCTTCAAGTTCTCATCTCCATCTTCATCACGGAATTCTTCAAAGTTGAGGTATGTGAGTTTCAATCACGGGGTCCTTTAACCCATGGTGCCCAAGCTTCCATTTTATATAAATCTCTTATTTCTAAGTTGATTTACTTATGGGTCTTACTTACTATGAATTTGACTATGAATTATGTTGGATTTTCTTAAAATTATGACTGTTTAAGCAAGTTTTGAGCTATGAATATTAGATCTATCTTGAAATTTCATGAAGGGTTTTGATGTATACTGCATGATGGTATTACCAAGTGTTGATGGGTGGTTTTACATTAAGTTTTCTTGTATGATTTCACTCTTTAATTTCATGGTTTTACACTAGCATTACACACCCACCAAGTGCTTGAATAAATATCCAGATTATGCTTCTTGAGTTGTTAAAGGCCTTATGCATGGTATATGGATTAAGTGACTTTATAATGATGAAAGGATGGTATATATATGTTGATTTCATGAGAAGTATCTATTGTGTTGTGTGTTGACCATAGCCAATTGAGGGGTGATGGCTCAATCGCCTCAGATGGGGGTAGCAAGCCATCAACCAATATGGGGGTTGGTACCTCAATTATTTTCGGCGAAAGGTGGTCATGTCTATCAACCAATTGAGAGGTTGGTACCTCAATCGCCTCCGATGGGGGTGGTAAGCAATCAAGCAATTGAGCGATTGGTACCTCAATCATTTCCGACAGAGGATGGTCATGTCTGTCAACCAATTGAGGGGTTAGTACCTCAATTACTTCTAAGGGTTGGTCTACCTTAGATTCCAAGTACTAATTTTGTGTGGTCTATAGAGATGGTCTCTTCCTTCATATATAATATGTTTTATATAAACATATTTTACTTCAAGCATCATTCATACATGACATATTGTTATTATGCTATCCATTGTTTATGGTATTGCATTATGCCTACGTTGCCTATCTCTTGTTGCATTGCATCCTGCATACTTAGTACATTCAAATGTACTAATGCATACTCTATGCCTATATGATATTACCATGTAGGAATCGGAGATCCCATTGATTCTCCATCACGTGGCTAGATGGATTGTTCATATTATCTTTGGTGAGTCCTTTTGTCTAGGGACAATATCTATCTTCTTTCATGCTTATGCTTAGACTGCATCTTGTATATTTTGGAATACTTATGGTCATTACTATGAGGATGAGTCCAGTTATTTGTCTTGGCCCCTACAAAGTTCTTTGTCTATAGGTGTTGTTGGACAAGTTATGTATTATGCTAGTGTTTTGACTCATCGATGTTATTTTATGTATTAAACTCTCTCCCTTAGTCCTAATTTCCCTTATTTATATTTTCTCTTATTGTTTATCTTGCTTCTGCAACCAAAGATGTGTGTATGATATGCTAAGAGCCTTATTTGGAGTCCCTTTGGGTTCTCCATTGGTCGTGTCACATCTAGACCCTAGTTTGGATCGTGACAGGTAGCTCCAGATAGTCCAATCAAGCCTAATTGCATTATGCCTGAACCTTGCCCTAGTTCTTGTGCATATTTCTCTTCCATTCCTGTAATATAGACCAAGGTTATATAGTTCAGGGAATCTTGCATAGACGTGCATCCTATTACATATGTATTATCTATTCCCTTTGATGGGTTGCATCTTTCTTTCATTATCGCTTTGATGTCCAAACTTATTGCTATTAGATTTATAAGTGTCATGTTTCTTAGCATGTGGTTGTTGATCCTTGATTTTGCCATTATCTACCCCACCTTGGTCATGGCTACCTCTCGTCTCCTGTTCTCTACCCTAATCATGCTTGGCATGCCTAACGTTAGTGAAAGCTTCTACCTATGTGATGGCTTTATCAATAGTCCTAAACTCTATCTTGGCCTAATATTGCAGCCTCTCCATGAAGTGGAATAACATACCTTCATTCATGAGGTTAAGAATCTAAAATGTGAGGGTAGTAAGTTCCTTTAGGTATGATCGTATGCTACCTATTTTCTTGATCTCTTTAAACATCCCATTTGCCTCATAGATGACATTATTAAGGAAGAAGGCCTTTTTAAACTCAATTGAAAATTTCTACTATGTACCAATGGAAAAAAATCCCCTTCTCCATTTCTGAATCCTTTTGTTTCCACCATAATATAGCCATTTCGAGAGGTATAGCATAATAGTATTAATCTTAATTTTGTCATTCTTCACTTTACTACACTTGAAATAATTGTCCAAGCACCAAAGAAAACTCTCTACCTCTTGCACGTCATAGACGCCTTTGGACACTGGTGGATTGGGAGCCTCAATCCTGTACTCCTTAGCTTGTGACCATTAGATGTCACATATCCTCCACCCTCAATATCTTTCTTGAATGCTTTAACCTCGACCCTCATGGTCTCAATCATTATTGGCACATCCATGAGTCAACACTCAAAGGAGGTAATAGTCTTCTTCATCTTATACTCTATAGATTTACGCCCATCCAACTTCTTTCGAATATTGTCATTCTCCTTGAGGGTAAAGGCCTCCAAAGTCTTGAACTTGCCATCAATCTTGTTTAAGAATTTTCCTAAGATCTCCAAGGCTTCCCAATTTCGTCCACCCCTACAATCCATTCAATTCTAAGTGTGATGTCCATGGGTTGCTCACCTCGCTCATCGTCACTCACCTCAGTGGACAAAGGTGAGCAAGATGTTAGGGCCTTGCTTGATATAGGCTCGAATGATGTGTCCTCATTCTTCTTAGAGTTCTTCCTTTCTCTACAGTGATTCTTTCCACCATCCAACCTAATTTTGGAGGCCTTAGTAGTGATATCTCCCTCGCTTGCCATATTCCGATCCCTTAGTACTAATCTTTGCTCTGATACCTCTTTGTCATGGTCTTGGCCTTTAACTAAAATATTCGTACAACATTTGACAACTTACTCGCGATTCTTTCATGGCCTTATATGCTCAAGTAAGACTTTTTAAATTAGATCACTAAGGGAGCACTAAATTAAAAAGAAGATAATAGCATGTTTAAGAAGATTTGTATAGATTGCTAGGAAGATTGCTTTGATTTGCTTGATGGATGTACAAATGAATGACCCCTCCTATCTATACTATTCATTAAGGGATTAATTACAAATAATAATTACTATACAAATCTTTAATATTTATTATTTAGTCCCCCTTTTAGAATTCTCCACATATTTAGAAGATTCCAATGACTTTCTATGCAAAATCAAGAAATTCTAAAGTCTTCCCAGAAAATTCTCGACATATCTCTAGAACCATTCACAAGTACTAATCTTTTTCCAATGAAATCTCTTGCGTGGATAACTTTGTCTATGTGAAACTTAGGTGTTGCGTACTTACATGATGATGTGATGGGTAGTCACATAAGGCTCACAATTTTACTCAATAATATAGGTGTGCAACTTACCTTAACCCGTGTCGTTGTTTTTCTCATCCTCTACTATATCAACCCAATATGGTGACCCTGTATTGCTACTGGGACTAGCCGATGTATTAGTCAACTTTTGTGGCAACTTCGATGGAAGGATTCGTTGCAAAACCTTTATGCCTTTTCATCTTTTTGGCATCTCTGAATTGTGGTATCAGATGTTTTTTACTCCTGATAGTGTTTGATTTCCTCTCCATGTTCAACTATCGCCTAAAGGAAATTTCATCCTAGACAGAGAAAGGAGTTCTTCTACAATGAACTCGTCCTTAAAATTATTATCTATTCCTCTTTTTTTTTTTAAGATTCATATTAATTGTATTTGTTGTAATGACTTTTCCCGGAATATGTTTATTATAAAATAATAATATAAATTTATGAATATTTTAAATAGTTTCTAGAACTTATGCTTATATATCATATTTCTTTTTAAAAAAATCAAAGAATTCTCTCAAATTTATGGTCAAAACACAAATGTATGACAAACTTCTCCCAAAAATGACTTTTTAATAATATTTGAAAATCTATAGCCCAAATGGAGTAATAAATAAATAAATAAAAGGCAGCATCTCCTAATGAAGAATAAAACCAATTGGGCATTCCTCAACTGAACCTTTATGCAACTCAAAGTAAGTAGTACTATATCCACTACTTACTTTATAGGAGAGCACACATTATTCAACCAAAACAAGAAATTCTCCCAAAATGGTTTTCGTTGCTCCTAATTCTAAATTGATGAATTGTGAGTCTAATTAGAAACTCACTAAAAAGTTTCAATCAATCATTAATTTTTCTTCCAAGGAGGATGAAGAAATTAGTGATAATTTTCATGAAAATTCTTACATTGTTGGGATCAAACAGAACATAAGAACTAGGAATCTTCACTTATCTAAGGTTATTTTCAGAGAAAAAAGAGCAGTTGTTTTGATATGCCTTTTTCAAGGCCTGGAAGGTGAAATTCGTGTAATCCTCACCAAACGATCCATGAAACTATCTACTCATCCAGGTAATACCCTGAAACCTTATTTACAAATTTGAATATAAGTGATTCAACTTATTAAAATATGTGTTAAATGAATTGATTTCGTTAATTAATATAGGCTGAAATTGTCAGATCTAGTGAAATTTTTAAAGGTAGCAAAGTTACTTTTATCCTTTTACCTTTTTCTTGGAAGAAAATGTCTCCCAAATTAAAATATTTTATATAAAATTAACATTTTCACAGAATATTGTAACGTAGCAGAAAATTTTATTGAATGATCTTGAAAATGAGCGACTTTGAACTTTTGACCTCCACTTACAAAATCTAAAATTTTGTCCACAGGACATATATTTTGTTCATTAGGCAAGCCTCTTAAGTTAAGTACAGGAGCACCTACCTTCAAGTTCATTCTCGTAAGTCATTCATAATATTGGCATATTTGTTAAAATGTGCAATTTTATTTGCATTATTAGTGTAAATATTTTCCATGTATTTAACTTGTGGTAGCAAATTATTTACATTGCTTTCGATGCTACCAATTTAGGATTATTATAGCCAATTACATTTTTCGTTAGATATTAAAAGAACTACTATATTTTACATGCACATGTAAAAATTAAACTCTTTTTTATTTTAATCCAACATCACCATATTCAATTTTTCCGCAAAAATATGTCGATTACATTAAAATTTTGCCAAAAAATATAATATGAACCTTTTATTGAGAATTAATTAAATAGAGAATATAATTGACAGTTTCTAATATGATGAAGGAGAGGTAGCTTTGCCTGGTGGAAAGATGGATAAAGAAGATTTAGATGATTCTGCCACTGCTCTAAGAGAAGCAAAGGAGGAGATTGGTTTAAAATCCAGTCTTATTCAAGTCATAACTAATCTTGAACCATTCATATCATTGGTATTGGTTACATTTTTTCCTAAATACAACTAATTTAATTTCAATTCTTTATATTTCAATAATTTTTATTCTAAATTAATTTCTACCTCAAGGTAGATAAAATAATAGCATAATACATAAATGTACTCTTTAATTAACTTGGCCTCAGCTAATTTTATTGCCCTCCAACTTAGAGTGTGCACAAATAGGCAATTAAAGTTGTATAGTGTTGAATAAGTAAACACATGTATCTTACTTGGTAATTCACGTCTTACATAATGTCCTGCCTATATTATGCCACATAGGACACTTGCTCTTGTTCTACTTTAAAATTGTTTATATAAATGTTAGTTAAAGCCAAGTTAAATAATACGTCTTATCTATCGATACTTCAAATAATTGGCAGTAGAAAAGCATTCGCCATAAGTACTATTTTTATTATTGCAGCACCTACTTATGGTTGTACCAGTAGTGGGGCTATTATCTAGAATAGAAGAATTCAAGCCCATACTTAATGCCGACTAAGTTGATGCTATTTTTGATGTACCTTTGGATATATATCTCAAGGTATTTCTATACACTATGCTCGTTTATTTTTAGTTTTACTTGTTTTATTTTAATCACTTATAAGGTGATTGTCAACGAAACAAGATTCATGTGGATTCATTTAGTCGATAACAACAACTAATAAAAGACTGAGACATAATTATTATTATGGCAGGAAGAGAATCACAGACGTGTGGAAAAAGAGTGGGGAAGATGAAAATATGTATGTCACATATTTGAAAATGAGTCGTCTAAGAAAGGAGTTTTCCAGATAGGGGGATTGATAGCAAGCATTTTGATTCATGCGGCATCCGTCATTTACCAAATGCCGCCTTCTTTTTCTGAATGTCTTCCAGATTTTAGTCAATTGCAATTCACCCTAAACATGAATTAAGGACTTGGGTGACATGCACCTTTTATTTTTGGATATCTTCTAAAAAATAAATTAATTATAGATCATGAATCAGTGGGAGACTGATCTATAGATGATAAGTTTCAAAAGTAGTCATCAAATAGTAAAGTTGATGATATTATGAACTTTAGAGCTACTTACTAAATCAAGAAGGATCACATGGTCCGAGGAATTTATTGTGAAAGTTATTTATGAAAATTTCATGGCTTACTCAGTTTTGGACCATGTACTAAGTTTGCTTATCTCAGTATGGCTAGGATCTTTACTACTCTTTCGGTCCCATTTTATGTGGCACTTTTTGAATTTTCATAGTATTTAAGAAACAAAGGAAGACTTTTAAAACTTGTGGTTTAAAATCATAATTAGATATTTGTGTAGCTAAAAATCATTTCATTAAGGGTAAAAAAATTGAAAAGGTAAATTATTTCCAGTTATAGTAAGGTGACATTCTTTTTAGGACGAATCAAAAAAGAAAGGGTGCCACATAAAATGGGACAAAAGAAAGACTATAATTTATGTCTCATCATTTGAAATGTTAGAGAAACATTAGCTATTTTTTCTTAAAGTTAAATGTCAAAACACCATCTTAAATTATTGGACGTCAGCTACATGTAAGTAGATGTGATTGCTCAAGTAATATAATTGATCAATCCTAAATGAATTCTTTATTCAAATGTTCTCTCAAGAATTTTGAATGTTTGATTTAACTACTCACCATAACTCCTAAATTGAAACACTTTATAAATTCAACTCTAATTTAAACCATTTTCCATAAATTGTAAGGTATCAGCTTGGATTGTGTGATTTTCTATTTGTTGATACATGCGTGTTAAAGCTCATTCCTAAGTGTTCCCTATTAGTTCTTTTGTTTTCATAAGATCAGAAGGATTAATGTTAAATGATCATATCTATTAGAATATGAATAGTTAGGTAATTCACAACTAGTGCTGACAAAATAAACCCATATTGTCATATTTTGATAACCCATCCAACTATTAGGACACTTAGGATTCTTATATCACTAGGACTCATAGAGTTTATCTTGTACATCTAAAATTCTTGTATCTTTATTATAAATATATGATAAAATTGCCTTTAAAGGTCAAGCAGCTTTAATAAAAGCTCTCTCATGGTATGAGAAGTCCAAATATATCCCACAATTTGCTCGTTCTCTCTTTCGTTCAGTCATGGCTTCTCAGCCCCTTTTTGTATCAGCACCTATTTCTACAGCAATTTCTTCCATTCCAATTACTACTCCAATGTGCACAACTAATCCTTTGTCGTCCTCTTTTCCTCTTCCTTTTATGTCATCTCCTTTGGTCTCTATACTGACTTGTTTGCCTGGTCATGAGGTGTTCCCAACATCTCTCGGCAATACCCATGGCTTGTCGTTTGTTTCTCAATGCTCTACTACTTTTGATCCCATTCTTTCTCTTACTTTTTCTTCTTCAGCATCTCTTACTAAACCAAATATTCTAAATCTCATTACAATCAAACTTCAATTCGTTGAAGACTATTTGGCATGGAGAACGTAGTTTACCTCTCTCTTGATTTCTCATGATTTACTTGGTTTTATTGATGGTTCTTTTTCACCTCTAGTTCCCTTTATGTGATCCTTCAGGGAATCAGCAGCCTAATCCCAACTACTGCACATGACTGCGAGTAAATCAGAGTGTGCGATCTTGGATTTTCGCTACCTTGTCACGTGAGATTTTTGTTGATGTCCATCTTCTACCCATATTTCATTATATTTTGCTATCTTTACATCGTCATTACATGAATACTAGTCTAGCAAAATCAATTGACCTAAAACAACAATTTACCATCTTAAATAAAGCAGATTCTATATCTAATCTGCGGGATACAAAACAAATAGCTAACTCCTTAGCAGCTCTTAATTCTCCTGTTTCAAATCAAGACTTTATTGATCATATCTTACTTCGCCTAGAAAGGACCACAACACATTATTTGGCATTATCACTCATTTTCTTGGACAATTAACGCTTGAGGGTCTTCATTCTAAGTTATTACTACATGAACAACATTTGCAATGCTTTAAAGGTCCTGATTCACCATCTCATCCGCAAGTTTTTGCTGTTTGAAATACCCAATCAAATTCTTCAAGTCAACTCCTTCATATCAATGGGGTTGTGGCAGGGGTCACACCAAATCATCTAAAGATCATGGTCGTGGTGGCCGAGGTCGTGGCTCCTCTGGAAAGTTTTAGTAATATCCAGGACCTTCATTAAATAACTTTCCTTGCAATGGCTTTACTGGACAAGTCACTTCAGGTATTAACTGTTCTTCTCTTATCTCTTATGGTTCACAGTCCACCACTACAAATTTTTCATCCTCTGAAGTTTTAGGTTCCCATCTTTCAACTCTTATTTGTTAAATTTGTGGTTCTATTGGCCACCAAGCATTACAATGCTCAAATCGTTTCTATCATGCTTTTGTTGCTAATGATCTTCCTAATTGATCTTTTGTGATTATGTCAGTTGGTGAAACAAATGATGCTACTTGGTACCTTGACTCGGCTGCCTATTCTCATTTGACTCCATGTGAAGGTAACTTTTTACATACATCCTCTTACAATGGTATCGATCGTGTTTTAGTTGGCAATGGAGCTTTCTTGATATTAACAAAATTGGATACTGGCAGATACCTACAGCATCTCATCCTTTACATTTGCCCTCCACTTTTCATGTACCTAATAATAGTCACAATTAAATCTTTGTTAAAAGATTATGTACAGATAATAATTATTTTGTAAATTTTGACTCTTCTTCTATCTCTGTTAAGGACAAAATTACAAGCCAACCTGTTTTTCAGGCTTCCAGTAAAGGTGATGTTTATCCAGTGTCCTCTTCATCTGTGCATTCCTTTTATCGTGCATCTGTTGCTCTGCATCAATCAGTGACATATGACACTGTCAACTAGGCCATTGTGGTGTTCATGTCCTAGATAGTTTTAGGAAGAATAATTTCATTAGTTTGCTCAATTATTTTAGCAATAGTTATGTCTCTTGTCGTCTTAAAAAATCTCAATGTTTATCTTTTGATTTAGTTGATCACTATAGTTCTTCACCATTAGAAATTGTCCGCTTTGATGTCTAGCAATCACCTGTATTACCTAAATTAGGCTTCCAATATTATGTCATATTTGTAGATGATTTTTCTCGCTTTACGTGGCTCTATCATTTGAAAAATAAGTCTAAGGTCTTCACTAACTTTTGTTCTTATAAAATATTGGTGAAAAATTGTTTTAATGGTAAAATTAAAATATTTCAAAATGATGGAGGCGAAGAATTTGATAATAAATCATGGTTTTGCACTTTTATAACTCACGCATTTTCTTTTGCAAATCTTGTCTGGATACTCCCCAACAGAATGGGGGTGCTGAACAGAAATACAAACACATAATTAAAATTGTGCAAATTATTCTCATCGAGTCAAAACTTACTTCTCAATTTTGGATATATGTTCCTTTCTAAGTTGTTTATACTATTAATAGACTACCCACTCCCATTTTTCATGAAAGTTGTCCCTTTAGAAAGCTTTTTCGGAAACCTCTAGATTATTTTTTTTTTAAAATATTTGGATGTAAGTGTTTTTCAAATATGTCTCATAAGCTTGCCCCTCGTTCTATACAATGTGTGTTTTTAGGATATGCATCTTGCTAATTATAAAGGGTATCGTTGTCTAGATCCTAAAACAGATCGTGTTTATATTAGTCGATACGTACTCTTTCATGAATTAACATTTCCATATTTGGAGCAGTTTACCCCAACTGTTGTATTCATCTTTCCTCCTGCTTCCTCTAACTCGCTTCTTGTGATATCGCCTTCAAATTGTATCCCTGCTATCACCTCATCATCTCCTGCAACTTTTTCCTCTCCAGTTGTCTCGTCTACATCTATAAGTCCTTTTAGTGTTTCATGTTTCAGTATTCCTCATACTCCTTCCCGTCCTCCTATTTCACCTACTAGCACTCTCCTATTTCATCTCCCTCACCTAGTGCTTGCCTTTAAATAACGATCTGTCCTCAACTTTCTCTCTTTT
Organism: Solanum sejunctum; assembly: GCA_025642045.1. Taxonomy (NCBI): domain Eukaryota; kingdom Viridiplantae; phylum Streptophyta; class Magnoliopsida; order Solanales; family Solanaceae; genus Solanum; species Solanum sejunctum. The sequence goes on along the minus strand of JAOTQJ010000111.1, from coordinate 8,463,439 downwards.
CAATCATCCAATGCAAACTCAATTAAAATCTGGAATTACTAAGCCTTGTCAATTGTCTACACAGTTGCTGAGACTATTTGGATTCGTCATATTCTCTGTGAGCTTGAAATTTATCTTTGTCAATCGATTCTTTTATTTTGTGACAATATCATTTCTATATATTTTGTTGTAATCTGGTGTTCGATTGTTCCAGACATATGAATGTTGATTTTCATTATATTCATGACAAAGTATCTAAACGGTGATCTTGTTATTATATATATCCCGATGCGCTAACAAGTTGCTAACATTTTTACCAAAGGCTTGCCCTCCTCTCAGTTTTATTTTTTACGTGATAATCTGTCTGTTATTACATCTCATGCAGATTGAGGAGGCATATTAGGACACTTAGGATTCTTATATCACTAGGACTCATAGAGCTTATCTTGTACATTTAGAATTCTTATATCTTTTTTATAAAGATGTAAACTTAGCTCTAAAGATCAAGCAGCTTTTATCAAAACTCTCTCACCAACTCGCCTATATTTTGATAGTTTGGTTGAGTGACTTTTTTTATATGGATAAAAAATGGGTTCAACCCTATATTCTATCCATAGAAGTATGGGTATTCATGGGTAAAATATGGATAAACTATAAATAAATCAAATGAGTTAAGCTTTCGATTGTTATTCACTCAAAATTCATTATATTTTCTATTTTTCTTATGTTTGGTTAACTTACTTATTTAGAATAATATTTTTTAACTAAACTTATTTTCTTCAAATTTAAAAAATAATAATATACCTCTAAAAAGTAGAAAAATATTTGTCAAAACTATCCTTCAACTGCAAATTACAATTCTTTTCTCACTCCACCTTATACCACGACCCTCCACCAGCCCCCGCCGCACCCTTCCACCTCCAAAAAAATTAATTCTTTTAATCTGTCCT
>JAOTQJ010000111.1:8393043-8434032 GCA_025642045.1 Solanum sejunctum | reverse complement strand
ATTGGGAATTTAAGGTTAGCATGTGTCTAGGTGTCCCTATCGGACACTGGTCACGACCCTAGATTGGGGCGTGACACAAATCTAACTCCAAAACTGATGAAGAATACTTTGGTGAAGCAGATGGTGGCACGGACAGCTGAGAATACGCCTGTGAATAAGATGAATAGATCATTGAAGGTAAGTGTAGAGTGGCTGAACTGATTGCCGAAGAATTGGAAGATTGAAACAAAAGTGTGCACCTCAGGCGTCACTACCCGAATGGTTGATAAATACTATTAAGAATTTCGATCAAAGAATAAGGTACTTAATTTCTTGAAAATTGATACCATGGGCCAGAAGGAAAAAGTCGAACGTAGTAGTGATGCTACACCATCTAAGACCCCCAAAAGCAAAAATATGATGAAGGACTCGAAAATAAAGAAAACTAGTATTCCTTTTTTACTTTCTGTAAATCCACTTGTGAGCATGTGTTGGATTAAAAAAAATAGTTTTGAAGATACTTGGACACCTCTATTGATTGAAACATGATTTCAGAAATTGTAAAACAAGAATGAGATATTGTATTTTCAAGTGTATCAAAACTTAAGATAATGCACAAGAAGAGAAATATGCCTCTATAATATGCACTAACTAATCAATGAACCTTTCTCTTTTGCTATTTTGACTTAATAATATGCTACATCTCACTAAATTGGCATCACTTTTTCTATCATTACGTCATGAACAATAAAAACATATAGACTTAGGTAAGAAATGAGATTTAATCGTATTTTATTTGTGGGATTATAATAGATATGTTGTCTAAAGTTATATTGTATGCATAAGTACACAAGATATATAGTAGAACTAGGTAAACCATCAATAACTAAGTGTATAGACCTATCCTACCTGGCTAGTAAACTAGGACCTATGCAACTCCATTATATAGTAACAATAGTATTCACGACCAATAAGATCTATGAGGGATGTGAAAAGTCCATATACACAAGTCATTTTCATTGTGGTATCAGAAGAATAAGTAGCCAAACCAATGTAGGAAAGAGCATAGACGTGTCGCTAGTCGAGTAAAAGCTGAATACATTCTAGATACCTCCAAAATCTCAAGTAAAAAATGGAGTGTATCATCGATGCCTCATAAATCTCAGAAATTGATTTATTAATGTAGTTTAGGTGGTACAACTTTCATTAAAATCTATTCAAAATAGTAATAGTTGTACTTCATCTATGATAAAATTATTCACCATAATAATTGCCATTTCAGATAATTTAATATAGTGTATAAGAATAATATTAAATAGAATGTATTAATGTTATATAATTTTTTATAACCCAATTTACTTAATAATGAAAAGAAAATAAGTTCTTTCAAATAATTTGGTGTTTGATTATTTGATCTCTCAAAGTTTTCTTTTTAAGGTTACATTTCTTTTACACTGCTGTAGGACAGGTGAAAACTAAAATATAAAAAATGAATTTAGTAAGAATTTCAGTCAAAGTGACCATAAAATTGTATTTACTAAATAATATAAGAAATAAAACAAGTTGAATATCTATTTCCTGATTTACTTAATGATGAAAAAAAAATTATTTTCTAATAATCATTTATGTGATATTTGAAAGGCTTTTTAAGTTATTTTTCATCGCTTAGAAAATTGTGCATAACCTCCATAGATTCATGATCCTATAAAGGTAAAAGTGAATTGATTTTGTTACTCCTTTAAATTGTATCAACTAAAAAAAAAAATAGCTCGCTTGTTACATGAAACTAAATTCCTTCCTTGTAAATAAGGAATGTACAGTGAACATTACATAATTAAAATTTTAATTAACAAAATAAATAGTTACAACTTCAACTAACATCTAAAAGAACAAACAACAACTAATGGAACTAAACTGAATCTAATCCCAATTTTTTTAATTCTTTGGCTTAAAATTAATATACAATTTGAAAGAAAAGCGAAAAATACGAAAATTGTCCTTGCTGTGATATGCAACCCCAAAGGACTCTAACCAAAATCCTTAGCATATATTACATTCATAAGTAAAAACTAAGTGATTCATCATTTCAATCACTACCTTTTTTGTAATATATACAAGCTAAAACATTTCAAAAAGGGAAAAAACTAGATTTTTACACTCAGGAGAAAAGAAAAAAGAAGGAAAAAACATCATGTTTTTACACTCGAGAGAAAAAAGAAAAGGAAAAAAAGATATGATTTTTACACCCAAAAAAAGAAGATAATACATGCATATAAACACATGTAGTACATAGAAAGACGTGTACTAAGTTAACCCATACATGCACATGCATACAAACTGGTGTTTTATATATAGAAATAGGTGATACATTTATAGTACCAAAATGTTTTATTGAAATGTCTGAATAGGTTCATTCAATGTCGTTCTCCACTAGTAACTCTATCGACGCCATTGATTCATCCATCGCACCGATCCTCTAAAATTGCAAGTGAAAAAAGGAGTACATCCGTGATGCCTCATAAATATGAAAAATTAATTTATTAATGTGATCCAGGTGGTATGACTCCCATTATAAAATTCATTTAAAATAGTAATCGTTATGTCTCATCTATGATAAAATTATTCACCATAGTATTTTTATTTTTAGATAGTTTGATTTAGTGTATAAGAATAATATTAAATAGAATGTATTAATGTTACGTAATTATCTATAATCCAATTTACTTAATAATGAAAAGAAAAACTCTTTTTAGTAATTTGAAGTTTGATCATTTGATCACCCAAAGTTTTTTTTTTGAAGGTTACATTTTCTTCCCATTATTCTACGACAAGTAAAAATTAAATTATAAAACATGAATTTAGTAATCAATTCAGTCAAAATGACCACAAAATTGTATTTCCTACATAATAAGAAATAAAATAACTTGGATGTCTACTACCTGATTAATGTAATAATAAAAAGAAAATAATTTATTTTCTAATAATCATGTTTGTGTTATTTGAAAGGCCTTTTTTAGATTGTTTTACAGTGAACATTACATAATTAAAATGCTACTGACAAAATAACTGTTTACAACTTCAACCAAAAATCGCTACATTACCTATCACCTAAAACAACAAACGACACTAATGGAACTAAATTGAATCTAATCCTAAATTTTCTATTTCTTTGTCTGAAAACCAATAAATTTGAAAGAAAAATGGGGAATAAGAAAATTGATCTTGCCGTGATATGACTACCTCAAAGAACTCTAACCAAAACCCTAAGCATATATCGCATTCATAAGGTAAGTAAAAAAATGAGAATTTCATCATTTCATTCACCAGCTTCCTTGTAATATATACAATTTAAAAAGAGGACAAAAACCAGATTTTTACACTCAAAAAAAAAAAAAGAAAAAAGAGGGGAAAAACATAAGATTTTTCACTCAAGGGAAAAAAAGAAAAGAAAAATTAAAAATGATAAGATTGTTATATCCAAAAAAAGAAGGAAAAAAGACAAAAAATTTAACTAATTCTTCAAGAATGAAACAATCCTTTTTCATTTCTGTACTTTTCTCTAGAAGAAGAAGAAAATTTATAAAGTGAAAGAATTTTTTGATAGTGTGAAAAGAAGAAGCACAACAAGATAAAATTGTCAAACAGTCAAAGTCAAAGAGAAGGCCACATATAATACATGCATAGAGACACATATAGTACATAGAAACACGTGTACTAAGATGCCTTTTGTAGTACCAAAAATATTTTATTGAATTATTCGAATCTGTTCTTTCAACTCCTTCCGCCACTAGTAACTCTCATGACTGACACCGTTGATTCATGCATTCCACCGGTCTCACTGGTAATTGTTACTAGCATCGATCTTCTCAATGACTCATTACCATTAGATTCATTGTTTCAGTCCGAAACAACAACAAATGAAGGAAACATATCCAATCTTACTCCAACAGTGATGGAGAGTATTTTGGAGATGTAGACGGTGGCATCGATGGCTGAGATAGTTACGCCTGTGAACTAGATGAATAGATCTAGAACATCCGAGCTGGTTGCCGGAGAATTGGAAGATCAAAACAAAAGTTCACACTTCAGGCATCACTGTTGGAATGGTTGATAAATATTACTATGAACTAATCTCTGGAACTAAATTTCGATCAAAGAATGAGGTCCTTCATTTCCTGGAAACTGGTACCAAGAAGAAGGGAAAAATCGAGCATAGTAGTGATACTACACCATCTGAGACCCCTGAAAGCAAAAATTGGACTGACTCAAAAATAAAGAAAGATAGTATTCCTTTTTATTTTGACTCTGCAAATTCACCTAACAACGTATGTTGGATTTAGAAAAATAGTTCTGAAGATACATGGATACCTTCTATTGATAGCAACATGGTTTCTGAAATTGTAAAACAAGAATGAGATATTGTATTCTCAAGTGTATCAAAACTTAAGTTAAGCAACACACAAAAAGGGAAATAGGCCTCTATAATGTGCACTAACTAGTCAATGAACCTTTCTCTTTTGCTATTTTGACTAGATATTCTATCAAATCTTATCTGTATTGGCCTTATTTTTTGTATCATTGCATTATGCACTATAAGAAATGAGATATATAATCTTATTTTATTTGTGAATTACAATAAATATGTTGTTTGAAGTTATATTGTTAATTTTTATTTATGCTCATTAACTACTTCATGTACATAAATCGATCTATATTTGTACTTGCGTGATTTTATATATGCTAGACTTTAAAATTAATTATGAACTAGATACCTCACCTTTTACAAAATATGAGTTTTAAGTGCCTTTGATATTGATTATGCTAACATTACGTTGGTTCGAATAATGCATGTCTTTGTACTAATAAGAAGCATTAATTTTGTACAATAATCTCTTCAGCATTTAAAAAACAACAATCAAACTATTTTCATTCAACGTTAAGGTAAACACAATAACAAACAAGGGAGAGTTGGGTCATCTTATTAATTATTGTTATTTACAGTTTGTTGTACAAGAGTTTTTTTTTTCCTTACAAAATTTTGTTCTAAGTAATTTTTTAATAGCACTTCAACACAGAATTAGATCAAGATCGACTAACTGCGAGTTTAAAGTGATTTATAATGTATATTTCAAGAGAAAGAAAGTATAAGAACGTCCCAACATATAGAATTGCTTTTGAATAAATTTTCAAATTAATTCATTAATATCCTAATGAGTACACTTTCTAAACTCAATTATGATGAAATATATACCTGAATTCTCCAAACTATCCTACTCTGTCATTGAGACACCTTTTTTTTTTAATTGATTATATTAGGATCAACTTCATTGGTTAAAGATTCAGACATGATATTAGAGCAAATTTTAGAAGATTGCAACCTGGATAAATGTGAAGACATTATTTGGAGGCCTATCATAAGTCAAAACTAAATTGCACCTTGCAACATAGAATACTATTAAATAATATTCACTATAATATTTATATTTCTCGATAATGTGATATAATGCATTATAATGACCCGTTATATTATTTTGGGTACTAGGCACCAACTTATGAGTAAATTTAAATAATTATTATAACTGGTGATTAATAAATTAAGTTTTTAATTAATTTAATATCCTATATAAAACTTGACTCATATATTAAAAAAGTAGTGGTAGCCCATGTTACTTTATTTCCAGTAATTCTCCAAAGTTGATAAAGATTTATAACGTATTTTGGAGTACTAGCAGTAGCATACTGAACAAATTTACTAATTAGGTTGAAGGATGATGTTTTAAGTATGTTTATAACTTGAATTCATGAGTTATGGTGTCGAATGTTAAGCTTTCTTTAAATATGAAATTCAAGAAATATGATATTTGACCCATTAAATTTGGTATCAAGATTAGGAGCTAGATTATAGGTTTGGGTATATATTTGGGTGAGTTTTGAATATGAGCTAGACATATGGTGATATGGGTGTTTATGAATTCTTTTACTTACGAATAATGCATATTAATAGATTGGGAATGTTCGGAAGCTTTACGAAAGGGTAAGTCAAAATCTTGAGGATTTGTGACGCGTGTTTGACATTCAAGCTATGTTAAGACTTTTCAAACTTCCTTGAAGGACGTTTTTCTAATTTAAGACTAAAATAATAAAATAGAGAATGGGTAAGGGTGAAAAGTAGGGGTCTCGTACCAATGGTGTAACGGACATTAGTGCGAGCACTGGTGTTGTAAAGGGATAACTTACTATTATATGATGATGGATACCAAAGCATATGGACCTCAGCGGATGTAGTATAACTTAGTTTCTCGGTATGGTTGTGTTTCTTTATTGAACACGTATATTTGTGATAGCTAAGGTGATTATATGTTTGTAATGGCCCCAAAAAAGTACTCGAAAATGTGCCTTGAAAGTACCCAGAATTGTGATTTCCATATATCTAAAAATTCATTTGTTATTTCAAAAATCTGACTTCATATTCTTGTTCATGGGGCAAATTGAGTAGGAAATGAGTCTAACCCAAATTTTAGAGCAACCGTATCAAAATCCAAAAATCGCAAAAAAACTCGATTTAGGAGGGTCAATTTTGAAGGGACATATCTCTTAGCACATAAAGAACAGGGTGGCCCATGACCTACCAAATTAAAGACCTTTGAATTAGCTTTCCAACGCACTTTGCTTCACCTCATTCCGATGAAGGATTTATGCCTATTTTCGTAGAATTTGTTTGTGCAGAAAATGTAGATTCTAATGGGGTTTTCGCGTCGCTTCTATAACGTGCCCCTGTTATTTTTGGTGCCTGTTTTAAGTTTTCTGGTCCAAGACTTATACTTGGGCCTAAAGGTTTCCACATTTGAAAATACATATACTTAGCCTTATTTCACCCTCATATTATCCTTAACATTCCCCAATATCCTCTCAAACACTTAGACTCATATTTCACCCTAAATTCAAGTCCCAAAACTCAAGTCTAATCTTAAGGATTTCTTCAAAGATTTCATTCAAGCTTCAAGTCTCCATCTTCAATCTCTTTCAAGGGTTCTCCAAAGCTAAGGTATGTGGGTTTCTCTCATGGGTTCCTTTCACCCATGATACCCAAGCCTCATTTTACTCACATTGCATGATTTAAAGTTGATTTACAAATGGGTCTTGATTATTATGAAATTCACTCCACCCTATGTTAAAGCTATGTAAGGTTGTGACTGTTTTTGCTATGTTTTGAGCTCTAAATCTTGAATCTAATGTTGAATTTGATGAGGGGTTTTGATGTGAATATCTTGGGGATGATGCAAGGTTTTGATTGATGGTTTTACAATAGATTTTCTTGCATGATTTCATCTCTAAATTACATGGTCTTTTCTCCCATTTCACACCCTCAAAGTGTTTGATAAAATGTCCGGCTAAGGTTTCTTGAGGAATTAAAGGTCCAAAACATGATATATGATATGAATGATGTTATGATGATAAAATGAGCTTATGTATATGATTATTCCTATATGAAGTGTTGCACTAGAGCATATGATAAATCCTATATAAAGTGTTCCATTAGACCATACCCGATCCGGGGGGACAAAAGCCCGAGTAACGATGTTGGGGGTTTATACTCATCAACCATGCGAGGGGTTTATATTTTGTTACTGTATTGATAAGGTGTGATTACCATCAGCCATGTGAGGGGTTTATACCACACAACCACCAAAGGGTTTATACCTTGAACAATTAGCTTGGTCTCTTCTTCACATATGATATCCTATATGAGCATGATTTACTTGAGCATGCTTTACTTAAGCATTGAACATACATGTCATATTGTTATATGTCTATTGCTTAATATTATGCATTTTGACTATGATACCTACTTATTATTGCATTGCATCCTACATACTTAGTACATTCAAACGTACTAACGCATACTCTTGCCTTCATGATATCACCATGTAAGGATCGAAGCCCAAGTTGATCATCCACCTCCTCCACATGGCTAGTTTGGTGCTACTTAAGCTAGTTGGTGAGTCCTCTATTTCGGATACTTTGGTCTATGTTCTATTATCTTGTATTAAGACACTTTACTTTTTATTCGTTTTGACTATGAGGGTGAGCCCGGTTACCTTGTCTTGACCCCCGTTCTTATCTATGTATGTAGAGGTGTTTATTGGATAAGTTATGTATCTATGATTTGCGCGTAAACTCTTTATATATTAATGGTGATATTTTTTAAGCCAATACTTAGTCCCTTGCCCCTTATTCTTACTTTCTGCGTTTTTACATGTTTTCGCGACCAATGATGTGCAATGATAAGTTAAGAGGCTTGGTTGGAGACCCTTCGAGCTCTCCATTCATCGTGTCACATCTAGGCCCTGCTTTGGGTCGTGACAAACTTGGTATGAGAGCACTAGGTTGTTAGATCCTCGAAGTCCAAAACACCACATCAATTAAAGTCTTATTCATGGTTGTGTTGTGCACCATAACTATGAATAAGAGGCTATGATGCGTTCTAGGAAATATTTCACTTCTTTATGATCCATGTCATGCGATAGAGTTAGAACCTTAGGGCTTACTGCTAACCCCTAACTGTTACATTTTAGGATATGTCTCAAGCTACTCAAGACGGTGATATATCAAATGCAGAGGTTCGAAATGCTCTATGGGTAATGGTCAAAGTGGTGACAATATTGGGAACTCAACTCAATCGTCAAGTGGGTGCTCCCAAGACTTCTAGTTAGGAGAGGAGAGGCAGTGAGGCCAAGAGGGACCATAATGTGGGTAAGTTCAAAAGTCTCAAATGTAGAGGTGTTAGTGGTGTTGCCCATAATGGTATGGTGTTCTAATTTTGGAGGGGATCATAGAGGCTCATGCTTGAGAGGCACTAATGCTTGTTTCCATTGTATTGAGGAGGAGCATAAGAAGAAGTATTTTACTTGTAAACGCTATAAGCATAAATGAGGTAATGGTAGGATGATTAATCTCAAGTGTCAAGGGTGTGGAAAAACCACGGTGGTCTGTGTCGGAGGAACACTAGTGCTTGCTTTGGATATGGTAAGGTGGGTCACAAGCTTGTGGATTGTCCATTTATTCAGGAGGGTGTAAGGGTGGTCAAATTTTAGACCATGGTGGCTATGTTGATCAAGTGCCTCAAGGAGGGATTAAGGTGCCCGATGCTATTACCGGTAAGTTGAAGTTTCCTTGGCTTTGATGTGCATGCATTGTTAGGCCTGGTGTGCCACTACTTCTTCTCTATTCTTCTTGGTTGATGGTGGGGCTTCTTGTGTGCCAAAATTATTATGTGGATCTTTGGTGTCTATCCTTTTGTCGGATTGTTAGAAGGTTCATAAGTGATGGTCCAGGTTTGTATTGTATTAGGTCTTTCTTTGTGGCTTGTTGGAGTTGACATGGTGGAATTAGATGTCACTATAGTAATAGAATGGTTGCATGCATGTTGTGTCTTCATGGATGGTAGAACCCATAGAGGTAGCTTTGATTCCTTAATGAGCCCATCTTTGAGTGTGAGGTTCAAATGTGTAACACCTCATGAAATGGCGAAAATACCCCTAGAATTGACCTTACGCGTAACATGTCTTCTCTTGCTCCCTTTGCAAATTCGAGACCAGATTTGCGATCAATATGAAAAACCAAATCGGAAAATGGTCTCTACTCAGCAAAAACTCGAAAAAATACAAATTATTTTTGTCGAAGTGAGGTTAAAATAGTGGCATTTCCACGCTCTTTCCACGACGTAGAGTGAACGCGGAACTACACTTTGATTTTTCTCCGAGATTTGACGAAAATTGGAAATTCACAAAAAAGTGTAATAATACACTAGTGCGCATCGCGCACTAGTGCAGCAGGAAATGATTTTTCTTCTTTTAATGGAAAAGGGATAGTTTCGACCTTTCCCACATCCAATATCCTAAATTAATCCATTTTTAAGTCGTATTTAGTCCCTAATATATTATTTTCTTTGTTCATTCTCTAAAAGCAAGTAAACCCTCTCAAGAACTTACGCTCAAGAATTCAAGAATTCATAGTGGAGTTTAGAGATTTCTCCAAATCTTCTAAGAAGTCATTCCAAGTTATGTAAGGCCACTCTAAAATTATTATTTTTAGAGTATTTTAGAAAGTATAAACTAGTTCCTATCCTAGAAGTCTCAAGTCTTGGTGTCGAGTACTTTCGTGAAAATCCTGCAAAGTTTAGAAAATTTCTTTACGTATGCATTTGATTTAAAAAAATGATGATTCTTGATTCTTTAATTGTCATTTAAAGTAGTGACTCCAAGATTTAAAGCTATAAATGATTTCCTGTGGATTCATGTGGATTTTATGAACACCCATAAAGCTCATAGTTTAAGACAAGTTAAAGAACTCCTTTCTTGAATCATTCTTGCATTTTAGCTGAGTAAATTATATGCTAAAGAATATTTGAGAAGATGTAAGATTTCAATCAAGTAAAGGAATTTAGTTAAGAAAGCTAAGTAGCAATCTAGGCTAAGTCCCCAAGAAAAATCAAATTTTAAGAATATATGATTCTTTAAGTATGATCTATATAAAATATTTTGGGAGTAGTATTGAGCATCGATATGGGTGAGAGTAGAATAAATTACTCAAACTCATAAACTATATAGCCAGTATAGGGTAGGATTGTATTACAATACCTTCCTCTTTAGCTACTGAGATGACCCAGATTTGGGAGGGATCCATTTCCTTAGTTATTCGTCCCTTACCCCACAAAGTACGGGACGACTCTGGTAGCGTGGGCAAGATGCTGTTTTATCACAAAGCTCATAGTGATGGTTGTCGGTTAGAAAAACTCCCCAAGCTAAGAAACTAAGTTTTACCTATAAATTTTCAGCATGTTATTTTCAGCGTACTAGTCTTATGATTATTGCTAACTCATTTATGATGATGATTATGACTTCTATGATATCTTATGATATTCTAATTTAAATATTTTGACCATCTTACATATCGTATATTCTACGTACTGACGTCCTTAAGACCTGCATCATTTTATGATATAGACGCAGGCGATAGAGCTCCTCAATAACTGCTTCATTGAGGACTAGACAACTTCTATCCAATTTGTTAGGCTTCTTCTCAGTCAGATGCTGTTGAGTTATTGTAGTTTATTTTAGTTTTTACTTTTAGTTCTGGCTACTTAGGGCCTGTCCCAGTAGTCCTTTCAGATAAATTTAGTAGAGGTTCCATAGATCATGAGTCAGTACTTTAGTTTTAGTATATTTCAAATATTGCTTTTGAGTTTTATATTTAGCTTATACAGACAATTTCTCAAGTAGCAGGTTGCATCTATTTAGCCCTTTTCCGTTATTGCTAAGTCTTTCGTTTAGTAAGTAGCCAGGTCAAGTGGTACGCTTGGGGCCAGAAAAGGTTTTCGAGTGCCGGCCCAGGGTGTAGGCTCGGGGCGTGAAAAAGTTGGTATCAGAGCACAAAGTTCAAGAGTCCTAGGGAGTCTGTGAATCGTGTCTGGTAGAGTCTGTATTATGGGTCTGAAGCACGCCACATCTATAATAGGGAGGCTACGGGACATTAGGAAGTGTCATCATTACTTGTCATTCCTTGTCTCGTGCTTCAGAGTATATCTCTGTGAAGTTCATTCTAACTTGTGCGTTTATGCCGTGTTTTTCAGATCATGCCTCTTCGCAGGGCTAATGAACCAGTAATGGGCAAAAGATGCCCAACCATAAGAAATGCCAATCAGTCGGGCCAACTTCCTGAGGAACCTAGAGCTCCAATTGTGCTTGTGGAGTAGCCACAACAGTCAGACATTAATAATGCTGAGCTTCGCCAGGCCATTCAGACTTTGGATCAGGCAGTCACTAGTCGGTGAGGTTGCCAAGGAGATGGCAGGAATAATGGTTAGATACCACTAGATTTAGAGAGTTTCTGATATTAAAACCACTATAGTTCAGGGGGTCTAATGTGAAAGAAGATCCTGAGAATTTTTTTGAGGAGCTTCAAAAGGTGTTTCAAGTGATGCGTATAGCTGGTACTGAGCGAGTTGAATTGGTTGTCTATCAACTTTAGGGTGTAGCTAGACTCTGGTTTTATCAGTGGAAAGGGAGTAAGGCAGATGGGCCTCCAGCTATTACTTGGGCAGTGTCTGAGGAGACCTTTTTGGGATAGTACTTTTCCCTGGAGATGAGGCAGGCCAAAGTAAGGGAGTTTCTGAACTTGAAGTACGAGAATATGAGTGTATGGGAGTACAACCTCTAGTTTACTCAGCTGTCCCATTACGCTGCAACTATAATGGTAAATATGCGTACTAGGATGGATAGCTTCGTGTCTGAACTCTCTCGAATGACTAAGAGAGAGGGCAGGAATGCGATGTTGATTAGAGATATGGATATAGCCCATTTGATGACATATGTGCAGTAGGTAGAGGAGAAGAAGATGCAGGATAGAGAGGATTGCAGGAGCAAGAGGGCCAAGATATTAGGCCAAGAATCAAGTAAGAGAGGGACCGAACGTGGAGGTCACTCATCTTTCCAGTCCAAGACAGCCGGACCAGTACCTTCATCTACTAGTGCACCTGCACCAAGGGTCAGAAATGAGCAGGGATCACAATATCGCAGGTTTCCGAGCAGCCAGTCACAAGGTAGCATAGCTTAGGGATCAAACCGTTATCCCACTGTGGTAAATGTGGTAAATCTCATCCCGAAGAGTGCCTTATGGGTATAAATGGTTATTTCAAGTGTGGTCAGATAGGGCATTTCTTGAAGAATTGTCCTCTGGGGAAGCAGAATATGAGAGATACCATATCACAGATAGTGTCTTCAGCACCGTAGGGAAGCCATCTCATAGGGGTACTATAGCAAGGACAAGTAGGGGCACAAACTACTTATACGCCATGGGCACCATGTAGGAGCAGGAGAACTCACCAGGTGTAGTTATGGGTATGCTTAAAATCTTTACTCGTGATGTTTATGCATTATTAGATCTAGGAGCCACATTTTCTTTTGTAACCCTATATGTAGCTGTGAAGTTTGAGGTCAACCCAAATTGTCTTTTTGAGCCTTTCAGTGTTTCTACCCCTAATAGAGAGTATATTTTAGCCCAAAGAATCTATAGGGGCTGTCCAGTCTCTATTTATCATAAGGCTATTGTAACTGATTTGGTGGAGTTAGATATGGTATAATTTGATGTCATCCTAGGCATGGATTGGCTTCATTCTGGGTATGCCTCCGTAGATTGCAAAACCAGAGTAGTGAAATTCCAGTTTCCTAACGAACTAGACTTAGAATGAAGGGGTAGCTTGATTTTTCCTAAGGGTTAGTTTGTCTCTTATCTCAAAGCTAGAAAGTTAATCTCCAAGGGGTATAGATATAACCTAGTCAGAATTTAGGATTCTTATGCCGAGGCACCATCTCTTCAGTCTGTTCCAGTTGTGAATGAGTTCCCAGAAGTCTTTCCTGAGGATCTTACCGGAGTCCCTCCTGATAGGGGGATAGACTTTGGGATAGACATTGTTCTATATACTCAACCCATATCCATCCCTCCATATCGAATGGCTCCTTCGGAGCTAAAAGAGTTAAAGTCGCAGTTGAAAGATCTCTTAGATAAGGGTTTCATTAGACCAAGCATTTCACCTTGGGATTCTCCAGTTCTTTTCATGCGTAAAAAAGACGGTTCTCTTCGGATGTGCATAGATTACCGTTAATTGAACAAGGTCACCATTAAGAACAAGTATTCTCTTCCCAGAATTGATGACTTATTCGACCAACTTCAGGGTGGTGCCTATTTTTCCAAGATAGATCTTAGATTTGGGTATTATCAACTTAATGTTAGAGAGAAAAACATTCCTAAGACAACTTTCAGAACCTGATATGGCTATTATGAGTTTTTTATCATGTCATTCGGGCTAACCAATGCACCAGCAGCTTTCATAGATCTTATGAACAGGGTGTTGAGGCGTACCTAGATATGTTCGTTATTGTGTTCATAGACGATATCTTGATCTAGTCCCGTAGTAAGGAAGAATATGCAGACCATCTTAGAGTTATCCTTTAGACACTTATGGATTAGCAACTATATGCCAAATTTTCTAAGTGTAAGTTCTGGTTAGAGTCTGTGGCATTCCTGGGGCATATTGTGTTTGGTGCGAGTATCAAAGTTGATTCCCAAAATATTAATGCAATACAGAATTGGCCAAGGCCCATAACTCCCTCAGAGATAAAGAGTTTCTTGGGTTTGGTGGGGTACTACAGATGGTTTTTAGAGGGGTTTTCTTCTATCTCAGCTCCCTTGACTAGGATGACTCATAAGAAGACTAAGTTCGAGTGGTCAGAAGCTTGTGAGAAGAGTTTCCATGAGTTGAAGACCAGGCTTACCACAACCCCAGTCTTATCTCTACCAGATGGAGTTGATGATTTCATAGTTTATTGTGATGCTTCCAGAGTTAGATTGGGTTGTGTATTAATGCAGAGAGGCAACGTGATAGCACATGCTTTTAGACAACTTAAGATTTATAAAAGAATTACCCAACTCATGATCTTGAGCTTACTGCTGTGGTATTTCCTCCGAAGATCTGGATACACTATCTAAATGGTGGGCATGTGGACGTATTTACGGACCAAAAGAGTTTGCAGTATTTGTTTGGCCAGAAGGAGCTGAATTTGAGACAGAGGAGATGGTTGGAGATACTGAAAGACCATGATATGAGTACCCTCTATCATCTAAGTAAAGCTAATGTAGTTGCTAATGCTCTTAGCAGGGTGACCATGGGAAGCACAACGCACGTTGAGGAGGAAAAGAAAGAATTAGCTAAGGAGGTTTACAGACTAGCCCGTTTGGGGGTACAAATTGATGATTCTAATGAAGGTGGGGCCGTTGTCAGAAATGGGTCAGAGTCATCTTTAATGGTATAAGTGAAAGAAAAGCAAGACAGGGATCTCATCCTCCTCCAGCTGAAGGAAGATGTTCGAAAGTAAAGTATTAGTATTATCAAAAGGGGGAGATGGTGTCCTAGGATACCAAGGCAGGTTGTGTACCAAATGTTGAGGGCCGTAGAGGTAAAATCTTGGCTGAGGCTCATAATGCCAGATACTCTATCCATCTTGGTGCAACAAAGATATATAGAGATTTGCAAGAAGTCTATTAGTGGGTGGTATGAAGAAGGACATTGCAGAGTTCGTGTCTAGATGCCCAAACTACCAATAAGTTAAGGTCGAGCACCAAAGGCCTTGTGATGTAGCCCAGAACATAAAGATTCCGGAATGGAAATGGGAGATGATTAATATGTTCTTCGTAATGGGCTTATCTCGATCCCATAGACAATATGATTCGATATGGGTCGTAGTAGATAGAATGACCAAGTCAGTGCACTTTCTACCTGTCAAGATGATTGACACAGTTGAGGATTTTGCTAGAGTTTACCTTAAAGAGATTGTTAGACTAGATGGGGTCCCTATATCTATTATTTCTGATAGAGGAGCTCAGTTTACAGTATAGTTTTGGAAGTCCTTTCAGAAGGGGCTTGGTATGAAGGTGAATCTTAGCACAATTTTCCTTCCACAAACAAATGAGCAAGCAGAGAGGACTATACAGAACTTGGAAGATATGTTGAGAGCTTGCGTGATAGACTTTAAAAGCTAATTGGGATGATCATTTACCTTTGATTGAGTTCTCTTATAATAATATTTTTTAGGCCAATATACAGATGGCACCATATGAGGCTCTTTATGGGTGAAGGTATAGATCACCCATAGGGTGGTTTAAAGTTGGTGAGGCAGGGTTTATAGGACCTGATCTAGTCCGTCAAGCTATGGAAAAAGTGAAGGTTATCCAGGAGAGTCTCAAGATAACACAGAGCAGACAAAAGTCATACACAAATGTTAGAAGGAGAGACATGAACTTTGAGATAGGCGATTGGGTGTACCTGAAGTTATCCCCAATGAAGGGAGTTATAAGATTTGGGAAGAAGGCGAAGCTCAGCTCATATTATATTGGGCCTTATCAGATCCTAAGAAGAGTGGGCAGTATTTCTTATGAGTTAGAGTTACCAGCAGAGTTAAGTGCTATACAACCGATGTTTCTTATTTTCGTGCTTAAGAAGAGCTTAGGAGATCTCTCTCTAGTTGTCCCGATTGAAAATGTTGGAAATAAGTACAACTTGTCTTATAAAGAGATTCCAGTGCAAATATTAGACTATTAAGTTCGCAAGTTGAGGACCAATAAGATAGCTTCGGTCAAAGTATTGTAGAGAAACCAATTCGTGGAGGAAGCCATATGGGAAGCAGAAGCAGACATGAAGTCCAAGTATCCATACTTGTTCGTTGGCCTAAGTGAGGATTTTGAAGGTAAACTTTCGTATTTCACCTTGAAAATTTATATTTATTATGTTAGAGAATCTTCTGGTTGAGCTAGCCTAGTCTGTATCGTCATCAGAGGACGAATGATCCTAAGGGGGAGATATTGTAACACCTCATGAAATGATAAAAATATCCCTAGAATTGACCTTACGTATAACGTTTTTTCCCTTTCTCAGTTTGTAAATGTGAACCAAATTTGCAATCAGTGTAAAAAACCGAGTTAGAAAATGGCCTCGACTTGGCAAAAACTCAAAAAAACATGAATTATTATTGTCCAAGTGAGCTTAAAACAATGGGGTTCCGCGTCCTTTCCACGACGAGGAGTGGATGCGGAACCACACTTTGAGTTTGCTTCGAGATTTGATGAAAACTGAAAATTATCAAAAGAAGTATAATAATACACTAGTGTGTGTCGCACGCTAGTGCAGGAGGGAATGATTTTTCTTCTTTTAATGGAAAAGGGGTAATTTCGACCATTTTCACATCCAATATCCTAAATTAATCCATTTTTAAGTTGTATTTAGTCCCTAATATATTATTTTCTTTGTTCATTCTCTAAAAGCAAGTAAACCCTCTCAAGAACTTATGCTCAAGAATTCAAGAATTCATAGTAGAGTTTAGAGATTTCTCCAAATCTTCTAAGAAGTCATTCCAAGTTATGTAAGGCCACTCTAAAATTATTATTTTTAGAGTATTTTAGAAAGTATAAACTAGTTCCTATCCCAGAAGTCTCAAGTCTTGGTGTCGAGTACTTTCGTGAAAATCCTGCAAAGTTTAGAAAATTTCTTTAGATATGCATTTGATTTAAAAAATGATGATTTTTGATTCTTTAACTGTCATTTAAAGTAGTAACTCTAAGATTTAAAGCTATAAATAATTTTCTCTGGATTCAGGTGGATTTCATGAACACCCATAAAGCTCATAGTTTAAGACAAGTTAAAGAACTCCTTTCTTGAATCATTCTTGCATTTTAGCTGAGTAAATTATCTGTTAAAGAATATTTGAGAAGATGTTAGATTTCAATCAAGTAAATAAATTTAGTTCAGAAAGCTAAGTAACAAGCTAGGCTAAGTCCCCAAGAAAAAATAGATTTTAAGAATTTATAATTCTTTAATTATGAGCTATATAAAATATTTTTGGAGTAGTATTGAGCACCGATATAGGTGAGAGTAGAATAAATTACTCGAACTCATAAATTGTGTAGCCAGCATAGGATAGGATTGTACTACAGTACCTTCCTCTTTAGCCACTGAGATGGTCGGGATTTGGGAGGGATCCACTCCCCTAGTTATTCATCCCCTATCCAGGCAAAGTACGGAAAGGCTCTGGCAGTATGGACAAGACACTATATCACCACGAAGCTCATAATGGTGGTTGTTGGTTAAAGAAACTCCCCAAACTAAGAAAATAAGTTTTACTTATAAATTTTTCAACATGTTATTTTCAGCATATCAGTCTTATGATTATTGCTAACTCATTTGTGATGATAATTACACCTTTTATGATATGTTATGATATTCTAATTTAAATGTTTTGACCATCTTACATATTGTATATTCCACGTATTGATGTCCTTAGGACCTGTATCCTTTTATGATGCAGATGCAGGTGACAGAGCTCCTTAGCAGCCGCTTTGTTGAGGATTAGACAACTTCCATCCAATTGGTTAAGCCTCTTTTCAGTCAGAGGCTCTTGAGTTATGGTAGTTTATTTTAGTTTAAACTTTTATTTCTGGCTACTTGGAGTCTGTCCTAGTAGTCCTTTAAGACAACTTTAGGAGAAATTCCATGGGTCATGAAACAGTATTTTAGTTTCAGTATATTTTAGATGTTGCTTTTGAGTTTTATATTCAGCTTACGCAGATAGTTTATAAAGTAGCAGGTTGCATTTATTTGGCCCTTTTTCATTATTGTTAAGTCTTTCGCTGAGTAAGTAGCTAGTCCAAGTGGTACGCTTGGGGTCAAAAAAGATTTTCGAGTGCCGGCCATATCCGGGGTGTAGGCTTGGGGCATGACAAAATGGTAGCAAGCGAGGTAGGTCCATTTCATGCCTTATGGTACAATTGGACTCTAAGGGGTTGCATTTGTCATCTTGAGAGAAATAGAGGTGTTGAACCTAAGTTGTTTTGTCTATAGAATTATTGGTGGTGATGGATGAGACTTTGAATGTCCTTTTCGATATTTTGAATTTTGGGATAGTGTCATTTGGTTTGACTAGTACACCGGTTATGCCTATAAGTCTCATAAGTAAGATATCTAGTCCTTACCCTAATAGGTTTATGGTGGTTGGTGATGATAATGTGGTTTGTTTACTAATGAGGTGTTGCATGTGAATCATTTGAGGGTAGTATTACAAGTCTAAGGAAGAAGGTTGGGTGCTAGTAGAAGAGATGGGAATTTTGGTGGTAAGAGGTTGCCTTCGTAGGTTGCGTGGTGCCCGGTGATGGTATTAAGGTAGACTTTAATAAGATAAAGGTGATTAGGTGTTAGCCTAGACCTTGACTTCCTTAAATAGTAGGAGCCTCTTGGGTTTAGTAGGCTATTACCAGAGATCGTGAGTAGGTTCTCTTCTATTGTTACTCTTATGACTTAGTTGACCCTAAGTAAGGCCATGTTGTGACCGACGTTTTGAGTAGGCTGATTTGATAGGTCTAGGAGTTGCTATGTCTTGTGTTATTCCTTGGTGCTAGTAGGATGCATGTGTATGAGGGTTGATCATTGATCCCTTCCAGTCAATGAGACCCGAAATTTATTTTCAAGAAAACCTACGTGAATTTTACTTATTTTAATTTGGGATTTGAATATTATGGTTCCTAAAATTCTATTGATGCGTGAGTAGTATTTATTTGATGATATTAATGTGATTTAAACCTTTATATGAGGATTTACTTTGGGTTTATAAAGTTATAAGTATGCATGTTCCCCTTTCGAAATTATTTATGCATGAGAGATTACACTATGGATTTAAATATAAAATTAACTATTCTTTTACTTCAACTTCATATTATAAATGTTGATTTTTCAATGGAGTCTTAATTACATATGTTATTTCCTCATTGTTCATAGCATATGCATTCATGTACACAAATTATTTGAAAAATTATGTTATGGGTAAGATTAATTTTATTTTATGGTATGATTTTGATAAAAGGTCGATTATGACAAATCTTGTGATCACATATATGTCTTTGATTTTGTCTCTTTAAGCATTTTGGATGCTTGCACCATTTTATATATGAATGGGTTATTCCTATGTATAAGTATTATGACTATGAAATTATAATTTTGGCATTTGAACCTAAGTATGAATTATTATAAATGGTATTTGGCTTTTAACCCCAATTGTGCATTGAAATAATTTGGAAAATGACTATTGCCTCTTTGAAAGTATATACATGCATAGTATAAGTATTCTTATGGGATGACGACTTAGCTTGTTGTGTTGAGGGCCTTCGGGTAGTTTGGGCTACTTGCATAACATGTTTCTAATGAGTGCAGAACTCGTAAGGTTATAATATGATGGGTAAGGATGGTCAATATATTTAGTCAACTACGATGGGTTAGTCACTTCTCTATGATTAATCTTTGGTTTGAATTTTATCCCCAAGTGAGGGTGAGGGTAGGTAATATCTCTAAGTGTCCTTTTCGGACTAGGAGTGAGCATTTTGAATATTGGTCGAGTTGTTTGGTTAGCTTATGCATCGGTTATGTATATGGGTTTCATGAATAGGGTCTTAAAATCCTACCTTGATATGTTTGTGGTGGTCTCTAGTGATGAGGTATTGATTTATTTAGAGCTTGTGAATTATTTGGGGGTAGTGTTGCAAGTTTGGATGATGAGGGGATTGTTTGCTAAATATGATAGGTATGAGTTGAGGATAACAAGAAGGTTGTTAGAACTCCTTAGGAATTATGGTATGAGTGTGCATTGGTTTTTCCAGGAAGACTAGTATTATGGTTAGTGTTTTAGGTATCCTAGTGTGTGCGGATAATGGTGGTAAGGAGATGCCTAGTAGAGTCCATCAGTCGGCTAGATATGGAGTTAGGTTGAAGGAAGTTGAGAATGGTAGTATAGTGTTCTTGACGGTTCCAAATCTTCTTGGGTTAAGAGAACTAGATTAGGCAAGGTCTTAACTTTTGCCTTATTAGTGTTGGAAATTTTGGGTAAGAGAATGATAGAGTGGAGGTTATCTCCCAAGGGGAAGATGGCGGTTATGGTACCAAGTGGGTTAGGTGTATTTAAGATTGATAATTCAGTTGAGGATTGTGAGTCCTTACAGAGCATAGAGAGAGGTTGGTAAGGTTGCATAAGTTTGGGAATTTCCTATGATAGGGGTATGGTTTATCCAATTTATCATGCTTCTAGGTTGAGGAAATGTGTTGTTGACCCTAGTGCTATAGACCTCTTTGAAGTTGTGGCTGAAGTGGAGGATAAGTTGGCTTAGAAGGAGGTTCCGGTGGAGATATTAGATGGATAATTGGAGAAATTGATTGATTGATAATGATGTCATGTTTGTTAAGGTCCTTTGGAAGAGTTGTCTATTTGTATGTGTTTCTGGGAGAGCCGGTGCAGACATAGAGAAGCGATATCCATATCTATTTTACTCTATTCAAGCTTATGATGACATGCCAAGTCCTTTCTATGATTCTAAGACCGATGTTTCAACCCCTATGTCATTCATGTTTAAGTTGACAAATTTATGATGATTTTACACTTATGTTGAGATTTTGAAAATGGTGTTTTTAATGTAATGTTGCATATTTATTGGGGCTAATTTGTTGATGATCACTCTTGTCTTGTACATTTCTTTTACATTCGAGGACGTATGTTCCCAAGGGGAGATATTGTAATGACCCCAAAAAAGTGCCCAAAAATATGCCTCGAAAGTACTCGGAATCGTGATTTACATAAATCTAAAAATTCATTTGTTATTTCGAAAATCTGATATCATATTCTTTTTCAGGGGGTCAAATTGAATGAAAAATGGGTCTAACCCGAATTTTAGAGCAACCGTATCAAAATCTGGAAATCACAAAAAAAAAATACGATTTGGGAGGGTCAACTTTGAAGGGGAATATTTCTTAGCACACAAAAATCTGGGTGGTCCACGACCTACCAAATTAAATCCCTTTGAATGAGCTTTTCAATGCACTTAGTTTCTCCTCATTTTGAGTTTGGATGAAGGATTTATGTCCATTTTCGTAGAACTCGCTTGTGCAAAAATGTAGATTCTAGTGGGGTTTTCGTATCGCTTCCGCGACGTGCCCCCTATTGTTTTTGGTGCCTGTTTTAATTTTTTCTGTCCAAGACTTATAAGTCTTGGGCCTAAGGGTTCCCACATTTGAAAATACATATACTTAGCCTTATTTCACCCTCATATCATCCTTAACATTCCCCAATATCCTCTCAAACACTTAGACTCATATTTCACCCTAAATTCAAGTCCCAAAACTCAAGACCCTAAATTAGTATCAAGACTCATATTTCCCCAATATCGCATGTTTCCTGTGACATGGCCCATAAAATTCTATTAGGCCTCCGCCAACGCTGCCTGGCTACCTAGGCTTCTTGCCAGGCTCATTGCGGACTCATTCGTATGAGTTTTTGGGAATATTGCGCCGAAGTCCCATGCAGTGCCAGAATTCGTTAGCTAACACCCATAGAAAATTGCCGAAATTGCCTGAGTCCTGTTCCTTGGCCTATAAAATCCTTCCAGACCTCCGCCAATGCCTTCGGGCCACCTGAGCCTCTTACCGGGCTTGTTATGGACCGATTCGTATGAATTGTCGAGAATGTTACGCCGGAGCCTAATGCATCACTAGAATCTGTGGACTAACAATCATAGAAAAATATCAAAATTGCTTATTTCCTGTTCCTTGGCCCATAAAATCCTACCAGGCCTATGCCAGCGTAGTCAGGCTACATGGACCTCTTGTCGGGCTAGATGTGGACTCACTCGTATGATTTTTAGGAAATTTATGAGAAAGAGCCCCATGCAGCACCAAAATCTGTGGGCTAACACCCACAGATAACTACCGAAATCACTAATTTCCTGCTCCTAGGCCCATAAAATCCTATTAGGACTTTGCTAGTGACATCGGGCCACCTAGGTCTCTTGCCGGGCTCATTCTGGACCAGCTTATATAATTTTTTGAGAATGTTGCGCTAAAATCCCATGTAGCATTGAAACCACATGCAGTGCCAGAATCCATGGGATAACACCTACAGAAAACTGCCAACATCACCTATTTCTTATTTCGTGGCCCATAAATTTCTACCAGCCCTCTGGCAATGCCGTTGGGCCACCTGGGCCTCTTACGGAGCTCATTGCGAATCCACTCATATGAATTGTTAGGAATTTTGCGATAGAGCCCCATGCAACACCAGAATCCATGGGCTAACACCTGTAGAAAGCTACAAAAATTGCCTACTTCTTATTCCTTGGCCCATAAAATCTTACCAAACCTCCACCAAGATCGCTGTGTACTTGGTCCTGTTTATAGGCTCGTTGCAGAATCGCTCGTATGATTTTTCATGAATGTTGTATCGAAGCCCCATGCAGTGCCAAAATTCATGGGCTAACACCCAAAGAAACTACCAAAATTGCCTATTTCTTGTTCCTTGGCCTATAAAATCCTACCAGGCCTCTGTCAACACTATCGAACCACCTGAGCCTCTTACCGAGATCGTTGATATTTTGGGAATGCTGCACCGAAGCCCATGCAGTGCAAGAATCCATGGACAAACACCCAAAGAAAACTGCCGAAATCGCTTGTTTCTTGTTCCTTGGCCCAAAAAATCCTACCAAACCTCCGCTAACGTTGCTGAGCCACTTAGGCCTCATGTCAGGCTCGTTGTAGACCCACTCGTATGCTTTTTCAGGAATGTTGCACCAGAGACCTATGCAGCGCCAGTTCCAAAATTGCCTAGTTCCTGTCCATAGCTCATAAATCCTACCAGGCCTCCGCCAATGCCATCGGGCCACTTGGCCTCTTTACGGGCTAGTTGCAAATCCACTTATATAATTTTTCTACAATATTGCGCCAAAGCTCCATGCAATGCCAGAATTCGTCGGCTAACTCCCATAGAAAATTATCGAAATCGCCTGTTTCTTGTTCTTTAGCCCATAAAATCTTTCCAGGCCTTCGCTAACGCTGCCAGGCAGCTTGCGCCCTTTTATCGGGCTTGATGTGGACCCACTTGATAATTTTTCAAGAATGTTGCATCGGAGCCCCATGAAATGCCAGAATCCATAAGCTAATACCCACAGAAAATTTTTAAAATCACTTGTTTCCCATTCCTTAGGCCATAAAATCCTACAAGGACTTCACCAACTCTGTCGAGTCACCTTGGCCTCTTACCTGGCTCGTTGCGTACTCACTCGTATGAGTTTTGGGGAATGTTGCATCGGAACCACATGTAGCGCCAAAATCCATTAGCTAACACCCATAGAAAACTGTCAAAATCACCTATTCCCTGTTCCTTAGCCCATAAAGTCCTTCCAAGCCTCTACTAACGCTGTCGAGCCACCTGGGCCTCTTACTAGGCTCGTTGCAGACCACTTGTATGATTTTTTGAGAATATTTCATCGAAGCCACATGCAACACTAGAATCCATGGGCTCACACCCACAGAAAGTTTCCAAAAGTGTTTGTTTCCTGTTGCTTGGCCCATAAAATCCTATGAGGCCTCTGCCAACTTCACCGGGCTACTTACCAGGCTCGTTGCAAACCTATTCATTGATATTTCGAGAATGTTACGTCGAAACCTCATGCACCACTACAATCCATTGGACTAACAATCACATAAAACTACTGAAATCATTTGTTCTTGTTCCCTGGTCCATAAAATTCTACTAGGCCTATGCCAACACAACAGGGCCACTGAGGCCTCTTGCCGGGTTCATTGTGGACTCACTTGTAGGGAGTGTTATGTTGAAGCGCCAGGTAGCGCCAGAATCCATCAACTAACATCCATAGATAACTGCCAAAATCACCTATTTCTTGTTCCTTGGCCCATAAAACCTACCAGGCCTTTGCCAACGCCACTGGCCCTACCTAGGCCTCTTTCTAGTCTCATTACAGACCCACTCATATTATTTTTTGAGAACATTGCATTGGAGCCACATGTAGTGCCAGAATCTATGAGCTAACACCCACAGAAAACTATCAAAATCTCATGTTTCTTATTCCTAGGCCCATAAAATCCTACAAGGCCTAAGCCCACGTCGCCGGGCCATCTGGGGATCATTGCAGACCCACTCATATGATTTGTCGAGAATGTTGCATCGAAGCCCCATGCAGCGCCAGAATCTGTGGGCTAACACCTACAGAAAATTACCAAAATCGCCTACTTCCTGTTCCTTGGCCATAAAATCCTACCAGTCCTCCACCAACATCGTTGTGCTACCTGGGCCTCTTTTCGGGCTCGTGCGGACCCGCTCATATGATTTGTTAGGAATGTTGTATCGGAGCCCGATGCAGCGTCGGAATCTATGGGCTAACACCCAAAGAAACTATTGAAATTGCCTATTTCCTGTTCTTTGGACCATAAAATCCTATTAGGCCTCCGCCAATACCACCGGACCATCTGGGCCTCTTGCCGAGATCATTGATATTCTGAGAATGTTGTACTAGAGCCCTATGAAGTGCAAGAATCTGTGGGCTAACACCGAAAAAAACCGTTGTAATTGTCTATTTCTTGTTCCTTGGTCCATAAAATCCTATGAGGACTTCACCAAAGCTATCGTGCCTCATACCATGCTCGTTGCGGACCCATTCATATGATTCTTTGAGAATTTTGCGCCAGAGCCTTATGCAACACCAGAATCCGTGCGTTAACACCTATAGAAAACTTCAAAAATTGCTTGGTTCTTATTTCTTTGCCCATAAAATCCAACTAGGCCTCTGCCAATACCGTCGAACCACCTGAGCCTTTTTGGGCTAGTTGTGGAGCCACTCGTATGATTTTTATAGAATATTGCACTGAAGCCCCATGCAACGCCAGAATTCATTAGCTAACACCCATAGAAAATTATCAAAATTATTTATTTCCTGTTCCTTAGCCCATAAAATCCTTCCAGGTCTCTGCCAATGCCACCGGGACACCTGAGCCTCTTGCCGAGCTCGTTGCAAACCCCCTCATATAATTTTTTGGAAATGTTGCACCGGAGCCCCCTGAAGCGCCGGAATTCGTGGGCTAAGACCCATGGATAAATGTCAAAATCACCTGTTTTCTGTTCCTTCGCCCATAAAATCCTACCAGGCCTGCGCCAATGCCACCGGGCCACCTGGACCTCTTGTCAAGCTCTTTGCATACCCACTCATATGATTTTTTAGGAATGTAGCGCTAGAGCCCCATGCAGCGTCAGAATTCGTGTGCTAACACCAATAGAAAACTGTCGAAATCGCCTGTTTCCTGTTTCTTGGCCCATAAAAGCCTACCAGACCTCCTCTAATGCATCGAGCTACCTGGGCCTCTTGTCAGGCTCATTGCAGACCTAATCATATGATTTTTCAGAAATGTTGCGGGAGAGCCCCATGCAATGCCAGAATCCGTCGGTTAATACCCAGAGAAAACTCCCAAAACGCCAGTTTCCTGTTCCTTAGCTCATAAAATTCTACAAGGCCTCTACCAACTTTGTCGGGTCACCTGAGCCTCTTGGAAGGATAGTTGTGGACTCACTCATATAATTTTTCAGAAATTTTGTGCCAGAACCTCATGCAGCACCAAAATCTATGGGCTAACACCCACATATAACTGTCGAAATCACCTGTTTCCTGTTCCTTGGCCCATAATATCTTATAAGTCCCCCACCAATATCGTGGTGACATTTAGGCCTCTTATCGAGCTCATTATGAACCCACTCATATGATTTTTTGGGGAATATTGTATTGGATCCCCTCTAGTCTTTCTGCTTATAGCTTTTGAGCTGAGGATTTTAGAAAACAACCTCTCTACTTAGATAAGGTAGCGGTAAGGTCTGCATACAATCTACCCTCCCCAGACCCCACTTGTGGAATTTTACTAGGCATGTTGTTGTTGTTGTATTGTATTGGAGCCCCATGCAGCACCAAAATCTGTCGCCTAACACACACAGAAAACTACTTAAATCCCATATTTCCTACTCCTTGGCCCATAAAATGCAACCTGGACTCAATGAACGCCACAGGGCCACCTGGCCTCTTGTTGAGCTCGTTGCGGATGCACTCGTATGATTTTTCGAGAATGTTCCTCCGAATCCCTATGTAGCGCTAGAATTCGTGGGCTAACACTCATATAAAACTGCCAAAATGGCTTATTTCCTGTTCTTTGACCCATAAAATCCTACCAAGCCTCCGCCAACACCGTCAAGCCACTTGGGCCTCTTGCCAAGCTCATTGCGGATCCACTCATATGATTTTTTGGGAATTTTGCGTCGAAGCCCCATGCAGCGTCAGAATCCACGACCTAATACCCATAGAAAACTGTTGAAATTGCATAAGCCTTTCTCTTTTGCTATTTTGACTAGATAATCTGTCAAATCTCATCAAAATTGGCTTCAGTTTATGTATCATTGCATCATGAACAATAATTTTACTGACAGACAGAATAGTGAAGTCAGACAGATGATTTATACATAGAAACAAGTGATATATCCATATTGTTTTTACTTAACTGTCTTTTGTGGTACCAAAGGTTTCACTTATTATATAGTAAAAATATAATTTATGATTTTCAGATAAGAGAAAATAAAAAATATAAAATAAAATAAATTTAATAAGAAATCCAATTGAAGGTGACCAGATTAATTGTATTTCTAAAAAAGGAAGACTAAATTAAGTAGAATAGATATTTACCTAATAATGAAAAGAAAATAAATTGCATTGACCAAATTTCTTTAATTTAGATTTCTTTTAACAAAAAAATAATTTATGACTATAGGAAGAAAAGAAAAGAAAAATTAAGAGTAAAATAATTTTTGTAAGAAGCTCAACTCAAATTGACTAGATTTATTGTATTTTCTAAACAATAAGGATAAATAAAGTAAAATATGTTTATATACTTAATAATGGAAAAAAAATTAATTGCATTGACCAAATTTCTCTAATTCACATTATACTTCACTATAAATATGGAAAAAAAATTAATTGCATTGACCAAATTTCTTTAATTCACATTATGCTTCACTATAAATAGGACCCTTTAAGTAAATCACTTAAACCAAATGCCTGAATAAGTTCTTTCAACTCATTCCCCCACTAGTAATCCTATGATGACTGACGCCACCGACTCATCAATCCCACCAGTCTCACCAGTAATTCTTGCTGGGAGCGACTCTCTCAATGGCTCTTTACCATCAGATTCATTGTTTCACTCTGAAAAAACAACAAATGAAGGAAACATACCCAATCTAATTTCAATACCGATAGAGAGTACTT
The DNA here is from genome assembly GCA_025642045.1 of Solanum sejunctum. Classification (NCBI taxonomy): domain Eukaryota; kingdom Viridiplantae; phylum Streptophyta; class Magnoliopsida; order Solanales; family Solanaceae; genus Solanum; species Solanum sejunctum. The sequence goes on along the minus strand of JAOTQJ010000111.1, from coordinate 8,406,321 downwards.
TGGATATGCAGAATGTGGCACTAACTGTTGAGACGGTTATACCTGTGAATCAGGTGAATAGAGCAGCAGAGGTGAATGTAGAGTGGCCGAGCTGGTTGCCAGAGAATTGGAAGATCGAATCAAAACTTCGCACCTCGGGCATCACTGCCGGAATGGTTGATAAGTATTATTATGAACCAGTTTCTGGAGCTAAATTTCGATCAAAGAATGAGGTGCTTTATTTCTTGGAAACTGGTACCAAGCGCAAGAAGGAAAAAATTAAGAGTAGCAATGATGCTACACCATCTGAGACCCCCAAAAGAAAAAATAGGAGGAACAATTCAAAAATAAAGAAAGATAATACTCCTTTTTTCTTTGATTCTGCAAACCCACCTGAGAGCGTGTGTTGGATTCAGACAAACAGCTTTGAAGATACTTGGGCACCTTCTATTGATGGCAACATGATTTCTGAAATTGAAAAACAAAAATGGGATATTGTATTCTCAAGTGTATCGAAGCTTAAGTTAAGCAACACACAAGAAGAGAAATAGGCCTCTATAATGCGCACTATCTAGTCAATGAACCCTTCTCTTTAGCTATCTTGACTAGATAATATGTCAAATCTCATTTGAATAAGCCTCACTTTTTGTGTCATTGCACCATTATCAATAAAAATTAAATAGACTTACAGAAGAATGTTTGTGGATTATGATAGATATGTTGCTATTTGAAGATATATTGTCAATTTTTGTGTATGCTCATTCAGTAATTCTTGTACATAAACTGACTAACTGGACATAATCAATTTGTGTACTCAATATCTTCTTGATATAACTCTGGATATCTTTGAAATTGCTTATAAATTACAAAATAAAATTTGAAAGAATGTTATTAGTCTAAGAAAAAGGTACATAAAAAATAAGCCATCTTGACATTAGCTATTGCTAAAAAAATTACCACTGTGTGAGCCTCGTTAGACGATATTGTTATACTTTCCTATGCATCTTCGGCATTAGAGTTTGAACTGCACAAGAAATGTTAGAAGTTATACTAAAGTAACTCCTAATAGAAATAATGTGCATCACGTAAAGTGAAAGTACCTTGTTCCCTTTCTCTTGCTTTTTGTGTTCCTTTTCTGATTTTGAGAAGACAATTTTTTAGTCTTGGGAGAAGAAGCTTTCTTGGTCTTCTGAGTAACTTCTAGAGCACCTCTCATTCTCAAAGATCTTGGACGCCCTTTATTTGTCACAACTGGAGGGTCAAGTAGGGAGATATCTTGACTTTGTTCACAAGAGCTTATTTCATAGTGTTTCTCACCGATTAGACCACCATCTCCACAATCTTCTTCAGATTCATAAGAAAGTTCATCAAATTCTCCACACAACTGCATTAATCAAGATTTGAAATACAAAATCTAGAAAACTAAATAAAAATCTAAGACTCAAATCTTTCTGTTGTTGTCTTTGATGTGCAAATTTATAATATTTTTAGACCTTGTATCTTGTTCGAATAACACAATAAAATGCATCTTAATGTTATTAAACCATAAAGTAGAAGATTTTAAATTTTTTGTTCCATTTGAGGGATTATTAACTTTTTCTTTGGTTGAATTTCTACTCCATCGGTCTAACAAATAAACTGTTGAAATCGAGTGAATCCATTTTTTATAAATACCATTAGTACATGTCTATATAGAATTCCCATAAACTCAAACTTGTGGCATGAACAAATAGCTCTTTTCAATACAATATCCAAACTAATGATATACGTCGCCTTTTGACTTTGAAGCTCATACACTTTATAGATGTTTATTCCGTCTTTAACTCAATCTTTTTAAAGATAAATTTTTGAGATTGAATTAGTTCTTCTTGAAAAATCTGAGACATCTTTCTTGTGTATTTCTTCGATGCCTCATCTTCCATGGGATACAAAGTTTTCAAGATAGGCCTTGAATATTTTATTTTGTAATCCATTTCCCTCACTTTATCATATCTAGCATCAATAGCCTTATCATATTGCACCACAAATACACTCGTTGGAGTACTAGAATTCAAATAGTCTTTAAAAAATTTATTTATACTCTCTTTTCTTTGACTTGTTGACATGCCTGCACAAAAAGTAGTACGCACATATGTTGGTACCCATTTTTCATAAATTGCATAGATTCTCTGCAACCAATTATGTTTTCCTAAATCATACATCTCGATTATTTGGATCCACACTGCTTCAAATTCCTCAGGAGTGGTTGTACCATGAATACACCAGCTAAACTTGCTACTGAAATCCTTATACTGATGGTAAATATGACTCAAATATTCTGGAATCTTCTTTATTATGTGCCACATGCAAAAGTGGTGTTTACTGTTAGGAAATACTGCTGCAACTGCATTTGTTATGGCAGAATCTTGATTTGTTATGATTGTATGAGGTGCAACTCCAAACATTGCCTCTTGCCAAGTACGAAGTAACCACTCAAAAGTATCTTGAGTTTCATCTCAAAGTAGAGCACAACTAAATAAAATAGATTGATAATGATTGTTAACTCCAGTAAATGGAACAAAAGGCATCTTATATTTGTTTGTCAAATATGTAGGATCAAAAATAACTACTTTCTCAAAATTCTTATAGCAATCCTAGATCTAGCATCAACCCAAAAACAATTAGCTAAATGACCATCTACATCCAATTAGATTGCATAAAAGAAACCTGGATTCTCGGATTGATGCCTTTGAAAATGTTGTAGCATTAATTGTGCGTCTCCTTTCTCGAGATTCTTCTATCTTCTAGTTTTTAAATAATTCTGAATATCTTGACCTGTTAAATTCAATTGTTCTACACCTCCGACTTGATTAATCAATATTGACTCTATCTTACTTAGACGAACTCCAGAGTCAACAAGCAAGTTAATAAGAGATATTTTTGGGCCTCAGTTTTTTTTCTTTTTGACCATAATTTTTTTTGACTATTTGGAGATGAAAGTTCATGATTATGATCAATAATAAGCCTGCAAACAACCCATTTACCTTTTTCTTTCTTAGATATATATAGCAACGCTTACATCCTTCTCTGGTTTCATCTCGTGGTTTATTGCTTTCAAAATTTTTCTTTGAACGAAATCCTTGCTTTGAAAATACAAACTCTTGATCAATTATTGATTTATCTTTTCTTGATCTAGTCATACGACCTCAATGTACACTAAAACCACTATGATGAGCATAATCAAGATAGAACTTAAATGAATCATCAAGTGACTGACATTACTTACCGATGTAGGGGTCGCTCGAACTTTCAATATCGATATCGAAAATATTTGTCCAGTTCCTTCAATATCACTTTCTTCTAATGGAACTTGAAGTCCTCTATTTTGCTTATCTAAGTTTGAGTCTTCCATTAATCCTGCAAAACAATTATGAATGTCAGATAGCTTGTAAGATGTGTTCAAAAGGCATTTTTTGTATGCTTGTAAACAAGAAAAGAATACGCTAAATACAGAATATTTGAATCTTTAAAAAGTTATTTCTTACTAGAGTTACAAGGTTTGATGCTTTGAAAAATTACAATTTTAATGATGGTCTTGGGTGGAAAACCTGCTCTAGAACTTGGGGGAAAGCATACGAAGTCCTAAATATAATTAAGTTTGAAAAAAAAATATTTAGTTATGAAAATAATTTAGTTAGAATCCTAGTTAAACTCAATTGTTGATATTTTTCTTCTCTTTATAGTAAATAGTTGATATTCCTTTTTTATAATTATAGTTATTTTATTAGAGTAAATTATTAAGATTAAATATAATTAAAATTACCTAATGGTGTAGAAATTTTGTGCACTGTGCACAAAAGTTAAACTCTAAAAAAAATCCCTTGCACACATTAATGAAAAAGACAAAAAAAGAAAGGAAAAAATGGGAAGAGATGAAGCTTTTAAAAAAAATGCAAGTTTCATGTAAAGACTTTTGCCAGCTACACCACCTACTCTTCTATTCATTAGGTGGCAAGTTAAATATATAAGGATTTGTTATAAATATACACATATAGATACGAAGTTTTTATCGACGTTATCGGTACTGAGGCACCCCATGTAAAGACCAGGTGTAATACCCCTCAAGTTGTGAGATTGGAATGAGACCTTTAAAATCAAGCTAATTTCTCTTATAAGCCTTCAATACAAGCTCATTTTGTAAGTTTTAAGGTTATCATGGGTCTCATAAATCAAGCCAAATTCAAAGGAATTCTATTGGCTAAGCTTCTCACAAGAACGGATAGAAGGGTCAACTTTAAATGGTTATATCTCTTACCACAAAACGAACTCAGTGTCCTACAACCTATGAAATTGAGTATCTTTAAATTAGCTTTCCAAAGCATCTGGTTTCATCTCATTTAGAGTTTGGATTTAAGAAGTTATGCCCATTTTTATGAAGCTCTCCTATGCTGTGTTGCCTCTATTTTTCCAAGGCAAGCCACACGGGCACCCATACGGGTTGTATGGCATCTCATGAACCGTGGGGCTGGGGTATCATGAAATTCTTCCCAAAATTATATTCTAAGTGTAGAATCATGTCTTGTAACTTGGTACCTTCATACGGACGCTTGTATGTCCTGTGAAGCTTCACACAGTCTGTACGACCTTCATTGGAAGCACCCTTTCTTGAAGAAATTTGTTGAAATTTTTCTAAGTGTGGTCTCACGGGCACCTGTATGGCCAGTATGACTTCACACGTCAGTGAGGCCTCTATTGTAACCTCACTTAGATTATTTTTTCTGAAAAATTCTAAGCATGGTCTCACGGGCAATCACACGGACCGTATGACCTCAGACGACCCATGATGCCCCCTGTATAGATGACTTTTGTAAAACTTTTCTAAGTATGTGTTGCCCTTCGTCAAGTGAAAGTTTTTTTTTAAGTGTTGTCTCACGGATGGGTATACGGACCGTGTAATGGCACATAGTCCGTGAACCCTCCAGTGAAGTGATGACGTGCAATTTTTCAACTCATTTCATTAATGGCATTTTCATAAATATAATTTATTCTAAGGGTCTTTTGGGGTTCCCAAGTTATATCTAAAGATTTCCAAATGACCTAAAATCCTATTTCTAGTATTCAATTTCATTCTTCACATTTGAAATTTCCTCTCAAGAAACTCTTATGGATTGAAACTTGAGGATTCAAGGAAAGCTTTTCCTCCTTCAAATTCCTCTTAAAAACCATTTCATTGGTCAAGGTGTGAGGGTTTTATCCTTGATTCCTTTCAATCAAGGAGTACAAAACTATTTTCAAGTAACTTTCATGAATTCTTAACTTACTTTAAATTGCAGTTTTAAATATTGTGATGCTTTAAATTGAAGTAATGTTTAGGTTATATTTATTACTGATTTTAAGTTGATTTGAGCTATATTATGAGGATTTACATTGCATTTATGAAGTTATAAATATGCATGTCCCTTCGAACTTGTTTTATGCATGGGTATTCCATATTATGTTTTAAATGTGAATTTTATTTATGATTTTACTTGAATCTGATATGTATTATTGAAGTAAGTTTGAATCTATGTTACCCATGTTTTTCTCATGACGTTCGTGGCATATGCATTCATGTATATGAGATTTCATGGAAATTATGAAGCGGGTTAACCCCGATTATTTTTTATGATATGATTTCAATACGATATTAGTTATGACAAGAATGTGATCACATATATTTCTAAGATTATAGGTCATTGAGAAAATTATGGGTATTTATACCGCTATGTTTAAGGGAGCACTGATTGGGGCTTGAGTTGGAGTGGGCTATCCCTAAGGGTCCATACTCATCTCTCAAGAAAGTGCTCTAAGGATCTATTCTTATGCATGAAAAGTATGTCATAAAGAGTGTTTTGGCTTTGTAGCCTATTGTGCATGATTATGAAGAATGTGATTTGGCCTTTAAGACTAAGAATGAATACAGCAATTTGAAAGTCTTATATCTCTTTTACAAGCATTACATATATGTATTCTTATGGGATGACAACCCTAGCACCGATGGATTGGATATTCGTCTGGACCATCCCCAAGGGTTCATACTCTTTTCCTCGAACTGTGTGCCTAACATAGGGATATGTTTATTCCCTAAAGGAAAGGTATGATAAGGATCTACCTTTGGCAAGTAGGTCTCCTCTTATGCATTGTGAGGAAGACAACGTGGTTCCAAGGCATAGCTCACTTGGTTTCATGTTGGTTACCATCCCATCCTCAATATATATGAAGTATTTTTGTATTTATGCATCATGCTCATCATGGCATATTGATATACTACTTTGTTGTTATATGATTCTTTCTATATTATGTGCTTTTGTCATCTAACATTGATTGTAAGTTGGTAAGTCATATGCATAGCATCCCTTATACTTAGTACATTCAAACGTACTAACGCATACTTCTGCCCACATGATCTCACCATGTAGGGACCGAGGACTACATTCATCCACCATATGACATTTAGCTTGGATCTCAAGTTTTGCTTATTGTGGTGAGTCCTATTTTTCCAATGACAAACCACTATATTCTCTACCTATGGTGTTTTACCTATTTTACTTACTTTAAGGGTGAGACTGGGATATGTCTTGTCCCCCGTCCTTTCTTATGATTAGATGCATTGTTGGATATCTTGTAAACCTCTTTACGTTTATGTGCTAAGTGATATATTTGGAGGATTATTCTTTGTATATGGCTATACCATTATGTTGATTATGAGCTTATGTTATGAATTTATGTTATACTATGGAAAATACTAAATCCCATATTGCCCCCATAGAGCAAGTCATACTTACCTCCCCTTAGTTCTTGTGTGTTATGTGCTATATGAATCCCTGTTAATCCCTATCCCTATGACATCCCCACAACGGGAGTCCTACTTTCCCATCCCTTAGAACTATATGTTTTTCTATTTACCTGAACCGATGATATGTGAATGGATGCTACGAGGCTTGTTTAGGGAATTTTGAGTTCTCATTTGTCATGTCACTCCTAGGCCCTAGGTTGGGGTCATGACATCCCAACCTATACACATAGATCCGCCCCTGACTTCAACCAAAAATGGCTACCTTACCTAGCAACTAAAACAACAAACAACAACTAATGGAACTAAATTGAATCTAATCCTAAATTTTCTAATTATTGGGTTGAAAACTAACATACAATTTGAAAGAAAAGTGGGAAATAAGAAAATCGATCTAGCTGTGATATGACGACCCCAAAGAACTCTAACCAAAACCCTTAGCATATATATCATTCATAAGGTAATTAAAAATTGAGTGTTTCATCATTTCAATCATCAGCTTCCTTGTAACATAATACACTTTTAAAAGAGGAAAAAAACTAGATTTTTACACTCAAGAGAAAAAAAAAAAGAAGGGAAAACAACAGGTTTTTACACTCAAGAAAAAAAAAGGAAAGGAAAATTAAAAAGGATAAGATATTTACACCTAAAAAAAGAAGGGAAAAAGACAAAAAACTTAACTAATTCCTCAAGAATGAAACAACCCTTTTTTTCATTTTTGTACTCTTCTCTAGAAGTAGAAGAAGATTTACAAAGTGAAAGAATTTTTTGATAGTGTGAAAAGAAGAAGTATAGCAAGACAAATTTGTCAAAGTGAAAGAGGTCACATATAATACATGCACAGAAACACATGTAGTACATCGAAACACGTGTGCAAAGAAAATCAGACATGAACATGCGTACAAACAAATGTTTTATACAAAGAAACAAATTCATGTTGTTTTTCATTGAAATGTCTTTCGTAGTACCAAATATGTTTTATTGAATTGTTCGAATAGGTATAACGACTCTCAAGTCTTTTTGAGAAATAGAGTTTTAAAAGATTTATTTTATAAAATTCTAAAGGGGCTTTTGGACGATTTGATAACTTTGTTATCTAGTTTAGGGGTAATTTTGCTTTATTAAGTTACTTAATGAGTTAAAGTGATAATTTGGTTAAAATTCTATACTACTTATGTTAAATCTATTAAGATAAATTGGTAGAATTTAGGATTGGTAGTACATAATTAGGTTTAAAAAAATAAGAGAAAGAAGAGAAAGAGAAAAGAGATCGTGCAACGAAGTGCAGCGGCAACTTCAGGTAAGTCTCCACCGTAGAATTAGAAGATGTGTACTTGTATGCATCTAAGTGTGTACAAAGGATATAATTATATGTATGCATATTTTAATCATGAAAAGTGGAATGGAGATAGGGAGCTACAAGTTCGTATCGATTATTAGTAATGTTTTGGTGTTCTAAAGTGTTGGAGAAACAAATTGTCTTCGTCCTATTGGATTTGTTGTTGCTGTCCAGAAAACATGTGATTATTAAAATATAAGTTGGTTTGTTTGTAACTCCACAAGAGTATAGGATCATATATGTATAGAGTATTTAAATATAGGGGTTAGGCTGCATATATCTGATCCCCTCTCATCCCCCAATGAGCGGGAGCCTTTCGAGGCACTGGAGTATGTTGATGATGTTGATGATGAGTGTTTACTAGGAGTAAAAGTTGTTTAACAACACTTCTAAAAATAAAACCAATCAGCAGAAGAAATTTCCTTCCTTAATTTCATATTGAGATACAACTGCATTACACTACACCTGTAATAGTGCAGTTCAAAGTTGTTTTATGAAAAAAAAATATTACGATTACATTATGTAATTGGAAGGATAGTTGGTCGACTATTGGACAAGTATATATATGAGAATCACGTAGTTTAGCTTTCATGTAGGGATGGCAAAGGGTCGTGTGCAGGGCTGGTTGAGCTCAACCCGTAATTTTTTTTAAACCGCCCCCTCACTCCCGCCTCGCATGATGATTTTTTTATTTTCAACCTGCCTCGCCTCGCATATATCCGTCTCGCTTAAATTTTAAAGTTCTTTCATTTTTTAATTGAATTTAATTTTTTTGGCTAATTAACATCTCAACAACTAATTAACTATTTTTAGTTGATATTTTAACAATTATTTCTTAATCGTTAATTAAAAGTTTCTAACTAACATTTTAACAATTAACAATTTACCGGACATATAGTTTAAATTTTAGAAAAAAATAAAATTAAAGTCAATATTTAATATAAAAAGTCTATATCTTTAATTTTTACTAATTAGAAAAAATTTATTTCTTCAAATTCCTATTTGGCTTTTTAAATCCACAGCCCGCCCCGCCCGGCGTTAGTTTAAAGAATACCTACTTCAATCCGTCCTGCATCCTCCCCGCCGCCCCACATAGCTTTAAACCTGCCTCGCCCAGCTCCGCATAGCTCTAAACCCGCCCCGCCCCACCCCGTTGCCATCCCTACTTTCATGGTTGTTGTCACTGGTGCCTTAAAACAGTTGGCTCGGTCTTAATTGTATTATTCGGTTATCCTATTATAAATCAAGTTTTGTTACTTGGAGGAATTACGACTTAATCCTAGACTTGAAATTAAGAAAGCCGAGCTAGTTTCAGTTTAAGGGGCATCTAAAAGTTAAGGTTGTAGTCTCTTCAAGTTTCTCTTCAATCCATACACTATTGAATGAGATGAGTTAGTTTCATGGTTAACATTTATCACGTTGGTTGTTTCTTCCACCTTAGCATACCTAAATAAACTGTATAATAGCTTCTGAGATGGTCTCATCCATGAAGCTAGAGACAAAATGGTTGATTTGAAAGCCATATAATAATACTTTTCAATGTTAGGATTTATAGTACGAAGATAACTAAGCATTTGAAATTTGTGGAATATTACCAACCATGCATACAGTTTACTCATTTCATTTTCCTAACACTCAACTTTTACTAATTGGTCGGTAGTTTACCATGCATTTGGTATAAGTATTTGAAGTGAGAGTTAGACAATCCAACGTTTTATAGACTTGTCCGACTTAATGAGACCGACATGAATAATTAATCATGTCCCACCTAGTTCAACTTAATGAGTGTCGGTCTCATTAATCTATAAGTTTGATGAATTTTTAGGTTCGGCTAGACATTTAACAATATGGGTGTCGATAGACTTGTTTTCTTATGAATGTTATATATTTGATAGATTCGAAGGGTCCTGAGGCATTGAGGAAGGAAAAACAGTGGTGAACCAGTTTGGCTTTGTTTCTTCGATTTGAGGTAAATTATGGTTTGTTCTATCTAATACAGAGACTCTTAATAGCAATTGATAGTCATTAAGTAAAGCTGTGCTAGTTTCTATGCACTTAATTATTGTGATTTGGTTGACTGATGTATTATTTTGATTGGTCTACAATCCTAAGACCATGAAACCTATAATCTTGAACTTGATCTCTCACAGTGATGCCTTGAATGAAGAAGCCGTGATGAAACCTTGGTAATGAAGTGAGAAGTAATGATAAAGAATAATGAATTATATATATATTGAATCGAGTGTCACATTTCGACACACACACATATCATTGATTGATTGTGTACTTGTTCTTGTTGTTGTTACATGTTAAGTGTTATGGTTGATTTCCTGCTATTATGTTATGCATATTGATTTCTATTTTGAGTCGGCCGACGATACCTACTCAGTACATGTTATTCGTACTGACCCCTACTTGTATTTTTCTTGTTTTTATTTTGTGGAGTAAAACGAGTGTTCCATCGAATTCGACTCGCCCTTAGCTCTAACCAGTCTTCAGCACATCAGGTTCCAAGGTGAGCTACTTCTCTAGATTGCGAGGGATCCTATTAGTCTTGTCATGGTGTCCTTAGCTTTCTGACATAAACCACTTTATTCATTTATTTTGCTATTGATATTCTTAGAGTTGGTACTTTGAGATTAGTGTCCTTAATGTGATGACTTTTAGATTTTAGGGAACATTAAGTAATAAACTTAGTAATTTTTGGTTATTTCTGCCTTATGAGTTTAACCTCTCAATTATTATCATATTTTATAAGTTGAATCGTTAGTATCGATTGAGATTTATATGTTGGTTCGCCCACCTAGGAGGGTAAGTGTGGGTGCCACTTATGGCCTATTTTGGGTCGTGACAATAGGTTCTTTCAACTCCTTCCCCCACTAGTAACTCTATTGATAACTGATGCTGCCAATTCATCCATTCCACCGGTCTCACCAGTAATTATTACTAGCAGAGATCTTCTCAATGACTCTTTCCATCAAATTCATTGTTTCAGTTTGATACAACAACAAATGAAGGAAACATACACAACCTAACTCCAACACTAATGAAGAGTACTACGAAGATACAGACGGTGGCACCGATGAATGAGATAGTTATGCTTGTGAATCAGATGAATAGATTAGTGAAGGTAAATGTAGAGTGGTTGAGCTGGTTGCCTGAGAACTGGAAGATCGAAACAAAAGTTCTGACCTCAGGCGTCACTGCTAGAATGGCTAATAAATACTATTATGAACTAATCTCTGGAGCTAAATTTCAATCAAAGAATGAGGTTCTTTATTTCTTGGAAACTGGTATCAAATGCAAGAAGGGAAAAATCAAGCATAACAGTGATGCTACGCCATCTAAGACCCCCAAAAGCAAAAATAGGAGAGACCTGAAAATAAAGAAAGATAGTAATTTTTTTTTACTTTAACTCTACAAATCCACCTAAGAGCGTGTATGGGATTCAGAAAAATAGTTTTGAAGATACTTTGGTACCTTCTATTGACGGCCACATGGTTTCTGAAATTGTAAAATAAGAGTGGGATGTTGTATTCTCAAATTTATCGAAGCTTAAGTTAGGCAACGCACAAGAAGAGAAATAGGCCTCTATAATATGCACTAACTAGTTAATGAACCTTTCTCTTTTACTATTTTGACTAGATAATCTATCAAACACATCTAAATTGGCCTCACTTTTTATATCATTACATCATGAACAATAAGAAATGAGATATATAATCATATTTTATTTGTGAATTACAACAAATATGTTGTTTGAAGTTATATTATCAATTTTTATTTATGCTAATTAACTAATTCATGTACATAAATCGATCTACATTTGTACTTCCGTGATGTTATATATGCTAGACTTTTAAAATTGATTATGAACTAGATACTTCACCTTCAACAAAATATGAGTTTTAAGTGCCTTTGATGTTGATTATGCTAACATGACGTTTGTTCAAATAATGCATGTCTTTGCACTTATAAGAAACATTAATTTGGTAATATAATCTCTTCAACTGTTAAGAAAACAGCAATCAAACTATTTTCATTGAACGTTGAGGTCAACGAAATAATAAAGAAGAGAGAGATGCATCATCTTATTAACTATTTTTATTCATACTTTGTTTTACAAAAGTTTTGTTCTACAAATATTTGTTCTAATTGATTTTCTAATACAAAACTTCAACATAGAATTGGGTGAAAATTGACCAACTGCGAGTTAAAGTGATTTATAATGTATATTTCTAGAGAAAGCAGGTATAGGGATGTCCCAACATATAGAATTACTTTTGAATAAATTTTCAAAGTAATTCATTAGTATCCTATATACAAAAGTGAGTACACTTTCTAAATTCAATTATGCTGAATGTATACTTGAACGCTCAAAATTAATAACCTATTCTATCGTTGAGACACCTTTTTTTTATTGATTTATAATAGTAATAGTTGTGCCTCATATATGATAAAAGTAGTCACCTTAATATTTTCATTTCTCAATAGTTTGATATAGTGTTTTAGAGTAACATGTCATGATCCAACCCCAGGGCCGTGATTAGTGCCGGTTGGGCACCTAGACATATATTAAACCGAATCTTTATTCACAATAGCTAAGGAATTTCTCGAAATTTCGACAGAGTTTCCTCTGTTTTACTGACTAGCCTCACCTGCAAACAATGAACCCAGCAACAACAAACATCACTATATATATACATATGCGGGCCGACAAGGTCACCGCTGCGGCAGAACCGCCCAACAAACGTATCATACAAACAAAATCATACCAACATAGTTCCCACACTCATATGTATCCACAGACCTCTAGACACACAAACTGGATCATAAGACGGGACAGGGCCCTGTCATACCCTCGAATATATATATTGTTATACCGAAAAATGGCTTTTTGAAAAAAAAAAAATAATTCGAAAAATCAAAAATCGATTTAGACTCAATTAATTTGATAAAAATCAATTCTCGAAATTCAAAAGGAAAATCGAGTCGCCACCTAATTTTACTGATAATTAGAAAACCAATAAATATTCTAAAAGACCTAACAGAAAAATCTTTTAAAATCCAGAAAAAATAGGTTCGGGTTCATATTTCCATTTCAAGAAGGTTTTACGCACTCGAAATGGCCGCTAAATGCGGTTATCCG
>JAOTQJ010000111.1:8372263-8392943 GCA_025642045.1 Solanum sejunctum | reverse complement strand
TATATTAAAACAACAAGTGGAAAGAGCATTTGCATTAGTGAGAAGTGAGAGGATGACACTAATTAAAAAGATAATAAAAAAATGCAACAGGTCATTACATAATGCTCATAAGACAATCATAGCTCAATCAACTAGTCTCATTAGACGTTTGTCAACTCAAATCATTACATCAATCGTTACATTTTTAAGGTTCGGTTTTTTCCTACTAGAGACTCTATCATGCAATATTCTAACTCATAATTTTTAGGAGCAAAACTAGAGCTAAAGCATTTAGGGATTCATAGGCTCTCTAAGATCAAATCATATTCATGTATGCTCAGTTATATTTGTAAAAATAATAAGAATTTGTACAAGGGTTCATATAGTATGGCTAAGTCATCTATTTCAAGTATTTAATCCAAAAAAGTAATAATTCATGCAAGATTATGCAGAAGAACATTAGGATTTAAGAAAAACCTTGAAGAAACATGCATTGGAGACTCAAGTCACTCATCACTCCATCCATTCAGGGTATGGGGCACATGGAAGAACATAATCTATATTTTAGTTAGCCTTACATACTTGAAAATAGAAGAACGATCAACTTTCCAAAGAATTACTCACGTACTTGGAACCCTAACTTTTCCATCCCTCAATGCTTTCTGAAGGTTCTAAGTATTTTTGAGGAGTAAAGCCCTTAGGGTACTACTGATAAGGGGTCTAAAACAAGTCTAAAACGTTATGGATTTTAATTAAACAGGATGAAAAAAAAATTACCCCTCAAGAAACACTATCGAAGTGGACCAAAGACCCCTTTTTACGACCCATGAAATAGGTTCGGGTCGTGGTCCTCTCTCGTGGAAAGTAAATCAAAATTATTTTCTTGATTCTCATTCTATGATCCATCAGACAACTCATAGAACACATTATGAGTTATATTACCTCTAGTAGAATCTGGACCAAAATTACAAGTTTTTGAATCTTGTTCCACGACTTGACAGATGACTCATAGAATATGTTACAGGTCGTATTCCATCTCGTAGACTCCCTTATATACTTAACCAAAAATTTTCAACTCTAGAACACCTTTCACGGCCTGGTCTACGGGCCGTATTCAAGTCTACTACTCGTAAGCCCTCTCGTAGAACCAAGTCTGATGACCTATTTCTCTTTTAAAATTTTTAGGGTGTTACATTATCTTCCTCTTGGGATCATTCATCCTCGAATGAAGAGTAAGGATATACTCAAGGCACTAATAACCATCAAAACTCCTCTCAATACTCAATCAATCAATCAAACTATCAAACAATCAACAATCTAGACAATTGCTTTTCAGACTTAAGAAATGAACAAATCAACTCAAGTTAAGAGTAGGATATTACCTTTAATATTCATCATTAGGTACGACTATATGCAGGTATCTCACCTTCAAATCCTTTTCAGCTTTCTATGTTGCTCTTCAACGGATTGACTTCTCCATAACACTTTAACAGAAGCAATCTTTTTAGTTCTCAACTTGTGAACTTGATGATCAAGGATTTGGACAGGAAACTCCTCATAGATAAAGCTATCTTTCACCTAAATTCTTTTGACATACATAACTAAGGACGGATCTCCCTAACACTTCTTAAGCATAGAAATGTGACAGACTGGATGGATGGCCGCTAACTCTGGTGGTAGCTCTAATTCATAAGCCACATTGCCAACTCTTTTTATGATTTGATAAGGAACAATGTACCTCCGACTTAGTTAACCTTTCTTTTCAAATATTATCACACCCATCATGGGTGAAACTTTCAAATGTACCCAATCATTGACCTCAAACTCCAAGTCTCTTCTTCTAACATCAGTATAAGACTTTTAAAGACTCTGTGCAGTCCTCAATATTTCTTGGGTAATCTTTACCTTCTCAATAGCCTAGTGCAATAAGTCTGGCCCAATCAACCCTGCTTCACCTACCTCGAATCATCCAATTAGTGATCTGCATCTTCTACCATAGAGGGCCTCATAAGGACCCATTTGGATGCTCGAATGAGAGCTATCGTTATAGGCAAACTCAATCAGTAGAAAGTGGCCATCCCAATTACCTTTGAAGTTAATGATGCAAGTCCTCAACATATCCTCCAAACCTTATATCATCTACTCTGCCTGACCATTAGTCCGAGGGTGGAAGGCAGTGCTACAGTTTACCTTTGAAACTAGCCCCTTCTAAAAGGACTTCTAGAATTGGGCAGTGAATTGTGATCCTCTATCTAAGATGATAGATAAGGGGACTCCATACAGTCTGACAATCTCCTTTATGTACAATCGGGCATAATCCTCTACAATGTCAGTCGTCTTTACTGTAAAGAAGCTGGCGGATTTAGTCATTTTGTCAATTATCACCCAAATCAAATCATGCTGCCTGCGAGACCTCAGTAGACCTATGATGAAGTTCATGTTAATCATCTCCCACTTTAACTCTAGGATCTCAAAGTTTTGAGCTACTCCACAAGGCCTTTGATGCTCAACTTTCACTTGTTGGCAATTTGGGCACTTGGAGACAAACTCGACAATGTATTTCTTCATCCCACTCCACCAATAGATTTCTCTCAAGTCATGGTAATATTAGTTGAGCCCCGATGAATGAAATGTCTAGAATTATGAGTCTCTGCCATGATCCTCTGTTGAACATCATCAACATCTAAGACACATAATCTGCCTTGGTACCTTAATACTGCGTGTCGCCCTTTAGGGAAAGCCATTACTTTTTGCTTATGTACATTTTCCTTCAATTGGAGTAAGATGGGATCTTAGTCTTGCTTCTCCTTTACCTATACAACAAGGGATGATGTAGACCAATTATGCACAAGTATTCCACTTTCACCAGATTCATCTAGTTGCACTCCCTCGTGCCAGTCTGTGAACCTCTTTAGCTAACTCTTTTTTCTCCTCCCCGACATGGGTGGTGCTTCTAATAGACAACCCGCTAAGAATATCAAAAACTACATTAGCCTTACATAGATGGTAGAGGATTCTCATGTCATAGTCTTTGAGTAGCTCAAGCCATCTCCTCTTCCTCAGATTAATCTTCTTTTGGGTGAAAACATACTGCAAGCTCTTATGATCTGTGAATACATCGACATGCGCTCCATATAGATAGTGGCGCTATAGTTTAGGGGCAAACACCATTGCTGCCAATTCAAAGTTGTGTGTGGGATAATTCTTCTCATGCAATTTGAGTTGCCTAGAAGCATAAGCAACAACTTTACCCTTCTACATCAATACACATCCCAATCCCACTCTTGAGGTATCACAATAAATAACAAACCCATCATCTCCTTCGAGCAAGGTCAACACTGGGCCAGTAGTCAACCTTGTTTTCAACTCTTAGAAACTTTTCTCACGCTCATCAGACCATTGAAACTTGACCTTCTTCTGAGTCAGTCTAGTCAACAGTGTGGATATGGAAGAAAATCCTTCAACAAATCTGTGGTAGTAACTAGCCAAACCCAAGAAGCTTTTTGTGTCAATCAAGGAGGTAGGTCTTGGCCAATTCTTGACCACCTCGCTCTTTTGAGTGTCTAATCGTATACCATAACTTGAGACCATATGGCTTAGGAATGCCACAGATATGAGCTAAAACTCACACTTTGAAAACTTTGCATATAACTTATTACCATTGAGCATCTGCAAAGTGATTCTAAGATGATTAGCATGCTCCTCTTCATTTCTAGAATACACTAAAATATCATCAATATACACAATTATAAACATGTTAAGATACTATCTAAATGCCCTGTCATCAAATCCATGAAGGTTACAGGTGTATTTCTCAACCCAAAGGACATTACCAAGAATTCAAAGTGACCATATCGAGTTCCAAAAGTCATCTTTGAGATGTTTCATTCTCTCACTTTCAATTGATGATAGCCTAATCTGAGGTCTATTTTGGGGAGAATAGTGGTATCCTAAAGTTGATCAAATAAGTCGTCAATCCTTAGAAGGGGATATTTGTTCTTAACGATCACCTTATTCAATTGGCGATAATCTATGCACATTTTGAGGGAACCATCTTTCTTTCGAATGAATAGGACAAGAGTGCCCCGTGGAGAGACATTCAGACTAAAAAATCCTATTGCTAGTAAATCTCTTAACTGATATTTCAACTCTTCTAACTTTGCGGGAGCCATTCTATATGGCGGAATAGAGATAGGTGGGGTGTTAGGAAGAACCTTAATTCCGAAGTAAATTTCTCTAATAGGAGGGACTCTAGGCAGATCCTCAAGAAATACTTTAGAAAACTCATTCAGAATCAGAATAGACTTAAGAGTAGGAGACTCAACATCGCTAGACTTGACTCGCATGAGGTGGTAGATGCATCCCTTTGAGATTAGCTTTCTGGCCTTAAGGTAGGAAATAAACTTACTCTTAGGCGCAATAGAGTCACCCTTCCACTCTAGGATAGGCTAATTTGGAAGCTGGAATTTGATAATTCAATTTCTATAATCAATAGAGGCATAACAGGCATGAAGTCGATCCATGCCAAGAATTATATCAAAATTGACTATCTCTAACTCAATCAAATCAGCGAGAATATCCTTATGATGGATGAACACTACATAGTCTCTATAGATTCTTTTAACTAGAATAGACTTACCAACCAGAGTAGAAATATCAAAGGGTTCAAAAAGATACTCACTAGTTCTATCAAATCTATTAGCCACATAAGGAGACAAAAAAGACAATGCGGCACCAGGATCCATCAAAATATAGCAATCAAGAGAAAAGACTCAAATCATACCCGTCACAACATCTGGGGAGTTCTTCTAATCTTGGCAACTACCTGCGACATACAAATAGTTTATAGCTCTGCTTGTGCCTGACGTAGCACTTTTCTGGTTCTCCTTAGCTGGTGGGGCTAGTATAGAAGATTGGATATTACTAACCCACCTTGGATAATCTCTCTGAAAATGAGCTATTTGGCTACACTTATAACATGCATTACTTCCCTCACGGTGCCTCCCCAATTGTAGTTTACCACACTTGACACGTGGTGGCTTACCTTGTGTGCCTAAAGTCACACTAGCCTGCTAATGAGACCTTTGGGCTTTGAAATTCTGCGTCTTTTGCTCATTCTAATTTCTAGGTGCTGGTGTACTGGTAGATGAATGTACTAGCTCAGACTGAAACTTTCTACCATTCCCATTTCCTTTCCTGCCAACCTTATGGCTAAAGGTTTTAGTCTTCTTATCTTGATCTTTTCCCTATCTTATTGTCTCTCCTCATTAGCTTGCTGTACATAAACCATCATTCTGCCTATGTCCATGTATCTCATTAGCATAACTCCTCTTCTATCTTTCTTTGGCCACTTGTTCAAGCCATCAAGGTACAAACCCATCCTGCTTCTCATGTCTCGCAACCATCTTAGGAGCATAGTGAGACAGCTGCATGAACTTAAACTATATTTCTTCACCGTCATAGTGCCTTATTTCAAATTTAAGAACTCTTTTACCTTAGTCTCCCTTAGCTCTCTCGGAAAGAAGCGCCCTAAGAAAGCTTCCTAAAACATTGTCCAAGTCAGAACTGGGGCACCCTCTCCTCGGTTCTTCTTCTAATAGTCATACTATATCTTGGTAGCACCTTTGAGCTGGTAGGCAGCCAAGTCGACCCTATCAGCTTCGTCACATGCATCACCTGGAACACTTTCTATAGCTTATTAATGTAGTTCTCAAGATCCTCAGTGGGCGTAGACCCTGTGAACTCGGGTGCGTTCAGCTTGAAGAATTCTCGAACTTTGGATATGTCCTGTGCATCCTATCTACCCACTTCTTGTCTATTAGCAGGTGTTGTCACAGCCTAGTCCAAGGTCAGGATGGCCTTGAGGTGCCCAACATTCGAGATGTCAGCATATGGTGGCTGTTAAGAGATGGTTGGGGCTATGGGCTCATCATGATTTTGGGGCTCAGGTGGGTTAACATTCTGCCTAGTCGAACTTCCCCTTTCTCTAACAGCTCTTCTTAGAGGCATGGTCACAATTCTGCAAATGCATAATACACGAATTAGAAGAGAGCTTTCATAGAATTTGACTCTATAACACGAGTCAGAGTATGAAAGAAGTGTAACCCTTCCTAATGTCCTATATCCTCCTGCTTATAAAGTGTGGTGCACAAAACACATATGAACAAGATTCTACTAGACATGACTTCATAGACTCCCCAGGATACTTAAATTCTGTGCTATGGTACTAAGTTTGTCATGCCTCGGGAGGGTATTCTAGACATAACTGACACTCAGAGACTATTGCTAGCCCCCAAACGAACCACTTGGCCTCATCACATTCATTCAATTATCAATTATCATGTTAGCAAAAGACTAAGGATGAATAAAGGTGGACAATCTCAAATAAAGATAATAATAACAAATCAATAGGACTAGTGCAAATAAACTAGTCATATAATATCCAAATCATCAATCCCAAATCTAGTCTATGAAGCCTCTAACCATGACAAGCCATAGCTACCCAAAATCAAAGGAAGTAAAGCACTAACTCAAGCTGGATGAAATCGAAATGAGCATCTTTCAAAAGTAGGGAGGACTCACCAATCAACTGGATGTGCTTAAATCCTCAATGATGCACCTGCTGCTGATCTCTAACACCTGTCTCTATATCACGATAAGATGCAGACCCAAATGGACGTTAGTACATGGAATGTACGAGCATGTAAAATAGGTGAGCGAAACAAATATAGATAGAATAACAAAATTCAAAGATGCTCAATAAAAATGTCAAATGTCTATCTAAAATAAGAATAAAGAGTAGATAAATGACCTATCAGTACCAATCCAAATCAATCAAATCTAATTAAGTTAGAGTACTATCAGTTTGGAACCTATCTGGGAGTTTTTCTTATCTGATAATAATCACTTATGAGCTAGTGATTGTATAATAATCTTGCTGATATTGCCACAATCGTTCAGTACTTGCAAGGGTAAAGAACGAATCGATCCATAATGGATACCAAACAACCGAGTCCTCTATTATTTTAAGGACCTATCATGAGGAACATCCAACTTAACAGTTTCAATCCTCTCCTACTTTTGCCGACATAGTTAATGAGTTCAAGTTGTCTTACTCTTACTCATTTTGATGCTCGATACTCTTACCAAGACTCAATGCCAATAAGACAATCATAGCTCAATCAACTAGTCTCATGGATATTTGTCAACTCAAATCATCACATCAATTATCAACTCTTTGGTTACATTCTTTAAGGTTTAGTTCTTGCCCCATAGAGACTCTAATATGTATTATTCTAACTCATAGCATTCAGGAGCAAAAGTAGAGTTAAAGCATTTAGGGATTCACAGGCTCTAGGATCAAATCATACTCATGCATGCTCAGTCATATGAAATTTGTAAAAATAATAAGTATTTGTACTAGGGTTCATATAGTATAGAAAATCATCTATTTCAAGTATTTAATTCGAAAAAGTAATAATTCATGCAAGATTATGAAGAAGCACATCAGAATTTAAGAAAAACCTTGAAGAAACATGCATTAGAGACTCAACTCACTCACGACTCCATCAATTCGTGGTGTGGGGCACATGAATGAACATTATCCATGTTTTAGTTAGCCTTACATATATAGAAATTGAATAACAAACAACTTCTCAAAGAATCTCTATTCATGTGCTTGGAACCTTAACTTTTCCCTCCCTCGATGCTTTCTGAAGGTTCTAAGTATCTTTGAGGAGTAATACCCTTAGGGTACTGATAAGGGGTCTAAAACAAGTCTAAAACATCATGGGTTTTAATGAAAAAGGATGGAAAAAGACAAAATTACCCCTCAAGGAAAATTATCGAAGTGAACCACGAGACCCCTATTACGATTTGTGAAACAGGTTGCGGGTCGTGGTCCTCTCTCATGGAAAGTAGATCAAAATTATCAGTTTTTGATTTTCATTCTACGATCCATCAGACGACTCGTAGAACATATTACGAGTCATGTTACCTCTAGTAGAATCTAGACCAAAATTACAGGTTTCTGAATCTTATTCCACGACTTGACAAATGACTCGTGGAACATGTTATGGGTCGTGTTCCATCTCGCAGACTCCTTTTTATACTTAGCCAAAAAATTTTAACTCTGGAACACCTTTCACGACCTGGTCTATGGGCCGTATTCCAGTCTACAGTTCATTAGCCCTCTCGTAGAACCAAGTTTGATGACCTGTTTCTCTTTCAAAATTTCTGGGGTGTTACAGAGAGGTGACTAACAAACATGAGATGTGTTGAAAGATAAGAGAACACGATTGATTTACAATACCACTTGTCAAATGTCACTTGTTTTGCTTACTTCATTAGGAAAGTCATTTTCCTCATTTCTAAAGAATTTGATTTTCTAGAAAAACTATTTTTCTAAATAGACTTAATCAATTAAATATGAGAAAAATTAAAAAAATAACAAATATAGCTCCAAACTATCATAATTGGTATATTAATTTCCTCGGTTATACATTTAGTTATATATACTTTTACATCAATCTTTTAAATTGTGTATACCCTTAAGTATAATGACCTGACCCAACACTGTGAAGTATTGTCCTCTCTTGGGTTTATTCCATCACAGATTTGTCCCTTTAGGCTCACCCCAAAAGGCGCCTCAAAGTAATTAGATCCAGTCTTTTACTTAAATAGCCCAGAACTCATTTGTCTAAGTGAGTCAGGCGTTACGTATCACCGTCCCTGCACTCACCCCCTGTAGGGACTCAATGTTTTCGCTGAGGTTTACCCCACCACTGTACTAGCTGAGAGTTGGCTCTGATACCACTTTATCACGACCCAATTTAGGATCATGACCGGCGTTAAGTGGAGAGATCCTAAAGCAAGCCTTGAATTCTGTAGAATATCGAACAGAGTTTCCTCTATTTTTAGGCCTATCCAAAATTTTAACCTGTATTAGAATCAACAACACAACTTCAAAATATTCAAATCTATATGTCATATAATTTTTTAGTCTATTCTCTAAGTAAATTACTAAATCATCTCAAATAATAGGGAGAAACTCAAAATCCATCACACATCTAAGATGACAAAAGAGTTTTCATGGCTCTAATAAAATAAATAATTATGGAGCAACTCTAAGAATTCAAAAAAAAGTTCCATAACAACGAATAACTCATTTCCCACATGAACCAGAGCGGGGCTCACCTTGGAATCAACTTGCTACCTTTAGCTAACTAAATCCTCGCCAAATTCACCTGTATTATCTGTAAAAAATATAGCGGAGATTGAGACGTTAGCTCAGTAAGTAATAGTAATAACCACAACCATTTTAATAAGGGATTAGTCAGAAAATATGCTAGTATAATCATCAAAATATGTAATAAATGCTCTTTCAAGAATTGATCGTCAAAATACATCTTGTTGTCTTATATAAGTAATTCAACTTACCTATTCAGAAATAAAATCGGTAAAATACTTTCATATCAAATTATATATTCAGGAGGTTTTCAAGAATGAATTATGTAATTGGTAATCAGTAATCGATAGATCTATCTTCTTAAAAGAATAGACGATCACTGTAACTTTTCATATAGGTAAATCCCTACTCCAGGGACATCGATAACGGTATGCTAGTTCTACCTTCCCATTAGTGAGGACTCAATTTGTAATTGGTAAATATAAGGTACACCAGGTCTAACAAACCCGACATTAGCTACGAGTTTCATCAAGGTCTACTTCTATTAAAACTTTTTTTATAAACCATATAAGATTTTCCAAAGCAGTATAAGGCATGTAAATGTTGTAATCATATCATATCAAACTTAATTGAAAACACATCTAAAATTACTTATATCTCAAGTAAACGTCAAATCCTTTCAATAATGGTAATCATCTCAATTTCAATAAACTTGTTTTAAAAAATACAAATAACTATTTCGGTATCATATCAAGTAAAAGGACTTGTCCCATATGAAAATTCAAATCATTCGGTAACAATTCACTTTATAAATCATGTATAATCATGAAACTTATAAAACAAAATTGGGGTTAAGATTTCTACTCACAGTACTCATGTCGAATTACAAAACTTGTCACCTCAAGAAATCTATATTACTTCCTTTGATCAATCTATAATCATATCATATCGATATTGAGTTAATATATGTATTACTATTTCTTTTGGCTAAATCATAATATAATATATTGGATGCTCAATCTTCCAACTTTTCATATTGACTCTCAATAGATAAAATACATGCACTTGGTGCCAAAATAACCAAAAACCTTAGTACTACTTTTTTCCTCCCTGTATGTCAACTAATTTTTGACCCACAAAATACATAAACGACTTCTTTATCTTAAGCAAAAATTTTGTAAAGAAAAAATTAACCTTTAATTAGGACAACGTCTTCAAACGAAGCAATTTTAGAACTCCAAATCCTCGTCAGATCTCCTGTTATGCTTAACTCGAAATCCTCGTCAGATCTCCTGTTATGCTTTGTCCAATATGATACAAAAGATTTTCTGCTATATATGTATTTTTAAAATCCACCTCTTTAAATCGTTTCTTCTCTTCTCCTTATTTTGTTTCTTGCTGTAGGTTGCAGCAGTCACTGCTTTAGGTTTTTAGCCCAAAATCCCTTTTCCTCTTTTTTGTTCTTTTTTTTAATACATAAATATATAAATACATATCCTTTTTGGTAAGGAAAGAAAAACAATCTACTCTTCTCCTCCTTTTTTAAGAAAAAGCAAAATTAAATAACATATATGTCCTTGCTTTAATGTAGGATATTACATTCTCCCCATCTTAGAAAATTCGGTCCCCGAATTTAAAATTCTGTACATGAAAGCATAATCAAGTGATGGTACTTGAATCAGATGTTATTTTATGACTCCCAAGTAGCTTCTTCAATGGTGTAATTTCTCTACAAAACTTTTGCGAACACCATTTCTTTTGACCGTAGCCTTCTTACTTGTCTATCAATAATAGTCATTGGATCCTCCTAATATGTTAAGTATCCTCCAGTTATATAGTTAGTGCTTAAAGCACACAAGAGGAGTTCAATATACATTTTTTAGTGGACTTGGAACATTAGTCGTGAAAATACCATCTTACATGAAAGTTTCAAACAGTATGACACTACTCTTATCTGGTTTAAAAATCTTACATGGTCTTACAATCTTGAGCTCAATTTTCCCCTTTCTTCAGTTCACACCTTTTATGAAAGGATCCTTACGAAAATTTGATCTCCAACTATGTACTTTAAATACCCTTTGCCTTTATATATTTAAGACACTGTCTATCTTGCATGGAGAGTTTTTTTTTCTCAATTAACTAGACCTTATCAGAAGATTTTATATGAGCTTGCTTTGGTCTTATTACTTTAGCCTCATTGTCCTGTGATAACTTGATAAGAGAATGACATCGTCTATCATTCAAGGTCTCATATGGAGCCGTTTTTCTAAAGGCTAGTGTCATAAGAAGGTTTAGCAAAAGATAAGTGCTCATCCGAAATACCTTCGAAGTCAAGTATACAAACTGTCAACTTGTCTTCTATGGTTTGTATATCTTGATCATATTATCTATTTATCTACTGATGAAATTTGGTACTATTTCAACTCGTGCACCTAATGCTTCTGGGAAAAAATTTAAAATGCTAAGTGAAATATGAACCCCCCCTATATAGGTGATGAACACTAGAACCCATAAAATTGAAGAAGTGCCATTGATGAACCTTCGTGAATACTTTCTCCCATTGCGCGAATCATAACCAACAAAAGGTTGTGAACTGTAGTAAGTTAGTCTACATATCTGAAAGTTTGATATTTGCATAATTTTCAAGTCTATAGCAATTAGTATCATTTCCACTCCAGACGTTGGACCCTTTTTTTTTGTAGACTAAGGAGCCTATACTCAGTTTGAGTAAGCTAAATAGTTAGAATAAAAATGCAATATCCTTCTTCATGCTTCTTACACCAATACAATAGTATTCAAGTCATGGTACATCTCCAACCTAAGTACTAATTAACCTTAGAATGGGGATGCCAATCTTATACAGAAAATACCGCTACCTAAAGTAACCTTGCAAGGGCGCTGCGTATAGCATTCTAAGATCTCAATACAAGAAAGAAATCAGACCTATAACCTCATTGCAGTTGCTTATAGACTTGCTTTGCTGGAACATAACTACCGAGCTCTCATATTTTGTATAAATATCATTGGTTTCATTGTATAAATAGTGCATTTAAATCTTTACAACAACTATCCTTTTTTTCAATTTCTCAGAGGATAGTTCTACACCAACTAATTTAGCTTTCTTAAAACAAAAGCTATTACTCGACCATTCAATGTGTGAACGTATCTAATTCTACCTTAAAGCACCATTAATACTCTATAATCTAACAGTAGCACAAATATTGGTACGATGGTCGATAGTTCTTGTGTCTCTATAAGCTACACTCAAATTTCTTCATCCACAAATATTATTTTTTTAGGGGGGAGAGCGTCGCTAAAATGGTCAATTATACTGTTCCACAAAAATATCCTTCATCAAACATTTGTTGAAGACTGTCAAGCTCAGAAAGAATGATTTCTTGTAGAATTAGTGGGTCTTAGACCTTTTCTTCCCTCTCTCAACTTCTAAGGATCTCCCATAATACAATTATCTTGATATAAAATGCTCAAAAAGAAATATCATTAAGGCCCAGTTAAAGTTCGCACATGAAAACTTAGCCTAAAGTTGATGTTCTAGTAGTGTTTGAACCAGAGTGCTAAGGTTACCTGTATGTTCATTTTTAGTTATGAGGATACAATTGAATATAGTCAATGAACATTGGCACAAATCATTCAAGCAATGCCTTCATAACCTTATTTCTTAAGTCATTACATTGAGGATGATACTTCACAGAGGTCATTACATTGAGGATGATGGATGAACATATGTTTTCATTTAAATGATTTAGCCAATTTATTTTCTAATTCAAAATTTAAAAACTCACCCTCTTTGCTTTTACAAACCTTTTCGACCCACAATCAAACTAAAATAACCCTTTTGAAATAGGTTGAGATAGACTAAAATAAATCTACTAAATCAAAATAAAAAATTTTCCACCAAATTGATGTACTTTATTCATAGAAATCCCTTGTAAATAATTTTTTTTATTTTTTAATCAATAGTGAATCTATCGCTTCATAGAATTTTCACACAATTAAGTAGCTCAATTATTTAGAAAAGTAATATCATCGACTAATGCATAAAATATTTATTGCATGAGGCAATGTCACATTTTTAACAGAGAAAAGTTTATTTTATTAGGATACCTTTATAATGGAGAAGGAAAAAAACACCATAAGATCTTATACTCCCTAGTTTAAGATCACAGAGGACTAAAGACGTGACAATAAATTATTGAATGACTAAAACTTAAAGGACAACGATTGACCCATAGAAAGGCTCATGTACTGAAACAAACAAATTTCATTAACAAAAAAAGATGAATAAACTCTTCTCTGAGGACAATCAAATCAATGACCCTGTTTTGACCGCAGAAGCCTTCCCTCATTGAGAAACTTATCTATTGTGGTAAACTTGTTGGAGGAATCATAAAAATATAGTTCACCACTCGGAGAATAAGCAACAATAGCAATATTTTCTCTCGTTATAATTGAAAGTTTGTGTGTTTCCTTGACAAGACGTGTCCATAGCTTTTTGAAAGTTGTAATGCGTTTTGTTTGAGACTCTGTTATCTCCAATTTAGTTTTTTGTTGGCATATAATCTTATTTTCTGCCATTACAAAAGCAATAGGGAAGAGAAAGTGGTTTGATTGAATAAGCTTGAGAAAATTTGAGAAGAAAGTTGTGCAATTTATAGGCGATAATATTTTTTCTTACTTCGTGATTAAGTTTAGTCCATAATAAATAACTTATTATGTATTTTTCTTAGATATTTACAATCCTTATCATATATTTTTCTTAGAGATTTACAATCCTTAAAATATATTTTGACTCCAATTTTAGCGGTACGTGAGTTTAGTTTTTATTATTCAAGTTACAACTTCTAATTTTTCTCCAACTTTAAGTTACATAAATTACATTTTTTCCATTCACATTACATGTTTAATTTTTCTTCAATAGATTACTCCACTTTAAAAATATACTATTTTTAATTATATTTTTAAAACTTCCTTTGATTTAGAGGAGGTACATTTGTAATTTTTCCATTTTAGTATTATTCTTAAGATTTTATGTCCTCAACCCTACTGCATATATTTGTTAGATTTATTTGACCGATTTCCTCCCTAACCCGACCCAATTTTCTTTTTCCTAAACCATCAGATACATATAATACATATATGTACATTTGTTTCCCTCACTCGCGCCTATCTTCCCTTTTCCCTTTTCTCTTTTCCTCTAATCACGTGTAACATCTCACTTTCATCTCCTTCAATATTCAGAACAACCCCAGCAAATGTCCAAACGACCCTAAATCCTCAACAACCTATATAAAACACGCTAAAAAATCATTCAGGTGTCTCAATCATACTCCTTGATCATCCTCCATCTCAAAAACGATGACTTTCATTGATGATCCGTCAAACATTGGTACTATTGTCCAGCTCAAAACTGTAATATCCCATAATTTTATTCATAGGATCTGAATTTTTTCCATCGCAAGTATATAAGCTTGAATCTAATGATGCCTTATATGTGCTTATATTTTAAGGCTTATTTCCATATGTGTAAAGCATATTAGAAGTAGATTAGGGTCATAAGAGGCCTCTAGTACTAAGTCGAGTTCAAAACTTTCTCATCGAATGAGTTTTTTGCGTTACATTGTACAAGATTCAGCTTTAAATGGTCATAACATTTAGCACACAAGGACTTAAGTGGCATATTACCTACCAAATTAAAGGTATTTGAACTAGCTTTTCAACCCACCAATTTCACCTCATTTAGAGTTCGGAGTAAAACGTTATGGCCATTTTACTATGGCTACCAGAGTAGAGTTGAGTTACGAATTGACTTAGGGGTCATGGTTTGATTGATGGCCCATAATGCTAACTCGTGGAAAAACTTCAAAAATTTCATTTTTGAGTTCCAGACTTGACAGACCCAACTACGAGTTGTAGATGCTTTTATGGGCCATAGATTGGGGTTGTAGAATAGATCCAGAGACGCTGAAATTTCCCTAAAATTTTATAGATAGATCTTATAGGCTGTAAAATTTTCTACGGGCCATAGATTGACCCATGGACAACTTTGACAATATTTTAAGAAGGGTTATTTTGGTATTTTTCCACCCTTTTAAAGCCTAAATTTGACAATTTTAAATCAATTTAAGCCCCTTAACATAACTATCTAGCCTATTTACGCTCAAAATATATTCCAAGACTTTGAACAAGGTTCCTAGAGGAGAAAAGCTAGGGTTTCAAGAAAATTCAGTGCGTTCTTCGAAATTCTTTAAAAATCTAAGTCTCTCAGGTATGTAAGATTAACACAATGTTGAATTGAGTCCATCCACATGCCCCTTCATCTCCATTGATTTGACTTGAGTTGAGGCTGAGTTTTCTTCGAATTTTTTAAATTAAATTCTTGAATTATCTATTGTCTTATTTGGTTTTTTGTACATAAAAGTGGGTTGATGATGTTCATGAATTGGGTATTTAATTGGGTGCATGTTCATGTCTTCATTCACATGAACCCCAATTGAGGACTATATTGGTTCATTCATTATTTCAATTAAGATTGATGGTCATTTTGTATGTTGAAAAAAAAGGACGGGTTTTGAACATATTTTACTAAGTCTACACGAACATAAGTCTTTGAGAATAAATAATGATTTGAGAAAGAGTCTTGATAAGATGATGCGTGTTCTAATGAGTTTTTGATGAAATAGTGCATTGAGTTTAAATGATGTCTTGAGTAAATATTTGAAGAGGATGTAACTGATTTTCAAAATATTTTATTGATGAAAGATGATGATAATGTGTTTGAGATGAGTTTGAATGAGTTTTAAAGAGAATATATTATGAGTAGTATCGAGCACTTAGTTGGATAAGAGTGTAACGCCCTATAACTACGTTGCTAGCTTAGGATAGTCGTGCAATTAACTCTGGCGACTTTTTTCCCAAAAAGATGGACAAGTACTTAGCATATAAGAGAGAGAGCATTGAGCATCCTTACCTTGGTAATTACTGGAGGGGCGAGCAACGATGTCATATTTGTTATGCATCACCAACTATGGTGGTGAGATAACTGTCGGTTAAAGAAACTCCTTAATTTTACATGACTAATTTAACCTAGTTACATACTATAGTGTCCTTTAGGAGCATTATTTTACTATAAATTTGAATGATTTGGCATGAGTCGCAAATTATTGAGTTTACTTTCAAAGCATGACTTTATTCATAAACTTGTATATTTT
Source organism: Solanum sejunctum (assembly GCA_025642045.1). NCBI lineage: Eukaryota > Viridiplantae > Streptophyta > Magnoliopsida > Solanales > Solanaceae > Solanum > Solanum sejunctum. The sequence goes on along the minus strand of JAOTQJ010000111.1, from coordinate 8,376,548 downwards.
ACTAAGTTGAGTTGAGTTGATTTTTGAGTTGAGTTACTTGATTTGAATACAATTGATTGTGTACTTTCCTTTTCAACCATTTACATATAGTATATTTAATGTACTGGCCTCCATTTTGATTGCATCATTTTATGATACAGAGATAGGTATTGGAGATCATAAATAAATGCTTCGTTGAGGATCTTATCGCATTCAACTGATTGGTGAGTCCTCCTCTACATTCGGAGGATACCTCACTTATCTTTCTTGCTTTGAGTTTAGAACTTTTATTTTTGATTTGAGGTAGCATGAACCTATCATTGGCACTATCTAGATGCTTTAAGATAGAGGCTTCATAGATAAGGATATATTAGAGTTGATATTTCATTTTTTAAAGACTTGTACTTTTTAAACTATTTTCATAATATTAAATTAATTTAGATTATTGGTTTTAAGACCCCTATTTTATTGAGTCATTTATTGATGAACTCACTGGAAGGTTCCCTATACATGAATTGAGTCTTTCGCTATTGATGAATGAGTGATTGAGCCAAGTGGTCTGCATAGGGATCAACAATGATTTCTGAGTGCTAGCCACACCAAGGGTAACCTACTGGGGCATGACAACAACCTTATCCAGAGAGAATTTGATTTTTGAATTGAGAATTTTCCCCTATTCATCAAGAAATTTCCCCCTAATTTCAACCCTAAACCATCCTATAAATAACCCATCCTAATCCTAGAAAAAGGATTGGTTTTTCCCTCACCTCCAAGAACACTAAAATTTCATTTAGAAGTAAGAAATCTTCTAGAAGGATTTGTCAATTTGAGGAATTTTGATGTAAAAAAACTTTTGGATTCAAAATTTGAGAGCTTATAAGCAAATTTCATTTTGGCGTTGAGTTTGATTCAAACTTATCGTCCCAGATCACTGCACAAAAAAGGTAACACCTATCTCCTCTGCTTTACGTCATGTTTGTGTTGACCTCTATTGATTAGTACTTGGGATATAGTTGGATTATGGTTTAAGTTTTAAGTTTTCTCCGTTAATACTGGAAATTTGTGTAGCTAAGCACTGCGTCCTTTAATGGCTTTTGATTTATTTGTAGTTATCTTGATATGGTTCTGGATTTGAGATTGAGAAAAAATAGAACAAGGCCTTTCCTCCAGTTTGTTCCCACTTTGAATTGATTTGGGGTCTCATTTAGTTTAAGTCATTTGTCTTGTTAGCCAAAAATGGTTGCATTGCTTTGGATTTAAATGGTGAATATGTTAGTTGTGCAATCTCATATGATCACTCTTCGTTTTGCCTTTTCATTGATAAATTTGAATTAGTTTAGGCGAGACTCATATTGGTTCTTTGTCATCGTTATAAATTCCTATCAGTGTTAACATGATCTTTATAATAGATGTATCCAATTTATGTTCTTATTTGACCAAAATATTTTCATATAAATATTCTACTCCTGTGTTGCATCTATATCTTGTTGTTATAGATTTTGAGTTGTCTGTTCACATGAACAACATGATTTCTAGCCAGACACTATTTCCTATGGTGATTTGGGGTTATGTATGTATTTCCTTCTATATTTCCTTCCGGTAAGCTTATTTCAAAATAGATTTCTTTTCTTATCTTTAGATGTGATTGGTACTTAATTCATTATACTACAGATATTTTGGGTTTATCTATTTAGCGTTCATATTATTAAATATTTTATATATCACCCCGTAAAATTACTAAAATGCTCCTAAACTTTATTATGCACATAACATGTCTTCCCAAGCTCTGATAAAAATCTGAGACTCGATTTGCAATCAGTGCGAAAAATTAATTCGGAAAATAATCTCGACTCGGCTTTAACGCGAAAAAACATGAATTAATTTTTTCAAAGAAAGACAAAAACAATGGGTTTTTCACACCCCATCCGCGATACGGACAGGACACAGAACTACACTTGGGTTTTTCCGAAAAATTTATGAAAACTAAGAATTTCGTGAAAAAAGTATATTTTTACATTAGTGCGTTGTTTTTTCTTTTAATTCGAGAAAGACAATTTCATCCTTCTCGATATATTTTTATATTCCTAATATGGTTTAAGAAGTATTTTCGTACAAAAGGGTTTTAAAACAATAATTTTTCAAAGGCTTTTACCCTAATTCTACGAGAGGAGAAGAAGAGGCAAATGAGGGTTTCTAGAGGAGATTCAAAATTCCTTGAAAATTTGTCATTCCCAGGTATGTAAAGGCTACCAAAAAGCATGAAATTGATCTTCCATGTGCCAATGTAGAGTTAGGATAAAGAAATCATGTCTAGGAGTCTTGAATTGATGTCTTCTTACAAATTCTTGAATAATTGCTTTAATTTCTTGGATAGTATCTTGGATTCTTGTTTTTATTATTTAGACTATATTTTGTATCCTAATTTGATGATTATCATATTTAAAGCTTACTGTATATGTTCTTTAATATGTGATTGTAACCTGATCCTTAAAAATTGTTCTCTATAGAGACTGAATAATGAACTTAGGGGGATGTCTAGAATTTTGAATGTCTAAAAGTGATGTTTGACTGAGTTTGAGTCCCGAGTTGATTATTTTAATGACTGTAATCGCTGAAATAATTGTTGATAGAGTTGAATGAGTATAATTCCCTTAGATTGGATAGATAATCTTGCCCATAGAGGTTGGGTGATGAGGGTTCTTGATGAATTTATGAGCATGTTAAGTCATGGGAGGAGTATTAGCATCGAAATGGGTAAGAGTGAGTCCCACCGAAACCCATTAACTACGTGGCCAGCGTAGGAGAGGATTGGACCGTGAAAGCGGATATTTCCTTTCTCCTGAAATGGGACTTGACAGACTTTTGGATCCATTGACAAACTCGTCCTTTACCCTGGCAAGCCACTGGACGGATATGGCAATGACATCTCTTTGTTATATCACTATCAGCTCATCGGTAGTGGTTGTCGGTTATAGAATCTCTCGAATAGGTTTCATAATGATAGAGCTCCGATAAAATTATTTGATGTTTGATGGATAGCGAAGTGATAGAGTCTGGTCCTTTACTCTGAGGTGACGGTGATTGATTGATGAGGGATTGCACATTGTTTCTTTTTTACTTTAGCCTATTTTATATACAGTACATTCCACATACTAACACCTCTCTGGCGCTACATTATTTTACGATGTAGATTCGATAGACTTAGGACTTCAGTAGCTCGATCGTTGAGGTTTAGAGCTCTCTACTACAGACAGTGGTGAGTCCTCCCGTGCATTCGGAGCATGCTTATTTTCTATTGATTTTTAGTCTTTTATTTGATGTTGGTAGCCATGGCGTGTCATGCTACCACCTCAGACACTAGCATAAAGGCTTCATAGATATAGATGTTGATGTTGATGTCGAGCATTCTCTTCTCTCTTACTTTCTTTCTTTATATTGACATTTTCATTATTTATTCTATTTTCTTATGATAGACTAATATTGATAATATGAGACCACAGATAGAATAGCATTTATTATCATTATATTACTTTCTTTTGTTGATGAATGAATTGAATAATGGCAATGAGACTAGGTGATCCGCTTGAGGACTAGCAATAGTCTTCGAGTGTCAGTCACGTCTAGGGTACCCTCCCGGGGCATGACAAACTTGGTATCAGAGCCCAGAGTTTGAGTGTCCTAGGGAGTTTATGAAGCCATGTCTAGTAGAGTATTGTTTATGGGTGTGTTGTGCACCATACTACATAAGCAGGTGGCTATAGGGCATTAGGTAGTGTTACCTTCCTTTTATGATCGAAAATTGTGCTATAAAGTTAATTTGTGAAATCCTGCTTTTAACTCGTGCATTTTACGCTTACAAAAAGTGTTGCCCAAGAGAACAACTGCTCAGAGAGATGCTCCCGCTCCCGTTGCTAAGAATACTCAATCGGAGGTTTTGGTTTAGACTGAGACAAGGAGACGGGGATGCCCCGCCAGGACTGCTGAGGTCCCTTAGGACCCCCTGCTCAGCCTCAACCAACTCTCACTACTGAGGTAGAATTCAGAGGAACCATCACCATACTAACTCAGTTGGTAGCCTTACATAGGGACAACCAAGGTTATCAGGCTCCTAGTTTCAGATCGCAGGAGCCCTCAGCTGCAACCCAACTCAGGGACTTTTTGAGGATGAACCCACCAGTGTACACGGGGTCGAAGGTGGAGGAGGACCCACAAAACTTCATCAATGAGATATACAAGGTTCTAAGGGCTATGCGTGCGATGACCTTGAGGGAGTTTAGCTTGCGACCTACCAGTCGAAGGACACGGC
>JAOTQJ010000111.1:8355372-8372163 GCA_025642045.1 Solanum sejunctum | reverse complement strand
AGCAAATTTCCAGCAAAGGTACTATCACATACTTCTTGTTTTTCATGAAGAAATCATACCAAATACAACTATAATTTATTACCTTTGCCTTATATGTTCTAGATATCCTTCAAAAGACTTAGAAAATTGAGTTTGCAGCTTGGTGAAGTGGATTAGAGATAGGACAAAGAACTTTAAGAAAGCTGAAACATTATTTCTTAGTGTAATGCCTTAGTGTTGCACTTAACCCGTTTTTAAAGATTGTTTTTGGCCAACGTTTTCTTTCACTCTTGACCTGATAATTACACCCATTAATGGCATATTATTGCAGCATTTTATCCTCCAAAATTGGGCTCAATTGGTTCTCAAATATGATAGACCTAGGTTGCCAATTTCCAGCTTTTTTCTTAGTTGGGGTTTTGGGTCCAAAAGGCCAAGTTATTTGTAGTGTGTTTTGGACGTTTTTAAATTCTCCTTGGACTGAAAAGAAGGTTCATTTATGATGATTAAACATGGGTCAAAGTTACATCCTTAACATGGAATTTATTTGTAATCGAACTTGAACCAATTCGGTGTCGAGTCTCGTCTCCGTTTAGCTATCAATTTTAAGCTAAGAACGTAGGTGACTTACCTACTAGATTATTAAGTCATAAAATGACCTCAATCCTTTTACTTAGTATAGGTCTAATATAACCTCAATTTAACACCAACACATATACACACTCAACCCTCTTAAGCATTTAGAATCACATATTGCCCGTTAAGGCGAGATTCAAGCACTTTCAAGAATTGACGCTAATTTGACCAAACCATAACATGATTCATTTATATAGCATTAGTACATGAAAAATGTGGGGTGTTATATTAACGTCCTTGGTAAATGTGCTCCAAATGATAATTTTGATCAGATCATTGGATTCGAAATGTCAAATTTGGTCTAGGAGGACCTTTTGTTTGATTTCGAAGCTTTTGAATGTATTTTGGTCTCTTTGGTAGACTTCGATATTGGCAATGGGATTCAGATTGCAATAAAACGATCTTTGATGCGAATTTTGACTACACTATTGAGTCTGAAATGCCTCTTCCAATCAAATTTCATATATGAACTATATTTTTTCAACTCTGCATGAGGCTAGAGAATCGTAATTAACTTTGAGCAGTTGCTGAAAATTAAAATGCGGCATCGACGTGGCCCAACTAGGAGCTGCCACGTAGCAGAGGCGGTGAACTGGGCATATAATCCAAATTTTTTTCACATATCGATATGATATACATTTCTGGATCAGGTATCACATACTGACATGATATACATTTCTAGATCCTGTGTCACATCCTAACACGATATACATTATATGGTCGGGTTTTACGACCTGACACACTATGATACTCTGAATCAGGTGTCACATTCCGACATAGGATTAGGGTTCGGTTGCCATGAGCAGGCAGAGGATTATACCTTTCTACAGGTTTTTCACCCGAGCACTAGGGTGTACCCTCTGGTCTTGGGGGGCGTTTAGGCTTAGGCACTAGGGCCTTACACCTATGTATAACTAGCACTTATTCTGATGATGTGGAGAGTTGGGCTCTGTGATGGTTATAGAATTTTGTGATAGTTTTGAGGGATTTTGTGTTGATCTGTTGGTTCTACATTATGTGCGGGTATACCTTCTAGGCTTTTGTGGGTTCAGTTGGCTTGCATGCATAAATACTAGGGTCTTGCACCCTAACACTATACCTTAGTTGGGGGCAGTTATAGCATTAGCCTAAGTAGTCTTCGTTAGTCGATATCAATGTTCACAACTTTGGTTGGTTCAATTCATCATTATTCTTCATTTCGGTTGGTTCAGCTGTGGTTGAGGGATCTCGGCATGTCTATGCCTTGATCTGGGTTTGTTTTGCTATACTATTGCAGTTTCTACATGTTTAGGCTTTATTTATGTTCACTATTTCACTCAGTCAGCTGATGATGCTTATTGGGTGCCTTTTCTGTTACTCACCCCTACATTTCTGCATCTCCCCATGGTGCAGGTCCAGCTACTAGTCGCAGCCACCAAGTTAGATTATTCGAGAGCCATTGGTGAGCATCAACAGCTCTGGACCTTTTGCAGTCTCCTTCTGTTTGGTGGATAGTTTGTTGTATTCAGAACTGTCCTTGCATATATAGTTTGGATTTGTACGTGTAGATGGTCATTCTGGTTATCTCTATAGATATATAAATTTTAATTTAAGTCTATCGTAACTTTGTACAGGTGACTTCCAAGTCATGGAGAGGTTGTGTTCATTGTACTCTTATCTTGTTGGTATCTTTATCACTATTGTGTTCAGGACAAGTGATGTGTACATTAGGTTGGCTTGCCTGTAGACAAGGCCTAACAAGCGACATCATGACCTAAGAAGACAGGTCGTGACATAACGAAATAACTTATCTTATATTTATGATGTGATAACTAATCATATGAACATCCCAATTCATGGGATGACTTTTGTCCATCTAGAGTGTTACATATAAAAAATCCAAATTTTGTTATGATTGAGATGTCAAAGTTTTCTCTTTTTTTAAAAAAAAAAATTACTAAAAACGCAATAGTTCCAAACAAAAAGGAGAGTATGAGTTTCAGGTGAAGGTGGAGAAACTTTTTTTCAAATAAATATATATATTTTTTTTCTTAAATACTTTTTTTTTCTTAATGATGTCTTTATTAGAAAATATTTATTTTACTTTATTTGAAAAAAATTGGGAAATAAAAATATTTTTTATTTTATTAAAAAAAAATTTAGTTCTCCAAATGGAAATTAATAATGAGATTACTATGATCTTAAATATATGATGTATATTATTAGTTAAGAAGGTACGTGAAAATATTTTACTTTCACTATCAAAATGAGGTTAAGAAGAAAAAAAATACTTTATACTTACTTATTAGTTAAAATAATTTTAAAAGATAAGAAATAAGAATTAATATTTATAAAAAGGAAAATACTCATATATTTATTGGAAAAAGAAAATAATCATATATTTATTTTTTTAAAAAAAAACATTTGTTACCCCTAAGTAATAATAAGGGAATTTTAAAATCAAAATATTAGCACTAGTGGCATTTTTGGATCCACTTATTAATGGCATGATATTTTTGAGCAAACTATTAATTAAGGATGTTTTATTGATATTTTTGACCATTTTTATTCATTCTATTTATTGGTAGTACCTGATTTAATATATTTCTCAATCTAATTGGTTATATATTCTATTTGGTATTAAGTTATATATAATTAATACAATATTTATGATATTAGTGATGCAAACGATTTAAATGCATACCTTAGCATGGTTAAACAATAATTGCCCTTCAAAGTTTATTCCTCATTCTTTTCATCATATTTGTGGAGAGTATTTTTTATAAATAAATATTTTTTAAAAAATTATGCGATAGATATTATTTTTAATAGATTAAATTAAATACTAATAAAAATAATGCCAATTATCAATATTACTAACACATAATTTTTAATATTTTCTCTGTTCTATTTTATATGGCATCATTTAATACGATCTTTTTCTAAAAAAAAATATTTTTAAAACTTATGATGTAAAATAATTTATAAATATTTTTGTGATTGATAATTTTTTTATTAAGAATAAAAAAATTTAAAATTAAATTATTTTTAATTTTACTAATGTAATATTTTTTTTGAAGATGAACTAAAAATAAAAATTTATTACATAAAATAGAATGAAGGAAGAACTATTCTTATTACCACCCTATCAAATAATCTCTTATTCATTAGTAGGTGGTGTGTAATTAGAAAAAGAACCAGCTAAAAAATGGGCAAATAACGGGAAGCAGCAGGAGATAGGAAAGAGGCACGTGGAGAGACATCTGAGAAAGGGCTAGTAGGAAACAAAGCTTTATCAAAAAATGAGCTATGAGGTAACAGGTGTCATTTGATAACTAGTTTAAAAGAGAATTATGTAGATATTAAATTTTAAAAAGTAATTTGATGTTTGCTAAGAGATAAATTATTTATGTATAAAATTAATATTATTGATTATTTGTAGTTTAGAAAGTAGAAATATGTATAATTAATATATGTAGAAATTTATAAGATAATTTATATATTTTTTATAGAATATGGAAGGTTGAATAATTAATATCTATGTAATCCTAACGAATTATCAGATAGTCCTCTTTTTTTCAGATTGGTGGAGGGATAGAATAGTAATTACCTTCTTAATCTATTATTATTTGTTCACAATATATTAAAAATAGATGTCAATAATATTTGTTCAATTTATAAAATCACGAGATAATTTTATACTCATTAATTATAGTCATTTTATTATATTTTTTATGGTATTATATTTATTATATTCAAAAAATAATATGATAAAATTACTCTTCTATTTATAATTTCTTATGCAAAATAAATAGTGGATAAGTATTATTCGATCGGGGAGTGTCTTTTTCTAGAAAAATAGGAAGAATTGTTTCAAAGAAAATGAGACGTTTTTGTATTTAATAATTAATACCTTTTAATTTAATATTCTTCTTTTACCACTTTTTTCTCTTTATTACTAGCCTTGTTGTATATATTTTACGAGTGATTAAAGTGAGAACAATTTGTTTTAATTATGAATTTATAGAAAGATATTATTATAAAAGTAATTTTAATAATTATTTATTTATAAAGGTCTTATATATAAAGATTTTATCACTAAGTAGAACCTATAATAAAAAAAAAATCCTTAATAGGATATTTTCTTGATTCAAATAAGAAAAAAGTAGTGTCTATCAAATAAAGAAGATTTAAAAGTCTTTTAACATCTAAAAATTCTTATTTTATCACTTTTTTCCATATATTTTAAAATTTAATATTATAAATATAATTAAATAATAATTTAAAGAAATATGGTGAAATGACGATATTATTTAAAATGAAATCTTTTAATGAAGGACAAAAAATTCAAATAATATTTTTAAAATTTTTTATATTTTTTATATAGTATAAATAGATAAATAGATAAACGGTAGTTGATGTTTCGTGTTAACATGTTTGCTTTATTAACAAGGGCACTTTGCTCATTCGTATGTTTTTCCATTAATTTGTTCACTTTGTTTTTTATTTATTTATTTGAAAATTATATAAAAAGGTATAATAAATTATAATAATTAATAACTTAAAATATTTAAAATACATATAAAAAATTCAATTGACTTTAGAAATTTATAATAACTAATAATTTAAAATATTTACAGAATTTATTTAGAATTTGATTATTTCTCGATATTCAGTTTATGTCACATAAATTAGAATAGAAAAATAATATATATTATTTGAAAATGACGTTAAAAGTACTATAATCACAATGACAACTTTTGAAATTTAAAAGCTTTTATAAAAATTTGATTGCTTTGTAAATATTTGTCAAAATACTATAAATTATAATATTTAACAAATTTAAAATATCTAAAATTCATATTAAAAATTTGATTGACTCTTTAACTTTTATTTGTGACATAAATTGAGCCAAGAATATAATATATATTGAATCCTTGGTAGCACGGAGCCACGGATCCATTTGTCCAATTCTTATAGAAATGACAGAAGATATCTTTGGTATAATAATATGTATTTACTTTAAACTTATCATTAGTGATTGTTCTCAAATTAGCGCTCACATTCTATCCGTTTTGGGTTAATTGGATTAGCTTTACAATATTTTTGATTTATAATTAATATACGATCATTAAATCAATTGTTTTATACGATTGGATCTAATTCTTGATCAAATACTATTAATAAAAATAAGAAACAAATATAAATAAAACAAAATCATAATTTGTATAGTCATTAGATCCTTCCAATTCAAATATAATGTACTAAACCATGGTAACTAACAAATTGAAATGGATATGGTAAGTTTATATAAGAAAAGGGGAAAACGTCATGTTTGTCTTTATACTCTTAGAAAAATGTTATTTTAACTTTCGCCATAGTGTATATATATACACACACACACTCGACTCTGAGTATTTTTTTGTCAAGATAGGACTTCATCAAGAATATGTGCTTAATCCTTTTCTTTTTTCCTTAGTAATGGATGAGTTGACACGATCTATTCAGGAGGAGTTTCCTTGGTTATGCTATTTGCGGATGACATAGTACTGATTGACGAGACTCGAGATAAAGTTAATGATAGTTGGGGGTTTCGAGACATATTTTGGAATCCAACGGGCTCCAATTGAGCAGAACTAAAATAGAATACTTAGAGTGCAAATTTAATATTGCGAGGGATGAAACAGACATTGAAATGAAGCTTGCCACTCAATCTATTCTCAAGAGAGAAAACTTTAAATATCTTGGGTCCACAATCGTGATAGTGGTGATATTAATGATGATGTCACACATGGTTTTGGGACAACATGGATGAAGTGAAGACTTGCCTCTGGAGTATTATCTGATAAGAAGATTGAAATGACACCAAAAAGTGCCGAAAACGTGCCTCGAAATGCCCATAATTTTAAATTCCATATATGTCAAAATTCGTTTATTATTTCGAAAATCCAACTTTATATTCTTGTTCAGGGGGTCAAAATTAGGTGAAAAAAGGTTTTAACCCTAATTTAAGAGCAAAAGATTAGCAATTATAACTTTTCAAGGTGTGAATTCCAGAGAGGAATCCGCGACCCCCTCGCGACATGCCACTGTGTAAACAGTGGACTGTTTTTTTTAAGTTCGGTCCAAGACTTCTAAGTCTTGGCCTAAGTGCTCCCAAATATGTTTTTACCTATACTTAGTCAAATTTCACCCTTATATTATCCAAAATATTTTTCAATACTCACTCAAAGAATTAGTCATATTTTTCACTCCCCCAACTCAAATCCCAAACCCTCATCCTAAACTAAAGTTTTCCTTCAAGGTTGTTCTTGAAGCTTCAAGTCTTCATTTCCAATCTAAGCTAAGGTATGTGGGTTTCTTTCATGGGTTCCTTTCACCCATGATATCCAAGCCTCCTTTTACTCAAATTGCACGATTTAAAGTTTATTTACAAATGGGTCATGATTATTATGAAATTTACTATACACCATATTAAAGCTATGTAAAGTTGTGACTTTTTTACCATATTTTGAGGTATAAATCTTTGATCTATTGTAAGATTTAAGAAGGGTTTTTGATGTATATTACTTGAGGGTGTTGTAAGGTGTTGATTGATGATTTTATAATGAATTTTATTGCATGATTTCATTTCTATATTTCATGATTTTTTACTAGCATTACACACCCTCTAAGTGTTTGTTAAAATGTCAGGATGGGATTTCTTGAGGAGTTAAAGGTCCAAAGCATGAGATATATATGATATAATTGATTATATGATGATGAAATGAGCTTATGTATATGATAAATTCTTGATAAAGTGTTGCATTAGACCTTGCCCAATCCAGGGGGACTAAGAACCCGAATAACCTAGATGGGGGTTTGTATGTATCAACCTAGGGAAGGGTTTGTACTTCTCCACCTGGTGATGGGGCGACATCATCACTAACCTAGATAGGGGTTTGTACTCATCAACCTAGGGAAGGGTTTGTACTTCTCCACCTAGTAATGGGGAGGCATCATCACTAACCTAGATGGTGGTTTGTACTCATCAACCTAGGGAAGGGTTTGTACTTCTCCACTTTGGTGATGGGGTGGTATTATCACCATCCTAGTGAGGGGTTAGTACTTCACCATCTAAGTGATGGGACGGCATCATCACTAACCTATCAAAGGGTTGTACTTTGGAAATCTAGTTTAGTCTCTTTTGCACATATGATATCTTATATGAGCATGAGTTACTTAAGTATTTTTACATTAGCATTTATCATACATGCCATATTGTTATATGATTCCTATTGTCTATTGCTATGCATTTTGATTATGATGCTTAATTCTTGTTTGCATTGTATCCTATATACTTAGTACATTTAAATGAACTAACGCATATTGTATGCCTACATGATATCACCATGTAGAAATTGGTGCCCAAGTTGATCATCCTTCTCCTCCACATGGCTACTTTGACACTATTCAAGCTAGTTAGTGAGTCCTCCATTTCGGGGACCTTAGTCTATGTTGCTCCTATTATGTATTAAGATTTTATTCTTTATTGTCTATTTTGACTATGAAGGTGAGCCTGATTACTTTGTCTTGGCCTCCGCTCTTATCTATGTATTAGAGGTGTTAGTTGGACGTGTTATGTATCTATGATATGCGCTTGACTCTTGTCTCTTGATTATGATGATATCAAAGTGTTTTCCCTTAGCCTCGGTTTCCCCATTCTTTTATCTCTTGATTTCTTGATTTATTGTTTCTGCGACCAAGGATGTGTAATAATGCTCTAAGAGGCTTGCTTGGGGTCCCTTCGGGTTCCCCTTGCACCATGTCACGTCTAGGCCCTAGGCTTGGGTCGTAACAAAGATATCACTTAAGCTTAAAGGTAAGTTTTACAAGATGGTGGTTAGGTCGTTGTTGTTATATGGGATGGAGTGTTGGTTAGTAAAAAATATACATATCAAAAAGGTGCAAGTTGCGGAGATGAGGATATTGAGATGGATATGTGAATATACTAGGGGTGATAAGATTAGGAATAAGACCATTCGAGAGAAGTCAGTGGTGACCTCTGTGGTGGAAAAGATGAGGGAAGCGAGACTGCGATGGTTTGGACATCTAAAGAGATCGAAGAAGTGTTGACGCTCCTGTTAAGAGGTGCGAGAGGTTGGTTTTAGGAGTTATGGGGAGGGGTAGTGGAAGATCGGAAAAATATTAGGGGAGAGGTGATTAGATAGGATATGACACAATTCCATATCGCTGAGTACATGACCTTAGATAGAAAGGAGTGAATGTCACTATTAGGGTAGAAGATTAATAGGCTAGTAGGGGCAGGTTGTTGTCTAGCCTTGTGTTATAGTAGGTAATTAGTATGATTAGTCGTATACTCTTGTCTATCTTTTGTTATTGTATGTCTTATATTTGTTTCTTTTATTGTATTTATATATTATCACTTACTTTCTGGTTTAGTAATTTTTCTTTCACATCTAGTATCTTCGGTTTTTTAGGTCTGGTATTTTTGAGTTGAGGATCTTCCGAAAACAACCTCTCTATCTCTATGAGCTAGTGGTAAGGTCTCTGTACATTTTACCCTTCCCAAATTGTACTTGTGCGATTCCCCTGGGTATGTTGTTGTTGTTAAGCATCCCTCTGCATTGCCTTCAGCTTTCTCTCTATTTAATATATGACTTTTCCAAGATGTCAGAAGAATTAAGCAACTTTCCATCCCAGAGAAAGCTTGTTGAGAAGCAAATTTTTACCAAAGCATTAACAAGCAGTCAAGCACACATACTTGAAAGGTCGTTATGACAGGAGATAATCTCAAACTGTTTATTCTTTTGCGGATTTTAATAATCAGCAGGAAGACAATAGAACGTGCCAATGAATGGCATACACTATTGTACTCCGCAACATAACATATGTGCACATCTATTTGGGTTCTACATAGTTCTAATGGTAAAGTGAAGAGGGGAAATGTGATTAGGAGCTGGGTTAAATCGGTTGGGTATAATATTAGCGTATAAAAAATTAAATTGAGAGTAAATTTTAATTAAAATGTAAGTATACATATGTAAGCGGTCGGTCACTTGGGATAATAAGAGTGGGGATATGAATTTAACAACCTAAAATTAAATATTGTGTCTGAATTTAACAGTCTTAAAGGTAAATATTATGTCTAAAATTAAATGATAAGGCAAGTATATCAAAACAGTATGCCCATGGGTAAACACAACTTTTTTTCTAAGAATACATGGGCAACTATGACTTTTTTTCGAAAAACAGCGAACTTTAACAAGGGACATTTACCTTCCTACCAACAATTAAAGGAAAAAACATTCATCAATTATCTATAAGAACATTGAAAAAAAATTATTTTACTTGGTAATAACAGAAGCAAATATATGTTGCAGAGCTTACCTGAAAGTTAAAAACTTTCCGTCCCCTAAAGAAATCATGGCCTTTTGCACCATTGCATTATCAGACCAATCCCAAAGGAACTTGTCATAATTAGCATACTTTTCACTTAAGCAAAACAACCATTCATTGCCATATTCTTAAGTTCTCGCTAGGTATCCCATGACCAATAATCCGAACCACTCCGAATTCAGCAGCGGAAATCAAGAACCTACTTATCGCATCATTATCCCTTTGCAGAAGTGATTGATAATGGATTTCCGCAGGCACGAAATGATGTATATTTTGCGGGAGAGTCAATTGAGGAATGTTTATGGATTGATCAATGTACTCTCCCAATATTGAATTGACAACATAACGTGATCCTTTCGTTGTGGGGATCGGAGAAGGTGGTGATGCTGCATAGGAGGAGGACAAACGTTTTCTCATATTCATCTATTGATGATCAATGTTTGATGAAATAAGAATTGATTCTAGGGAAGAAGGTAGATTGATGAAATTAGAAAATGAAAGTTAAGAGTTGGACAAAATTTTAGTTTGGTGCCAAAAGTGTGCCTTAGTGGGTGGGGTCCTCATTCAAAAAAGAATACTAATAGTAAGCACGTCTTCCTTTTTCATAAACTTAGCAGAAACAAAAATGCCTTCAAATCTTATTAGAGGCATTTAATATCAAGTTTTTTCTTGGGGAAAATTACTGAGCAAATATATTTTCTCGATTTATTTAAGGAAAAACCACCTAATTACATAAACATTATATTAACTAATTCTTCCAATAATTTTAAAATAATTATATACTATCTCACTAATTAATAATTTTATATCAGATTTCAAGTTAAATACATCTAGATACGTGTATTTTTGCTACTAGATAGACTTTGAAGTACAAATATACTAAAAGAGAGATGAGAGGGAGGGAGGGAGGGACAAAGGAGGAAAGAGAGAGAGAGAGAGAGAATTGATTTATCCTAGATATATGGAATCATAATAGATATATGTATTTGAGACACCATATACATCCTAGATACACTCTGAGATATGAACAAATATAGGGAGATAAACCAACATGGATTGTGATGCATGGTAGGAGTGCTTCACTCTTAACTAGAGGTCACGAGTTCGAGCCGTAAGAATAGAAAAAATCCTTTTGGGAACCCCACCCCTAAATAGATTTTTCAGTGCGCGATCTGGATTTAGTCCGGACTTCACGGGCTCTGGACACTGGGTGGAAAATCAAAAAAAAAAAAATATAGGGAGATAAGACGAAGGATGAGCGAGCTAGAAGATCAAATACATGCGAAATCACTTCAATACAATGTATTTGAAAGAAATTACACCTAATTCTGAATCCATGAATTCAAGATACATTTACTAGATGCGGCACATATATTAAAATATGAGGATCAAAATATGACACAAATGCTAAAATTTTTTTAGTTTTATTTAATATAATATCATTCATCATAATTAGACAATTGATTAATATATATGTATTATATATAGAATGTACTAATATGAAATTCTCATAATTCTTTTTTAAGTATGAACTCACTTAATTGATCAATAAGAATACAAACATCCTTAATCGTGTTTATTTTGATTATTGTCACCTGGCGCGTCGTCAGGCTACACTCATTAACCCCAAAAAATCTATTACTTAATATTGATAAAGTGCTCAAATATGGAAAAAAAATATTTTTCTTCTAAAAGAAGTAAAGCTATGTATCATATCCTATAAGTTATAAATCTTCAAAAACAATTACTCTCTTCCGATTAATTTAATTATCTATATAAACTTTTTGATATTCCATCTCTCAAATCACATGCTTCTTGACTATCATTCTTGAGGTTTTCCTTGAACAAATTATATTAGTTTTGCATCTTTGTTATAAAGGTATTCTAATCAACATTTTTTATAATTAAAGATCATATAGGTCATTTATGTGTAAATGCCTCATTTTCATCATTACAACATTTCTATAGTGACTCCTAGTCATTCATGATTTCTGACAATAAAAGTTTAATCACCTAATAGTTTATTTGGATTTTGTGTTGCCTACTGTGTCTAGAGACATTTGAAACTTGAAAAAAATTGACATCAGTCAAAAAAAAGGTAAATGGATTTAGAATAGATTTTTGATAGTTTCATCTATTTTGGAAGAATCATTCTAGGCTAATTATATAGTCGACTCAAATTATGAGATTCTTCATGTGAACTTGTGCCTTTAGGTGTTTTTATCATAACCCAAGCTAGGCCTAGGTTTGACACAGTGATTGAAATCTCAAAGTACCCCAATATAATCAAACTATCATTACATATTAATAAGCATACAAAAGATAATAAAAGCATCATCACAAGCTTTACTAGAATGGGATAATAGACCTCATCTCCACACCATAATAGGAATGAAATAAGCTAAATCCAAGAGAGAAAAAGATTATAGATTCTTTGCATAATATCCAACTGAAACGACGCCAAAAAGTGCCCTAAAATGTACCTCGAAAGTACTCAAAATCATAATTTTTATATATATCAAAATTCATGCGTGATATCGAAAATCCGACTTCATATTCTTGATCAGGGAGAAAAATTGAGTAGGACATGGGTCTACCCCCAATTTTAGAGCAACTGTAGCAAAATTTGAAAATCACAAAAATGTGATTTCCAAGGGCGCGCCAATGTGTTATTTTTGTGCCAGTTTTTCACTTCAGTCCAAGACTTTTGGGTCATGGGCCTAAAACTTCCCATATGTGAAAATACCTATACTTATCCATATTTCACCTTTATATCATACAAGACATTCCCCAATACTCTCTCAAACCCTTAGACTAATATTTCTCTCAAAATTTAAGTGTCCAAATCTCTTCTGGATCTTAAGGATTTCATCCAAGCTTGAAGTCTCCATTCAAATCTTCTTCGAGAAATTCTCCAAAGTAAAGGTATGTAGGTTTTAACCATTTGGGTTCTTTCACCCATGATACCCAGGCTTCCTTTTTACCTAAATTGCGTGATTATAAGTTGATTTACTTCTGGGTCTTATTATGAAGTTGCCTATGAACTATATTGCGATTTCATACACTTGTGACTGTTTGAGCATGTTTTGAGCTATGAATCTATGGTCTATTATTTGATTTGATAAAGGATTTTGATGTATATTGCATGAGGGTATTACCAAGTGTTGGTGAGTGGCTTTATATTGGATTTTCTTGCATGATTTCACTCTTGAATTGCATGATCTTACACTACTACTACTACATATCCACTAAGTATTTGATAAAATGTTCAATTTTGAATTCTTGAACTATTGATGATCCATTGCATAACCTAAGACTTGAGTAACTCTATGATGATGAAAGAAAGGTATATATATGATGATTTTCATGAAAAATATCTATTGTGATAAAAGTTAACCAATTGCCTAGTTCGGGGGGTAGTAGGCTCGAACTACCATGTTGAGGGGTATATACTTCAATCGCATAGATTAGGGGGTTGTAGGCCTGTGCTACCATGTTGAGGGGTAGATACCTCAATTACTTAGCTTGAGGGGTTGTAGGACTGTGCTACCATATTAAGGGGTATATACCTCATTCGCCTAGCTCGAGGGGTGGTAGGCCCATGCTACCACATTGAGAGAGGGGGGGGGGTATGTACCTCATTGCCGCACCAAGGAGGTAGTAGGCCTTGGTTATTTAATGATGGTCAACTTTTCACATGTAAAATGTTCTATATAAGCATTACTTTAAGTGTTATTCATTCATGTCATATTGCTAATATGCCATCTCTTGCTTATGATATTGCAATTGGGGCATCACTCACTCCACCACCCAACCTACGACTAGCAAATGAAAATTCAACAAAGTAATTAATTAATGAAATTGAATGCTTTTAAGAATGACTTTTAACAAGTATAATACTGGTGGACCGCTTCAAACCATTTGAAAGGGAATCGCTACTTTTTGCTTGTTATTGTGGATGCCGGTAACAGGAAAATGCTAAGATTGTATTTTTTATTGCTTTTGCTATCAAATCGCCCTTTACGCCCCTACACACATGGTTACCAGATACCCATGGAGAAGCACATTACAGTACTTGTATGCTTTTTTCCATGTAGGTTCTCTTATTGCATTGCATCCTACATACTTAGTACATTCAAATGTACTAACACATACTTTATGCTTACATGATGTTATCATGTACGGACCGGAGCATCACTTGATCCTCCTCCTCCACATGGCTAGTACGATCCTCTAAAAATTAGTTGGTGAGTTCGTAACTCCGAGGACGTGTTCTTTATATTCATGGTATGTATTAATCCTCTTTTTTTGGTGTATAATTTTGACTATGAGGGTGAGCCGAAAAGTTGTCTTGGCCCCCACTCTTATTTATATAGTAGAGGTATTGTTGGATAAGTTATGCAATTTTGTCATGAGCCTTGACTCTCTTGATTTAATGATGTCTTATGTCATAAAAGGCTTTCCCTTAGCTCCTTTTTCCCTTATTTCTATTCTTATTAATGTTGTTTAATGCTTTCACGATCAAGGATGTGTAATGATATGTAAAGAGGTTTGTTTGGGCTACCCATTCACCGTGTCACATCTAGGCCTTAGGCTTGGGTCATGACAAACTTAGTATCAGAGCACTAGGTTGTTAATGGTCCTCGGCATCCAACACACCACATCGATTAGAGTCTTGTTCATGGTTGTGTTGTGCAGCATAACTATGAGCAATAGGCTATGAGGCGCTTTAGGAAATATTTCCCTTCTTCATGGTCTAAGTCATGCTAGAGAGTTAAAGTAAGGTTTTCTCCCCCTAACGATTGTTCTTTGCTGTGTTATATTATGCCTCACATAAGAGAAAGAATGACCCACACTCCCGAGGAACAACTGACTCATGGTGAGATTTGGGATGCTCTCACTATGCTAGCACAAGTTGTGGCTAATCAAGTCAATCAAGGGGCCCAAGCCCCTCATGCTCCTATACCTGGATCTACGATGAGGGACTTTATGAGGACGAACCCACCGAAATTCTATGGATCAAAAGTGGATGAGGACCCTCAAGAGTTCATTGTTGAGGTTTATAAGGTTTTGGCTATCATGGTGTAAGGTCAGAAGAAAAGGCGGAGTTGGAGGCTTACCAACTCAAGAAGGTGGCACAATATAGTTTACTCAATGGAAGGAGGAGAAGGGGAACAACAGTGTGGTACTACAGGAGGAGTATAAGGCGACTTTTCTTAATAAGTTCTTTCCTCTTGAGCTCAGGGAGGATAAAACAATGGAGTTCATAAACTTGAGACAAGGGGAACTGAGTGTGAGGGAGTATACCCTCAAGTTTAACCAACTCTCTAAATATGCTCCTCACTTGGTTGCCTACCTGAGGGCTAGAATGAATAAGTTCATGATGGGTGTATTAACTTGGTGAGTGAAGAGTGTCGGTCTGTGATGTTGATTAGTGATGTGGATTTGTCCTGCTTGATGAGTTATGCCAAATAAATGGAGGGTGAGAAATTGAGGAAGAGAAGGAGGTATAAGGCTAAGAGGGCCTATTTTGGTAGTCGGTTCCAAAGTCCCAAAGGTGGTCAGTTTCATCAAGGCCAAGGGTCGTCTAATGCTACTAGTGGAAGGCTTGCTAATGACATCCCAAGGGCCCAGGGTAATGGTGGTATGGGTCCTAATTCTCTGTGTCCAAAATATGATAAAGGTCATGATGGCCCATGCTTGAGGTATACCAGTGCTTGTTATGGTTGTGGGGAAATAGGGCATAAGATGATAGCTTGCCCTTGTAATCGCAACAAGGGTAAGGATGTTCATCCTCAAGGCCAAGGTGCTAATGGGTTAGTTTGGAGAGAGATGGACAACAAGGGGGTGACCTAAGGCACAATCGATTCTATGCTCTACAAGGGAGGCAAGGGGTTGATAATATTCCTAATGTTGTCATTGATTTGTTAAAAGTCTTTGATTTTGATGTATATGCATTGATTGATCCGGGTGCCACCCATTCTTTTGTTACCCCCTTAGTTGCCAAAAAGTTTCATCTTGAACCCGACTTATTGTGTGAGCCATATAAGGTGTCTACTCCCATTGGTGCATCTACTGTTGCTAGCAGAGTCTATAAAATTTCCCCGTTTGTATTTTTCATAAATTGTTTCCATGTGACTTTGTTAAGTTGTGCATGCTAGATTTTGAGATTATTCTTGGGATTGATTAGTTGCATGCAAACTATACCTTTATTTATGGTAGAACTCGTAGGGTTAAATTTCAATTTCCAATGAACCCGTTCTTGAGTGGGAGAGCCATGATGTGGTGGTCAAGGGTAGATTCATCTCATGCATTAAAGCCCATAAGTTGATCTTTAAGGGGTGTCTTTATCATCTTGTGAGGGTTAGGGATATGAAGTCCAAGGCCCTTCCTATTGAGTCAGTTTCGATGGTAAATGAGTTCCTAGATGTATTCCCAAATGACCTTCCCAGTGTCCCTCCCTAAAGGGAAATAAATTTTGTTATAGACCTCCTTCCCGATACTCAACCCATTTCTATTCCCCCTTACCTAATAGCCCCAACAGAGTTAATGGAGTTGAAGGAAAAATTGAGGAATTTGTTAGAGAAGGGTTTTATTAGGCCTAGCTAATCACCTTGGGGTGCACTGGTGTTATTTGTGAAGAAGAAAGCTGGGTCCCTTAGAATATGTATTGAGTATCGACAACTCAATAGGGTCACCATAAAGAATAAGTATCCTCTTTCAAGGATTGATGATTTGTTTGACCAATTGCAAGGGGCTAGTCACTTCTCTAATATTGACCTTCGATCCGGGTACCAT
>JAOTQJ010000111.1:8343568-8355272 GCA_025642045.1 Solanum sejunctum | reverse complement strand
ACCCTCTTAAGCATTTAGACTCACATATTGCCCGTTAAGACGAGATTCAAGCACTTTCAAGAATTGACGCTAATTTGGCCAAAGCATAACATGATTTATTTATATAGCATTAGTACATATAAAATGTGGGGTGTTACAGGGACAAAATCCTGGGTAACCTACAATGAGGGTTAATACTCATCTCTACCAGGTTGACGGGGTGGCGTCGTCATCAACCTAGATGAGGATTTGTACTCATCCACCTAGATGAAGGTGAATACTCATCCACCTAAGTGATGGGGTGGCAACATCACTAACCTAGCAAGGGGTTCATACTTTGGAAATCTTGCTTGGTCTATTCTACACATATGTTATTCTATATGAGCATGGGTTACTAAAGCATGTTTTACTTATGCATCAATCATGCATGTCATATTGCTATATCATGCCTATTGCCTATTATTATGCATGACTGAATATGAAGCTATCTCTTGTTGGATTTCATCCTACATACTTAGTACATTCAAACGTACTAACGCATACTCTTGCCTACATGATATCACCATGTAGGACTCGGTGCCCAAGTTAATCATTCTCCTCCATGTGGCTAGACGGTGCTATTCCAAGCTTGTCGGTGAGTCCTCCATTTCAGGAATTTTGGTTTATGTTTTTCTCTTATCTATGTATTGAGACACTATCTTATGTTTTGTTTGACTGTGAGGGTGATCCCGATTAATTTGTCTTGGCCCCCGCTCTATCTATGTATGTAGAGGTGTTTGTTGGACAAGTTACATATTTATGATATGAACTACGATTCCTTGTCTTTTGATGTTGATGTGTTGCAAAGCAATCCCTTAGCCCCAGTGCCCCGCTCTATTCTACATATTTTTTACATGCTTCCACGACCAAGGATGTGTAATGACAAGTTAAGAGGCTTTTTTGGGTTCCTTCGGGTTCCCCATTCGTCGTGTCACGTCTAGGCCCTAGGCTTGGGTCGTGATATCTTACTACCTTAATACTTGGTACATTATAATACTCTCATAATATACATATTATCCATATTGTGTGTTCCTTATTTTGTTACTTATCTTGCATCCATTCTTCCATATTCTCAAATTTATCACCTTATACACACTTCCGCCCTTGGTCCACTCCCAACAATTAGTATCAGATCTAATTGTTCATTATGTTGACAGTTACTAAGATCGACATTGAGAAATTTGATGGCAAGATAAGTTTAAGCATATAAAGAATCCAAATGAAGAATGTTCTCACACAAAAGGGATTAAAGAAAGCTCTTGAGAGAAAAAGCTACGAAACCTTCGATTATAATGGATGAGCAATGGCAAGAGTTAGATGAGAAATCATTAGCTGCTATACAATTATGTCTCTCAAAGGAGGTATTATGTGACGTTGTTCACGAGGAAATGATAGCTGGGGTATGGACAAAGTTAGAGTCTCTTTACATGACAAAAAATCTTGCCAACAAGCTTTGTCTCAAAGAACGGTTTTATACTATTCGCATGGCTGAAGGTACTTCTATTCAAGCTTATCTTGATGAGTTTAATACTATTATTATTGATTTTGAGAATTTGTGTATTAAAATTGAAGATGAGGACAAGGTTGTTTTATTAATTGTCTCTTTACCTCCCTCTTATAAACACTTCATGAAAATAATGTTATATGACAATCATGATACTTTAATATTTGAAGATGTTAAAGCATCCCTTCTTTCTAAAGAAAAATTTGACCTTGAAGTTCATTCTGAAGATAAAGTCGAAGGACTTCATGTAAGAGGGAGGACTCATGGAAAAGTAAATAATCATAAAAGAAATTCAAGATCCAAATCTAGGGGGCATAAAGCCAACACAATTTGTCACTATTGCAAGAAGTCGGGACATGAAATTTCTAAATGTTATAAATTAAAAATAAGAAAAAAAGGAAGAAAAATACAAACAACCTCAAAAAAATGTCGAAGCCAGTCTCATTGAAACAGACTCAAAAGGTGACCCAGTGTTACTCCTATCTTCTTAAGAAGAATTTTAATGAATGGGTTCTTGATTCTGGTTGCACCTATCATATATGTTCTCACAAAGACTGATTTGCCACTTATGAATCCATTGATTGTGGCACTATTTGATGGGGAATGATCCCCTATGCAAGGCTATTGGGATAGGTTCAATTAAAATCAAGACACATGATGGTATATCCAATTATTAACTAAGGTTCGACATGTTCCCAATTTAAAATGAAATTTGATATCACTAGGTACTCTAGAAAAACTTGGCTATAAATTCTCAGCTGAAGGTGGAGTTCTGAAAGTCTCCAAAGGTGCCCTGGTTCTCCCAAAGGCCATTATAGATGGAAGTCTGTACATTTTACAAGGGCATACAATGACAGATTCTACAGCCATTTCATCCTCTCTTTCTGATGCTGATCACACTCGTCTGTGGCACATGTGCCTTAGTCATATTAGAGAGAAAGACATGGATATCCTGAATAGACATGGTCTTCTAGGCTCACCCGAAATGGGTAAACTTGATTTCTGTGAGCACTGCATTTATGGGAAACAAAAGAAAGTAAGTTTTACTACTGCTACTCATAGCTCTAAAGTTATTCTCGATTATGTCCACTCTAATCTATGGGGACCTTCTAAAGTCCCATCTTACTTAGGCAAGCACTTTATGATGACCATCATTTCTCTCGTAAAAATGAAGCTTTATCTGCCTTTAAAAGGTGGAAAGCTCTTATTAAAAATCAAATAGGGAGAAAGGTAAAGAAGCTGAGGACAAATCATGCTCTCCAATGCTAGACATAAAACACTTCTCGAAAGGCCTCAACAAATATAACTCTTCAGGAAAGAGCTCGCTGCATGCTCTCCAATGCTCATTTGTGGCATCGAGGGGAACTATGGATGAAAGTCTGTTCTACAGCAGCATATGTCATCAATTGATCTCCACACACTGCAATTAACTTTAAGATTCCAGAGGAAGTATGGTCAGATACACCTATCAACTATTCTTTCCTTAAAGTATTTGGCTGTACTACTTACGCTCATATTGATGATGAAAAATTAGCTCTAATAGCTATAAAATACATTTTTATTGGTTATTCTTCTGAATCTAAAGGCTATAGACTGTGGTGTCCTGAGACTAAGAAGATCATTCTTAGTAGAGACGTCACCTTCAATGAAAATGCTAAGCTAAAATCCTCTGGTTCGAAGTCTTCTATTTCTTCTTATACAGAAGATCAGGAAGGCATTGATGAGAAGGTGGAGCTAGAAACTAGAAGCCAATCTCCAATGATTAATGATATCTCTTCTTCGGACTCTCAACACTCTCAGCCCAGTCATGAAGCACAACAAGAGATACATGATCCAATTACTATTGATCATCCATAAGGTTCACAACAGGCAGATTATCGACTTACCAGGGATCGTTCGAAAAGGATAGTCATAAAATCTACAAAATACCCTGAACATGAATATATTTCTTATGCACTCTCAGTCATTTCAGGCTCATATGAGAAGAATGCCACAAACTTGTGCCAAGGTGGAGATTGTTAAGTGTGGCCCAATTTATGGCATAGAGAATAATCTAGAAAAGTCTGGAAGGATCTAGACATGTGTGAAATTCTCTAGAGGAGTTTGGAAGGTTCTAGAGACGTGTAGAGTTCTCTAGAGAAGTTTGAAAGATTCTAGAAGAATGTGGACCTTGAAGGAGGAACCTAAAAGGTTCCAGAGCATTCAAGATAGGTGTAGAGAATTCTTACACCTTGTAAATATCTAAGATATTTTGGTTGAGGTTTCTAGAGGCTTACCTGTAGCCATTGTATCAAATTGATCCTAGCCGTCCATTGAAGAGGTGGAGTAGTATATATACCTCCCTATGACATTCATTTGTAACCATCCAAGAATCCCAAAATCAAGAAGTAAAACATCAATACAAAGAGCTTCCTTTTATAACCACCTTCCATACTCTCTCATATTCTCCTTCACACACATTTCTTATTTATATTATGAGAGTTTGTTACTTTTCTTACTACCTTAATACTTGGTATATTATAATACTCTCATAATATACATATTATTCATATCATGGGTGTTCCTCATTTTATTACTTATCTTGCATTCATTCTTTCATATTCTCAAATTTCTCACCTTATACACACTTCCGCCCTTGCTCCACTCCCAACAACTAGGGTGAAGGAACTTAGGAGTCGTTTAGTTGAGAACAAATTATCCCAAAATAATTGTTCTAGGATATGTTATTATTGGATAAGCTATTTCACCCTGTATATGAGATATATCACTAAGGTATAAATAGTAGGATTAAAATTCTAGGACTGCCTAATACCTCTAACCAAATCCACGATAAAATAATCTGAAATTATTATACCTTATGGCTCACATCAAACAACTCCTTAGTGTGGGAATGATGATAATAAATACTTTGCAGTTAATATCTTTTCATGAAGGGATAATGATTGTGTATTAAATTTCGTTGGTATCTTGACATTTTCCTTGAATGGTTGACAACATTCTAAAGAAGTTTCCCACTTTCTTACTTGCTTGATCATAGAGGTGCAAATTAGGAAAAGGATCATTAACAAGGATTTGGCACTAGTAACCACCATCTAATATAACTTGAGCTCAATGATGGATAGTTTATTTGAGACTTTTGATGAATGGACAAATTTTAGGATGATCTTATCTTAATTAATTGAGCCGAGAGAGTTTAGGAGACTTAGAGATTTGTTAGTTTTGCATAGTGAGCAGACTTGAATGAATGGATAGTAAAGTAGATGTTTGAGTTCTGATATCTAAGAAGTATAAACCTAGTTTGCATTTATTATTGATAATCCAAGTAGTTAGTAGATACTCATAAAAACAAAACACATATTATACTACTTTGAATGTCAACATCAAATTAAAAAAGAAATCAAGTATGCTCTCTCTAGGATTCTCCCTCAATCAAGTTAGTTATTGTAAACAGATGTAGTTTGGGCGTTGAAGAATTAACTCCTACAACCAATAATTTTACTAATTCGAAGCATTAGACTTGTGCAACTAAACAACTAAGTATTAGGCTCCTCAAACTAAACAATTAGTTGTTTCCAAAAAATGTTGGTAAAGCCTGAGATTGTACAAACAATATTTAATATGAAGGGGAAATATAGCATAAAGTTTAAGTAGAAAATTTGAGAGTCAGTCATATTTTACAATCACACGATGAGTAATTTATTTCATCAGGGTTTTAAATACCAGGGGACTTGACAAAAGAGTAAATAAGGAGAAAGAAGAGAAACAGACAATTCTGTTTGTTTTATTAAGCTCAACCATTTCAAACCTAGGACGAGCATGCATCTTGCAAAGTGTTACCAACCTAACCCATGGCTTTTTCCAGTTACAGGATCGTGATAGCCAATATGGTCAACAGCACCAACACTCTTGAACAATCGCCTTTTGTTTATCTCTTCTACAAGAGAATGATGCAACAATTGACTACGTATATCAATCAGTGATCGTACCTTAGTCAATTTTGGGCGTTGATTATTCATTAGTGTTGTGTTCAGATTATTGGACAACATGCTTGTTTCAGGACAAAACCTTGTACTACATTTGCTTGTCCGCTGAGTAGGCTGAGATTCTGCTTTCTTGGAACCCATACAATCAGAATAATCTTCATGAAAGTTTATGTCATTGAAGGATCCATAGGAGTTCATTGAGCATTGAGAACTTGAATCATCATACAATCTCAACTCGGCTGCAATATGAATAAAAAAGACCATGGAACATTGAGTAACGTGCAATAAAATTAAGAAAATGCATTTTAATTGACCTATGGAAGTTATCACTCAGTATTTGATCACGTTTACTTAAAGGGGAAATAACTTCATTTACTCATTCTTGCTAATTCACACTCTATCTATTTCAATTTATTTGTCTGGTTTTAACTTATCATGAGATTTCATTTGAATCTTATAGCTTTGTACTAAAGCAATGTAGAATGTCCTTTAATCTTGTCATTTCCAATATGTCAGAATTATAGAGTCAACAAAAAAGGAAGGAAACCCTATTCTCAAACAACCTAAAAAGAAAAAGAAAAGCAAATAATTCAAAACATAAAGAGTTGTAAAAATCGTACTCTCAAGTTTACTAATAGTATATATATTTTTCACTTTTGGCAGACCACTGAAATAATTTTAAAGAATTTACTTTCATGAAAAGGATGAATGACTTCCATTTTGATCATATGTAAAACTTAAACATGAAACAATAAAGTGCACAAACCTTGAAGCCGATCATGGTCTAATTTTCCTTGATAGGAAGGGAGGAGACCAGAGAGAGAAAGCTGAGAAGAAGAATGGGAGAAAATGTAATTGAATGGATGGGGAGTGTTTTCATCATCATCTTCTACATAGGTGAAGCTATGTTGTTGTTCATAATTCCGAAGAGAGTGCGACCTCTTCCATGCTGGAATTAGAGCAGAAATCTCAGTGTTAATCATATCAGCAATTTGAAGAGGATCCCAATCTGTTATGTCTAACTCCTTCACCATTTCCGTGGCCACTTCCAATGCTGTGTCATGACAAATGTCGAAAGGGAAGAATATGTTCCTCGCTTGCCCTTAATGTAGAAAACTTCAATTAGTAAGCTTAACTAAAAGAGGGCAATATACAACTAGATAAGAAACCGACTAAGTGGAGCAAAATCACTTCATTTTTGGTAACTTGTCCAACTTTAATCAAGTATGACCAATTTGTTATCATGACTCAACGAGTTAAATCCAAGAAAATCAATCACACTATTGGATGATCAAAAGGTTCAGAATAAAGTAACTCAACAGTAAAAAGTATGCAATCTAGATGTAAACATATAAAATCAGATATGGAGATTGAGAATTATGTTAGGAAACTCCTGAGTTAATATAAAAAAGAATGAGAGGATAGCTAATTGGATTATGACCCCGTTATTTTACCAAACAAATTTGACCCTAGAAAATTTTGGCTAGTTGAGTAAATGATTCAAATAATATTGAGTTAATCAATTTTGACATTTTAAATTTAATCATAACCCATTTAGTTATTATTATTTATCAACAGATCCCGAATCATGCATAAAACAATATTTTCGAACTACCAAGTTTTAACTAAGAACTTTTCTTAATTTATGAAAAATAAAAGGTGAAGCAATACCATTCATTTGTAAAATTTGTACTTTGAGAAAGATCGTATCATCTTCAGGATTCATTGTTCCTGTGATTTTCATGTTTGTGCCACCTAGTACTGAATCATCAGGCTGAGAAGGCATAATTTTATCCTGTTTTCTGTTTGGCATAAACTTTTGACATGCCAAATTTATGAACGGAGATAAATCTTCATCTTCATCAACTGCGAGGAATGGATCCCTCAATAGCTCAGAAGCAGATGGTCTTTCAAAAGCAGGACTCAAGCATCTTCCTACAAATCTTTGGGCTTCTGCATCATTTATCTTGTAAAATGCTTTTGGTAGCTTTCCCTGTTGATAAAAAATATTTACATTACAAGTCTGATTTAACATGTTACCAAAGATTACCATACAATTTTTCAAATTATTACTGTAGCCAAGGATTTTGTGGCAATAATATAAAATGATTATTTATAATCAGCACTTTATATAATGCCACTAAAGGCTCTAGCGATTTTGAATGCAATGATATAAACACAATTGCAACAAAATATATTTGTGCCAATATATATTACGGCTGAAAAAGAAAACCTATTGCCACTAAATGTCTCTTTTGCTTGTAGAGAAGTATTACATAGAGTTATCTACAACTATATATACTTTTAAAATAATCTACTTTGTAAATAGTGAAACCACACTGATGATCTTACCGAGGTCACTTTCTTGTATATTTGAGCTGTATTTGAACATTCACTATATGGATACTCGGAAGTGAGCATTTCTAACACACACATGCCAAAAGAGTATACATCTACCAGTTCATCATAATCCTCTTCGTATAGTTCTGGTGCCATAAACTCAGGAGTACCTAACATAAGGAGTAATAACAAACGAATCGATCAGTACAGGTTTGGTCAAGCAAAATATGAAATTAATAGCAAAGTGATGAGGTAATCACCTATGACACTGTGAGCATGGTGTGATCCACAAAGTATGGTCGCTAATCCTAAATCACCAATTTTAACTTGGCCAAGATGTCCATTCACAAAGATGTTGTCGCACTTGAGATCTCGATGTATAACTGGAGGATCATGATAGTGCAAATAAGCAAGACCCTTGAGGATTTGGCGTCCCCAATTCTTAATCGCATGTAGGTGTACTCGTCTGTATTTGAGTCTATACCTACACCAAGGCAACAAAATTGTCTGTTAGCTTAAACATTTTGAAAACATGTATCCAGGATATATGTTAGTGTTATTAGGTCGGATATATTACTCTCTAAGAGTGCCAGAGGTAAACATTTCAGTAATGAAGTTGAAGGTTCTGGCTTCAACATTGATCCAACATGCATGGAATTTCATGATGGACTCATGATCAAGTTGTTTGAGCAGATGGACTTCTGAGTAGAGCCTTTGTAATTCTTCCGCTGACCTAAACATATCATTCAGTTTCACTTGGTTCCAAGCTACTTCCAATCCTAGTACCTCATCAAATGCTCTGTATACTATCTTTGTTGCTCCTTTCCCAAGGATATCTTTCAACTGCAAAACAAGACATCAATCATAATTAACTACTTTCTCCCTTTTAATTTAACCACAAGATTTAAAGGTCTACACATTTTAATTTAAAATTACAATATTAAAATTTTTACTATTTTGTTTCTTAAAACTACATAAATTAAATGAGAAAGAATACAATATATCATCCATTTAACTTGTCATAGTATAATTAAATTTAATTTCTCTGGAACCCAAGTAATTCTCTACTTGCTTATAAATCTGTACCCAAGTACTAGGAAACATATAAACATGACTGAAGCTTAATCTCAGTAAATTAGTAGTGCCAATTTAATCTCTTCTTTTTCATCGTTTAGAGTACTTCAGAAAGTATTTAGTCCCCTCTAAAATTAGAA
The DNA here is from genome assembly GCA_025642045.1 of Solanum sejunctum. NCBI lineage: Eukaryota > Viridiplantae > Streptophyta > Magnoliopsida > Solanales > Solanaceae > Solanum > Solanum sejunctum. The sequence goes on along the minus strand of JAOTQJ010000111.1, from coordinate 8,346,213 downwards.
TGCGGAAAACTAGTAGTATACACTAAAATCAAACATGATTAGCTAGCTTAGGATATTTTATTTTTAGACTCCAAAAGTCAATTGGCAAAATCCCTATACCACACAAGTTTGGCTGGCTTCATCACCTACAATACTAAATAAAAGGTGGAATATTTTATCACGGAAGAACCACTCTAGAGGTCCCCTTGTGTACAATTGACAAATAAAAATTACATACTATACTATACAAGTCAACTTGCTTCTTAATTAATTACTAATTATGAGGTCGGCCATTTGGATGTTTTCAACTAATATTTGCCGCCCTATAGCGTGCTGATAATCAAAAGACAATTTCTAAATAGTGATGTAGGACTAGGTTGAGCCACATTTCAATTACTCCATCGCTACCTAGTTTTTTTATACTAGCAAATTATTTTAAGAAAACATCACAAAATTATTTTTTTTTTAAATCTTGATCTAATTAAGAAGAGAATGGGTTTGATTTTGTTTTTTTTTTGAAAAAAGAGTTACCAACTTGTAAATCCAAAAGTGGAAACGTATTGATTTTGATGGAGTAATTCCCAATGATTTGAATTTTAATTTATCAAAATTGATCAAGTGCAAAGCAACCATAAATGATATGAAAAACTTACACGTCCATAGCGTTTGGATGAATCCATTTCCACATATTCCAACTCCGAATTTGTTTGATTAAAATCAAGCATTTCATTCAATCCAACTTTATGCATGGTGAGCCAAAACCCCTTATAGGAAGCAAACAATTCCACCACAAGAAAAGCTCCTAGCAAGCAACTATTATATATATCATTATCACTAAACTTTATTAGACCAAAAGTATAATTCCGCAAAGACGCTAAAGTTACTGCTACGAAATCCGAGGCTTTCCTTCGTGATTTTCGTAAGAGAAAACACCAAATAATAGCCAAAAGAGCCTTGAGTAATCAATCCTTAGCATAATCCAAGACATCGCTACAGCTTCACGTGATAACACGTAATCCCCACAAATCATTTATCTTTTAGATATATTTAGAAACAAGAGCAATAAGTCTAACACAAAATCAGAGTAGACAACAACTTCTCAAGGATTCAGAAAAGTGGGGTTTTGACCAGAGATATATCTAAACTTGAAAAATCTATGGCCATGTTTTGGAAGTGACATTTTTTTTTCTCCTTTAATTTTTTGGGTGGTAAATGATAATCACACAGGGTGTGAGATTTGGACCAGAGATCGATGGGGATCGAATCTATAATTGGAGAGAAAGGAGATGGAGAAAACTTTTATGTCTTTGTTTGTGTATAGAAATTGCAGGGTGAATTGGAGTGATTTTAGAACAAGACTTTTGGGATTAACAAAAGGGTGGGGCGTTTTGCTGAAGTCTGACCTTTTTGAGATGACTTCATTACTGTGCCTCCTCTTTTATTTGGATGAAAAATACATGTCATAAATTTAAAGGATCTCTCTCGAAAGTCGACTTTCTAATTGAATTTGGTATAGTTATATTATCTATTTTATTTGATTGGTCAACATATAATTGATATAGTGTAACACTTCAATTTATAGGATGAGGTCGTGAATCATAGGTAATTATATGGCATAATCACAAACTAATTATATTTTAATTTCTATTTTTCTAGTTTTTATTTTTTTATTTTTACTATTTTAAACTTTTTTTTTATTATCTATACACACACATATATATCATCATTACTAAGATGAACAAATAAGCAGCTTAAACAGGCATACAGGCACCTCTTAGTCAATATGCCTGTTTGAGTTACCTGCTTCTTTAATGCTATTATATGAGACCCGCAAAAATAATTTGTGGGTTCATTAATTTAATATTTTCAAAGAAAATTTATTATATTTCTTCAACTACTACTATTATGATTTTACACTATTGCTTCAATTATGATTTTACAATATTAGTTGCGATAAATTATTTTTATGAGTTTCTTAATTTAATATTTTCAAAGCAGCTCGATTATTTATTTCTAAGCAGCTCAAGCAGGCACCTCTTCGTCAACATGCCTGCTTAAGCTGTCTACTTCTTCGCTGCTATTATATGGAACCCGTGGATTTATTAATTTAATATTTTCAAAGCAGCTTCATTATATTTCTTCAACCGCTACAATTATGATTTTACAATATTGCTTCAATTATGACTGTACATATTAGCCGCGATAAATTATTTTTGGGAGTCTTTTAATTTATATTTACAAAGGCGCTTGATTATTTATTTTTGTGAATTTCTTAATTTAATATTTTTAAAGCAGCTTGATTATATTTCTTCGGCTGCTTCAATGTAAGACCCACTAAAAAAACTTGCAGCTCAAGCAGGCACCTTTAAAGCAGTTTGATTGCATTTATTCAGCTGCTTCTAAATCTAATAATTAATAACTTTAAAATTTTAAAATGCATACAAAAAAATCTATTTGCATCACAAAAATTGAGATTAAACAATATTTGTTCGGCTCGTGCGGGCACGGGCACTCATGACTAATACATACGTACATACATTATATATATATATATATATAATAATAATAATAATAATAATAATAATAATAATAATAATAATCCTAAAAGTCATTTTTGATATTTTTAATAAAATTATCATTTTACCCCTCCGGATAGTTACCTTGAG
>JAOTQJ010000111.1:8317179-8343468 GCA_025642045.1 Solanum sejunctum | reverse complement strand
GGAATAATCATGTACATAAGCTCATTTCATCATCATAACATCATTCATATCATATCTCATGCTTTGGACCTTCAATTACCTTGGGGGTGTGTAATAGGGGTAAAAGAGCATGCAATTTAGAAATGAAATCATGCAGGAAAATCAGTGGTAAAACCTTTAGTCAACACCTTGCACCATCCCTAAGACATTCATATCAAAACCTCTCATCAAATCCAACATTAGATCCAAGATTTGAAGCTCAAAACATGCTAAAACAACCATACTTTCATAAACTAAAGTCACTGTGCTATAAATTTCTCAATATACAGACCTATATGTAAAATAAACTTTAAATCATGCAATATTAAGTAAAAGAGGATTTAGGCACCATGGGTGAAAGGATCCAATGGTTCAATACCACATACCTTAGCTTTGGAGAAGTTCTTGGTGAAGGTTGACAATGGAGACTTGAAGCTTGAAGAGAATCCTTAAATCCGGATGAGGGTTTTGAGTCATGGAATTTGGAGTAAAAATATTGCAAAGTGTTTTGGCGAGTATTGGAAAATATTTAGAATGATATAAGGGTTAAATTTGACTAAGTATAGATAAAAACACGTTTGGAAAACTTGGGCCCAACACTTAGAATATTTTGGACCGCACTTAAAAAGCTGCCAGGCAACAAAAACATCTCCACGTCGTGGAGAGCACGTGGAGTGGAATTTACACTAAGGCATGGCCAAGGCACATTGCGGAAGCATCGAGGAAAGCTCACTGGATATCATCACTTAAAAATTTATAATTGTTATTCTTTCGCTCTTAAATCGAGGTTAGACCCTATTTCACCTAATTTTGACCCTGTAATCACAAATATGAAGTTGAATTTTTGAAATAATGAACAGATTTTTAGATATAAGGAAATCAAAAATTCAGGCATTTCGAGGCACTTTTTGTGGCACTTTTTGGGATCGTTTCAATATCTCTCCCTTGGGAATATTCGTCCCCGAATGTAAAAGAGATTTATAAGACAAGAGTGATCATGAACAACACCGCGCCAACAAGAATGCAATAGATCATGTAAAATACTATTTTTAAATTCTCAACATAAGTGTAAAATCATCATAAGTTTACCACCTTAAACATGAATGCATATGAATGACATAGGGGTTGGAATCTAGGACTTCAAAACATATATGAGACTTAGGATTAGTACCTTGGGCTTGAGTGGAGTGGAAAAGATAAGGATACCGCTTTTGTATGTTTGCTTCGTCCTCTCAAGTAGTACTTTTGACTTGTGGTTCCTCCAAAGGACCTTAACGAATGCTACCTCTTTGTTTCTCAATCTCTTTACTTGCCTATCCAAGATATGAATCGTAACCTCCTCATAAGTTAAGCTATCTTCAACAATACCCACAACATCAAGAGGCACAATTGCATTAGGATCACGAACACATTTTCTCAACATAGAGACATGGAATACTAGATGAACCAAATTCATTTTACTAGGCAACTTCAACTCATAAGCTACCTTGCCAACCCTCTTTATCACTTCATAAGGACCAACATACCTTGGACTCAACTTCCTCTTTTTGGCAAAACGGACCACACCTTTCATTGGAGAAACCTTCAAATAAACCCAATCACCCACTTGGAATTTTAGGTCTCTTGTTCTTACATCGGCATATTATTTTGACGGCTTTGGGTTGTCCTCAACTTTCCCTAATCATCTTAACCTTCTCAAGGGCATACATAACCAGATCAGGTCCCAATAAAGCCATTTTTCCAACCTCAAACCAACCCACCGGTGATCCACAACGTCTTCCATAAAAAGCCTCAAATGGAGCCATACTAATGCTAGAGTGGTAGTTATTGTTGTAGGCAAACTCAATCAATGAAAGATGGTCATCCCAACTACCCTTAAGCTCCAAGACACAAGTTCTAAGCATATCTTCAAGTGTTTGAATCATCCTCTTGGCTTGGCCATCCGTTTGAGGGTGAAAGGTCTTTAAGGTGAACTTTAGTACCAAGATTCCTTTGAAAAAGATCTCTAAATGCATGAAGTAAATTGTTCACCACGATCTGATATGATGGATAAGGAACCCCATGCAACCTCACTAACTCAGGGATGTATAACCTTGCATACTCTTCAGCTCCATATGTAGTCTTGACCGGTAGAAAGTGAGCTGATTTCATCATCCTATTAACCACAACCCATATGGAATCCAAACCATTTCTAGTCTTGGGCAACCCAATCACCAAGTCCATATTAATCATCTCCCACTTTCAAGTAGGAATCTCTATGTCTTAGGTTAGGTCATCCGACCTTTGATGCTCGGCTTTGACTTGTTGACAACTATGGAAACTGAAAAAAAAATTTGGCAATATCTCTGTTCATGCCTCCCCACCGATACACATCTCTCGAGTCTCTATATGGTGGAACCGGGGTAGATAGAATAAGAGGAATTATGGGATTCATCAAGAATTCTCTCCCTCAAACCACCAACACATGGCACACACAACCTACCTTGGTATCTAAGGGCCCCATCTCGCCCATGGGAGAAACCCTTTACCTTGCCCTCTTTCACCAAGGCCTTGAACTCTAGTAAGGAGGAGTCTAGATCTTGTTTTGCTATCACCTCATCAACGAAAGAAGATTTGGAACCATCAACAATAACAACACCATCACCCACATCTTCCAACCTCACCTCCACTAGCCAATCTATGCACCTCCCTAGCCATCCCCCCATCACCACCATCCACATGAACTAGGATACCCATAGACACCTGACTCAATGCATACACCATAACATTAGCCTTACCAGGATGATAATGCACACTCATGTCATAGTCCTTAAGAAGTTCTAGCCACCTTCTCTGCCTCAAGTTGAGATCTTTTTGAGTGAAGACATATTGAAGGCTCTTATGATCTTACGATCGATGAAGACATTAATATGCACCCCATATAAATAATGACGCCAAATCTTTAATGCAAATACCACGACAGCTAATTCAAGATCATGGATAGAGTAGTTCCTTTCATGTACTTTGAGTTGCCTAGAAGCATAGGCTATGACCTTACCATTTTGCATTAACACACAGCCCAAACCAACTTTAGATGCATCACAATACACCACAAAGCCCTCAAGCCCATCTGGTAGTGACAATATAAGAGCGAACACAAGTCTATCCTTTAATGTTTGGAAGTTTTTCTCATATTCATCAGTTCATACAAACTTTACCTTATTTTGAGTCAATTTTATCATAGGAGAAGCAACGAAGGAGAACCCATTCTAGTAACCCGCAAGGCCCTCCTAATATCCGACGGGGTTAATAGTCTAGGCCAATTCCTAATCACATCGGCTTTCTTAGGATCCATTTTTTTACCATCCCCCGACACCATATGACCCAAGAATGTAACCTCCTTCAACCAAAATTCACACTTGTCATATTTAGCATACAATCTCTCCTCCGTCAATCTTTATAACACGAACCTCAAATGACCCATATGCTTCTCTCTACTATGAGAATAGATCAAAATATCATCAATGAAGACCACAACAAAAGAATCAAGGTAGGATTTAAAGATCCTATTCATTATGTCCATGAAGATGGATGGTGCATTAATCAACCTAAAGGATATCACCACAAATTCATAATGTCCATATCTAGTCCAGAAGGTCGTCTTGGAAATATCACATTCCCTCACCCTTACTTGATGGTACCCGGACCGAAGATCAATCTTAGAGGAAACACTAGCCCCTTGCAATTGGTCAAACAAGTCATCAATCCCTGGCAGAGGATATCTATTCTTTATAGTTACCCTATTGAGTTGTCGACAGTCAATGCACATTCTAAGTGACCCATCTTTCTTCTTTACAAATGACACTGGTGCACCCCAAGGTGATTGGCTAGGTCTAATAAATCCCTTCTCCAACAAATCTTTCAATTGCTCCTTTAACTCCTTCAACTCTATTGGGGCCATACGGTAAGGGGGAATAGAGATAGGTTGGGTGTCGGGAAGGAGATCTATGCCAAAATCTATATGCCTTTTGGGAGGAACACTGAGAAGGTCATTTGGGAAGATATTAATAAACTCATTTACAACCGGAATCAACTCAATGGAAGGGACTTTGGACTCCATATCCTTGACTCTCACAAGATGATACAAACACCCTTTGGAAACCAACCTATGGGCTTTAATTTATGAGATGAACCAACCCCTCACTACCACATCATGACTTTCTACTCAAGGACAGGTTTATTTGGAAATTGAAACTTGAACTACAGATTCTACAATCAATAGAAGTATAGTATGCATGCAACCAATCCATTCCAAGGATAACATCAAAATCAACCATATCTAATTCAACAAGATCATAAGGTAAAATTTTATGCAAGATGCAAATCAGACAATTTCTATACACCCTCCTAGCCATAATATATGCAATAATAGGAGTAGACACTTCATATGACTCATGCAACAACTTCGACTCAACATTGAACCTTTCAGCAATAAAGGGGGTAACAAAGGAAAGGGTGACAGGCGGATCAATCAAAGTATATACATCAAGATCAAAGATTTTCAACATACCAGTAACAATATGGGGGACCTCACTAACCCTTTGCCTTCTATGTAGAGCATAGAATTGATTATGCCTTGGGGCACCACCTTTACCCAATAGAACTGCATTTGCACCCCAAACTTTGCCACGATTTCTTGGACAATCAACACTTTTGTGACCAAGCTCTCCACACTCAAAACATGCATTGGAATCCTTCAAACATGGGCCCTTATACATCTTCCCACAGGTAGTACACATATCATTAGGAGACACACCAAAATGCCTTGAGGCCTAGGGAAGTCATTGGCAAATCCCCTATTTGTAGCAATAGGAGGCCTTTGGCCTTGAAATCTAACACTCTTTTGAAACTTTCCCTCAAAGTGGGCTCTCTTGGCCTCGTGGACCCTCCTCTTTATTAACTTTTCTTCTTCTATTTACTTGGCATACGTTATCAACCGAGACAAGTCCATATCACTAATAAGCAAGGCAGACCGACTCTCTTCACTTACCAAGTCAAAAAAACCCATATAATAAACTTATTCATCCTTGGCCTAGAATTGGCCACCAAGTGAGGAGAATACCTTGAAAGTTGATTAAATTTGTGGGCATACTCCCTCACACTCATGCCACCTTGTTTCAAGTTCATAAACTCAACCAACTTTTCTTCCCTAAGCTCAAGAGGGAAGAACCGATTAAGGAAGGCCAATTTGAATTCCTCCCAAAGTACCACATAGTTATTACCCTTCTCACCTTTCCATTGATCAAACCAAATTTGGGCCACTCCCTTGAGTTGGTACAACTCCGCCTTCTCATTTGTCTAACACCCATGATCAACAAGATTTTGTAGACCTCATCAATAAACTCTTGTGGATCTTCATCCACCTTTGACCCATTTAAAAATGAAGGATTCATCCTCATGAAGTCTCTTATCCTAACTCCCGGGGTAGTAGCATGAGGGGCTTGGGCCCCTTGTTGGACTTGATTGGCCACCACTTGGGCAAGCATAGTAAGGGCGTCCAGGAGCTCACTATTGGTAGATTGCTCCTCAGGAGTTTGGGCCCGTGTTCCTCGAGTATTCGGTATGATCTAGCATAGTAAGGAACAATCATTAGGGGGGATACTTATCACAATTCTATAGACGACTTAGTACATAAAGAAGGAAAATAGTTTCTAAAATGCCTTATAGCCTCCTAGTCATAGTCATGGCATGCTTCACAACTATGAGTAGGACTCTAGTAGACGCGGTGTGTTGGACTTAGAGGACCTATCAACCTAGTGCTCTGATACCAAGTTTGTCACGACCCAAGCCTAGTGCCTAAACATGACAAGGCGAATGTGGAACCCGAAGGAACCCCAAGCAAGCCTCTGAACTTGTCATTATACATCCTTGGTCGCGAAAGCATGTAAAAGACATGTAGAATAGAATGGGGCATTGGGGCTAAGGGAAAGCTTTGCAACACATCAACATCAAAAGATAAGGAATCATAGTTCATATCATAAATATATAACTTGTCCAATAAATACCTCTACATACATAGATAGTGTGGGGGCCAAGACAAACAACCGGACTCACCCTCATAGTCAAACAGAACATAAGATAGTGTCTCAATACGTAGATAAGAGGAAAACATAAACCAAAGTCCCCGAAATGGAGAACTCACCAACAATCTTGGAATAACATCGTCTAGTTATGTGGAAGAGGATGATCAACTTGGGCACCGAGTCCTACATGGTGATATCATGTAGGCAAGAGTATGCGTTAGTACGTTTGAATGTACTAAATATGTAGGATGAAATGCAACAAGAGATAGCTTCATATTCAGTCATGCATAATAATAAGCAATAGGCATGATATAGCAATATGACATGCATGATCAATGCATAAGTAAAACATGCTTTAGTAATCCATGCTCATATAGAATAACATATGTGTAGAATAGACCAAGCAAGATTTTCAAAGTATGAACCCCTTGCTAGGTTAGTGATGTTGCCACCCCATCACTTAGGTGGATGAGTATTCACCATCATCTAGGTGGATGAGTACAAATCCTCATTTTGGTTAGTGAGTACAAACCTCCATCACAGTTAGTGAGTACAAATCCCCATCTCGGTTGATGATGATGCCACCCCATTACCCTGGTGGATGAGTATTCACCCTTATCTAGGTGGATGAGTATGAACCATAATCTAGGTTAATGACGACGCCATCTCGTCAGCCTGGTAGAGATGAGTATTAACCCTCATTCTAGATTACTCGGGCTCTTATCCCCCTCGGATTGGGCATGGTCTATACAACACTTTATATAGTATTTTTCATAAGCTCTAATTCAATATATTATGTAGGAATAATCATGTACATAAGCTTATTTCATCATCATAACATCATTCATATAATATATCATGCTTTGGACCTTCAATTCCTTAAGAAACCATAGCTGAACATTTTATCAAATACATTGGAGTGTGTAATGGGGGTAAAAGAGCATGCAATTTAGAAATGAAATTATGCAAGCAAATCAGTGGTAAAACCTATAATCAACACCTTGCAACACCCCCATGACATTCATATCAAAACCCCTCATCAAATCCAACATAAGATCCAAGATTTGAAGCTCACAACATGCTTAAACAACCATACTTTCATGAACTAAAGTCACTGTGCAACAAACACATCTCCACTAGGTGACAAACACATCTCCGCATCGTGGAGAGGACGCAGACTTGAATTTGTACTAAGGTGCGCCCAAGGTTCATTGTAAAAGCATCGCTGAAAGCTCACTGGAAATCATCACTTAAAAATTTATAATTGCTATTCTTTTGCTCTTAAATCAAGGTTAGATCCTATTTTACCTAATTTTGACCCCTGATCACAAATATGAAGTTGAATTTTCAAAATAATGAACAGATTTTTAGATATAAGGAAATCAAAATTCTGGGCATTTTGAGACATATTTTTTAGGAACTTCGTGGGGTCGTTTCATAAGAAAAGTAATAAACTCTCACAATATAAATAAGAAATGTGTGTGAAGGAGAATATGAGAGAGTATGAAAGGTGGTTATAAAAGGAAGCTCTTTGTATTGATGTTTTGGTTTTTAATTTTGAATTCTTGGATGGTTACAAAATGGATATCATGGGGAGGTATATATATACTACTCCACCTTTTCAATGGACAGCTAGGATTAATTTGATCCAATAGCTACAAATAAGTCTCTAGAAATCTCTACCAAAATATCGTAGATATGTACAAGGTGTAAGAATTCTCTACACTTATCTTGAATGCTCTGGAACCTTCCAGTTCCTCCTTCAAGCTTCACATTCTTCTAGAATCTTTCAAACTTTTTTATAGAACTCCACACGTCTCTAGAACCTTCCATACAACTCTAGAGAATTCCACATATGTCTATATCCTTTCAGAATTTTCTAGATTATTTTCTATTCCATAAATTAGGTCGTACTTAACGCTAGTTATGAGTTTAGCTACTCGGATAACTATAATAAATCAAATTACTCAGAACTCAAGTGTAGAAAAAAATAATAATGATCTTTGATTAATTTATGCAATTCTTGAAAGAGAATCTTGTTTAATCCACAATAATATACAAAAACTATGATGTATACTGATGTCGCTCAAATAATACCTCTTTTAAGTTCGAAGTGTAGGTGGTCATCAACAAAGTATAAACCCAACAAGAGTTGAAGTCGATCCCTTGAGGAACAATGAGGGTGGTTGAAGAAATAAAGAATATGTAAAGCGTCATATCAATAGAACTAGCATATGCATAATATAGGATGTTACAGGTTATGCCTGACTTCTTAAATGAAGTGTCAAATCCATAATTTCAATCATTAGCAATTTTATCACTCAATAGTATGTTCATATGTAATTTTTTTATTAAGGTTGTAAACATTATTATAAGTCTTTATGTATTTAATATGCAGGTCAACTTTTGTTTTTCTAGACTAATCCAGTCAGTACCATCTACCTTCCACCAACACAGATAATGGGTTGCTCTACTCTCTTAGACTTAGTGGGAAGAGTTCTTCCAATATGTATAAGTGAAACTTGGTTCTTATTCGAAATACGTGTGAAACTCTTTAACTAAAATGATTTTTCATAATTAGAGGTAGCATCTTGGATGGTTATTATGTGATATTCTGTTTTACAGTCTAATGAATATATGAGATTGGGTTATTTGAATTTTTTGTATTCAATTTTCTTTTTTTCAATTGTATCTCACTAAAAATACAAGAGGAAATTTCGAAGATCTTCCCCATATAACTTGTGATAGAGTTACCATCCTTTAACCTAGATGACTCCTCCTATACTTCCCTTCCCTTGTTTAGTGTTAGTGGATCCATCAAAACAAGATATGCATTACATGAAGCTAATGAATGTTTCATTGGTTGTATTTAAAGGTTCGACTGAATAAGAGGCGAGATGATCATCAACGTGAAACTTTCAAAGAATATGCTACTCTCACGTAGGCTTAATTATTGATAATTATGTATAGTTGACTTGGTACTACTAAAAGGTAAACTATATTTCAAGACTTGGCGCGAATATGGGTCAAAAATGTTGATTCAAAAAAAGAAAGAAAATCAGCGCGATAGCCAACTACCAGCACATAATGGAGTATTATTTACAAACTTATATTGGATGAGACAAAATCATCCGTTACAATTATTCGTTTAGATTTTCAAGAAACAATGATTCAACATAATATTAATGCATATCCAAATAGATTGAAAAATAAAGGATGGATATTATTTTTCAAATTATATGACAAATACAATATAGATACATTTTCACAATTAGTAAATCTCAAGAGACATACACGTACAACACATGTGAAGTGAATCTTATATATATAAGAGAATGTGGCACTCTCACATAATTCTTATTTATTGTTTCTTAAATAATTTAATATTTTAAAAATTAATTAAATAGTCCAATAGAAGTTAGAAAACTCAAACAACTTCGTTTAACATTAAACGGTACTTTAGCCTATCACAATCATTCGAAAAAGTCACAACCCTTTAAAAAGTCATAACCCTTTGAAAAAGTCATAACTCTTTGAAAAAATCATGATTCTTTGAATTCGAAAAAATCATAGCTCTTTTGAAAAAGCTACAATTCCTTGAGAAAGTCACAATATAATTCATAATTCTTCGAAAAAATCATAACTTTTTTAAAAAGTTACAAATTTTTGAAAAAGTCACAACATTTAGAAAAAGACACAATGCTTCAATACAAAAAATTATCTACTTTTAATATAATATAATATAATTAAATAAATATAATATAAAATATAAAAATACATAAAATTGAACTTTAAGTTGGGGGTATTATAGTAATCTCCTTAGAAAAGTTATAACGCTACGAAAAAGTCACAACCTTTCGAAAAAGTCACAATCCTTGGAAAAGTCATAACTCTTCGATAAAATTATAATTTTTCAAAAAAATCATAACCTTTCCAAAAGTCACAATTCTTCAATGTGAAAAATTATCTAGTTTCAATGTAATATAATATAATATAATATGATTAAATAAATATAACATAAAATATATATTAAATTTTTTTTTTTTAAGTTGGGGTATTATAGTAACCTCTTTAGAAAAGTCACTACCCTTTGAAAAAGTCACAACTCTTCGGAAAAGTCACAACCCTTTAAAAAAGTCACAACTCTTCGAAAAAGTCATAATCCTTCAAAAAAAATCATAACCCTTCGGAAAAGTCAAAACCCTTCAAAAAATTCTCAACCCTTCGCAAAAGTTATAGCTCCTTGGAAAAGTCACAACTTTTCGAAAAAGTCACAATCCTTCAATGTGAAAAATTATTTGCTTTCAATATAATATAATTAAATAAATATAATATAAATATAAAAAAAATATACTAAACTGATTTAAGTTGGGAGTACTATAGTAATTAACATTCAAGTTAGGAGTTCTTTTAAAAGAATATAGTATAATATATAAGAAATATACTAAATTAATTTTTTAAGTTGGGGGTATGATAGTAACTTAACATCCAAGTTAGGGAGTTCAAACACTAGTGAAAAACCAATTATATCGAGAAATAATGTTATAATCCAAAAATATAATTGAAGATAACTAGAATTTTAATAATATTACATTAATAAAAGTTCTTGAGATAAATTTAAAATGTTAAATTTTCTATAAAGAAAGAACTTAATAACTTTAAAGTATTTTATTAATTTTAATATTAAGATTATAAACTTAATTTATTACCATGGGGTCAGGCTAATTAGTATAAGTAGTGCTATATAAGTCTAGAGACCAGTAATAATAAAATATCAAGACAACAGGAAATATAGGCAAAGAAATTGGGGGGGAGATTTTGGTTTTCTTCAAACTTACGTAGAAATGAACTGAAATAACTTGTTATTTATAGAAGGACCAAAGTTGTTTGTATATCGCCTACTTACTCAAGAGACTAAGATAATGAACAACAATGCAGTGCATTTGAAACAAAATCATTTTTCGTAAACGTTCTTGAGAAACATAAATATCATATTCTCCTTGGCCAGTATCAGGGGTGGCAAAATTAAATCCAACCCGTCTAATCCGTTGAAATTTGGACGGATTAATAACTCGTCAATTATTAGTTCAATCCATCTTAACCGAACTCATTTCAACCCACTTAAAATTGGATTAATATGCAACCCGAATTGACTTAAGAGATATCTTGTCAAAATATTTTCAAAACACTTTTTTTTAATTTCATATATTTTATATAGCCATAATAAAGAAAAATATAATTTAATTAAGTATTAAAATATTGAAAAAACCAAATAAAATAAGTAAAACTTAATAAAAAATTGGGTCAGATTGGATCTTGACCCGCTCTATAACCCGTTTTGACCTAAACAAATTTGAGATGATTTGGATCTTGACCCATTTATTATTTTGACCCATTATAATTCACTCAAATTTGACACAATTCGCTCCATTACCATCCCTAGGTACTCAGGACTCCATCAATAGACATTTTCTAAGACGCTTAAAAGCTTATTTCTGCAGACAAATAGCATATTTCTTGCCTTCTTCAAAATTCAACAGGCCGTCAGTCGAACAAAATAAACTAGGGTCAAATCATTTCAGAATAGTTAAAATTTTTAATCTCTTTGTCATTTAAAAAATTGAAGAATGAATATTTGAAAACGTAGTTTTGAATGCTATTTGGGACCCTACCTGAAAAGTGATTGTTGGAACCATTTACTCGTAGCTTACCAATTATAGTTAATTTACAAACTGAACCTCATTTGCCTTGTGATATAATAAAATCTTCATCTACTGTTCTAGAGTCTCAGAGGTTGTAAAATCAAAGAGAGAATATGCTAAACGAGTTCAATCTTCATGATTTTTGACACAGAAACAATCTTCTAAAACCAGAATAACTAAGGGATTTTCCATTCACTCTCCATCTGTTACAAATGATGCACTTAATCACAAAGTCATCTTATGACAAGTCTACGCACAGCCTCATAAAGAAAACCTATGATTTTAACATCATATACAAGTGCACCTCACATAAACACATCATCTGTAATAATGTACAAACACCTTGAATGAAATTACAACTCAAAAATTAATGGTACATCATGTATTTGACCATGAGGCAGAAATGCCTGGATCATACTTTTTAGCACAACAGCAGGAGCATCTCCACAACCCACATTCAGAAAGACAAAGGAGGGAAATCATCTTCATCTTTTAGATGGTATGATGACTTGAGGGTGACCCTGAATGTGTAAAAGCAAGCTTAGGAAGTTTGTGATTCAATACTATATGAGTTACTACTAATCAATGGCACTCATACCTATCAACTTCCTTACTAAAAAAAGGATTTGACCTCTGTATTGCTGGTATTGGGGATACTGGGCTGGACTGTTGAGTAGGACAAGGAACAGCTCTTTGTTGCCTACTCCTTCCGGAGATGCTTGTTCCCAAAGGCACAAAGCCAACCGAACCAAATTCAACCACTCTCTCATTCTGCAACACCAGACCAGTCCTATGGTGTCCCCTCCCATGAGTGGATAATAAAGAGCGGACATCACTTTGATCAGCAGAAGATTCAGACTGCAACTGCTCATGGAAGCTTCTCTCAAGTGTGTGCATCTCCGTGAAAGTTGCCTGTCCATTTGTTCGGGGAGATCTCAATCCTGCCTGATGTCTACCCTTCACCACTGATGGCCTATAGCCTTGTGGAGGACGATTCTGCAAAAATTAAGCCATAAATAACTTACTAAACAAGGAAGATATTTTTGCTCACAACAGAAAGAAATGTATGCATGGGACAGGCATCCACATGTGCAATGACTATTACACGTGAGCCCCACATATTTAAAATGTCAATAAACAACAGGTAGAACATGAGTATACCAAGTTTGGGAAGTATGTCCCAGTTCCCCGTTGCTTTGGCATCTCTTCCAAGGCATAAGGAATACCATGCATTAACATTGGATTGATGGGGTAAAATGCTTGACTTGGGATAACACTATTTGTATTCCCATGAGAACACCCATTTGTGTTCATATATGACGGCTGCTGAACAGCTCGCCATGAGTAATTAATGTGAAATGGAGATGGCGGTGCTTGAGGTACAGTCGGAGTAGGAATATTCATGGCATATTCAAAAAACAAACGCCCATACTGCAAATAGTGTAAGTACTTAGCATAGTCCCCACTTAGATCAGACAAAGCTTGCAAAGAAATTTCAGCACCATTTGCCGACACCAAATCCCAGTTCAAATGATCTCCTCTTGAGCAACCATATGGCTTTGGAATAGAAGAGACAGCTTCTTTAACATCCAATGCAGTCTGCTTCAAGCCATGGACCGTAAAATCCTTTCCCTCATAAGAAGGCGGTGATGACCCAGATGAACCACTCTTCTCAGGGTTGCCAAACTGTTTCGTATGGGAAATCTCATTTTTCATCTCCCTATTGCACATCAGGGAATTGGCAAAAAATAGATGAGGAGCATGATAAGGCATATCCTGAGTTGATTGGCGCTTTTTGCTACTTGAATCAGTAAATTCAGGCATATCTGTAGATATTGAAAGGCCATTCTCGATGGAGCTGGCAAGATCTGCTGCATCACTAAAAGGATGGTAACCCAACGGGCTTCCCTTTCCATGCCTCTCTGCCATCAACAGCAGCATAGATTGATGTGCCTCTGTAATGCATTTCCGATGTCCATCTTCTCTGCAAGAAGACCCATCAAGATTGAGCTTACAAATTCCATCTGTACCACCATCATTGGCAAAACTTAATTCAGATTTCCCCTGCTCTATTTGTGATGGTTCAAAAGTTGGAGCAGGAGAGGCAAGACAGAAGTCATAGCTCGGATCTTGAACATCAGGCCTCTCTCCAATATCATGCCGATCCATAGTATTAGGAAAAAACTTATAAAGTTCCTCCACAATATTATCTTCAGATTGTAGAAGAATGCTTTCCAGCTTTCTAGCCCCATAACTGATGGCACTTCGTATCCGGTAGAAATTCCCTGCATAACAGATAAGACATCATAGAACATATCACGCAATGGACAAGGAAACAAGGTTTGAATGATAACAGGTCCAATGTCCAAATTCACTTCGCACAACCAAACCTGTCTTTTTCTTTGAAGCGAGGTGTTGGAATGTCATAATCAGGAAACCCTAGGAATTATCTGATTATATTTTTTCATACTCAATAGGCAAAGAGAATAATCAGAAACCACTGGGTATAATCTGGCTTGACTATGATCCAAAACAACATTATGTGTGCAAAACATTTGATTAAATCAAGCCTAATTTGGCTCCTTTAACCCTGACCTGACAACTATGAAATACCACATATCCAATGGTATATGATAGCAGCACAAAATACACTGATTACCATGAGCATCATATTGTAGTTTCAAAGAGGGAAATACATTGATTACCATGAGCATTACATTGTAGTATCAAAGAGGAATAGAGAATTAATTTTAGGAGACATTATACCTTTGCTGACACTGCGACCAAGATTATTATTTTCCTTTAGAGGATCAATTATGTTAAGATGCTTTTGCAGAATTGTCCGGGAATTTGAATCACCACTTTTAGAAGGCACTGAAAAGTTCTCAAGACAATATCTAACAAAATCATTGCTGAGCAGTAAATCACCACCATCAGTTTCAGGTATCTCAACTGCATGTAGGAAACAAAATCATTGGAACCAAACAAAAAGGTGACTGTATCAGTACAAACTGCAATGCTAGAACACGTTGCTTACCAACAGATTCTGGTAAAGAGGATATGCGAACAGGCCCAGTTAGACTAACACAATAGTTATCCCAATCAAACTTGCTGAAGTAGTCCAAAAATTTATACAGAACCTAGAATTCACAACATCAGTCATTAGTCTCATCAATATCAAATAGAAATCTGAAATATCATCAGTAATGCCAGGAGAACTCACTGCTAAAGGACCATCTAGAGTTGTATGAAAAAAATGAAAGATGTACAGAACCAAAGTTTCTAAGGCATAAGTAGAAAACAAGCCATGATGAGCACCAAGAAGCCGGCTTTCATAATAGCACCAAGTTTTTATCAAGATAATGCTGCGCTTAAATAGATGATCTTTTCCAATGAGGCGATCAACCTGTAAAGTAAGCAGAACCCAATAAGTGAATAAGTTTGCTTCCAATGTCACAAACAAAATGATCAAAGACAATTAAAAAAAAAAAAAAAAGAAGAAGAAGAGAAGGTTCATGCAGAGTAATCTCATTCTCCTCTTTCTCATTCAAACCCCAACTGCCACCCTTGATGCCTTCCCAAGGATGACCAAGAAAAGAAGAAAGCTTTGGGTTATCGGAACATCATCTTTTCAATTCCTGTAATCATGGTTTCATCAATTTATAGTCATTTTAAACCCTGAAATAGTTTGCTTAAATTGAGTTCCCAAGATTTAACTATGGCTAATGCCCTGGAGGTCGAGACAAAGTTGATGGCTATACAGTCTTGGGAGAACATTGGAAACGCAAATAGTATGTGGGATAATATTGCCGGTTGCATTAGGGAAGCGGCTAGAAAGGTGTTGGGGATGTCAAGAGGTAGGTTGAATTAACATCGAGGGGACTGAAGGTGGAACGGAGAAGCTCAAGGGAAAGTGGAGGCAAAAAAAGTGACATATCGGAAACTGGTGGATAGCAAGGATGAGGAAGAAAAGTGGATGAATAGGAAAAAGTACAAAGCGGCGACGAAGGATGCTGACATGGCAGTTAATGCTTGTATGAAGAATTAGAGTATTAGAGGGTATAGCCAGGGAAAAAAAGTTGTATAGGCTAGCCAAGGCAAGAGAAAGAAGGGCCGACGATCTAGATTAAGTGAACTGCATCAAGGACGAGAAAGGCAAAGTCCAATCGAGGGCTGCTCATTAGACGAAGATAGAAGTTGTACCTCCATAAACTTTTTGGAATGAACAGGGGGATAGAGCCATCGTGCTGGAGGAGTTGGAGTACTCAGAGAGACGTCGCAATTTTTGGTGTTGCATGTGTATAAAGGTGAAGGAGGTTAAATGTGTCATTAGAAGGATGCACTGGGAAAAGCAATCAGGCCAGACGAGATCCTGATGGAATCTTGGAGGAGCAGAGGCAAGGCATATGTGAAGTGGCTGACTAGATCGCTTAATGATGTTTTTAAGATAGCACAAATGCTCGAGGAGTGAAAGTGGAGTATTATCATTCCATTGTACAAGAAAAAGGATGATATTCAGAGTTGCAACAACTATACTGGTATAAAGCTGCTAAGTCATACTATGAAAGTTTGGGAGAGGGTGGTGGAGCTAAGGGTGAGGAAGGGTGTGTCTCTTTTGGAGAACCATTTAGGATGCATGTCAGAATGATCAACTACAAAATACACCCATGTTATTAGGAGACCAATAGAGAGTGTAGGAGAGGAAGAAGGGTCTTCACATGGTGTTCATCGACCTAGAAAAACAAGGGAGGGTTTTATTTTTTTTGGAATTTAAAGGTAAAAAAACAAGGGAGGTTT
Organism: Solanum sejunctum; assembly: GCA_025642045.1. Classification (NCBI taxonomy): domain Eukaryota; kingdom Viridiplantae; phylum Streptophyta; class Magnoliopsida; order Solanales; family Solanaceae; genus Solanum; species Solanum sejunctum. Next base: position 8,326,889 of record JAOTQJ010000111.1, on the reverse strand, counting down.
TATAGAGATGCTTGGAGGCTAACGGTGTCTCCGTGGCGTAGACTAAGGTGATCAAAGATATGTATGATGGAGCCAAGACCACTGAAGGAGACTGAGCATTTTCCAATTGTGATTGGACTGCAACAGGGATAAGCTCTTAGCTCATTTTTATTTGCCTTGGTGAAACATATGACAGAGAATTTAAGGTGAGGTGTCATGGTGTATGTTATTTGCAGATAGCATAGCACTGATTAACAAGAATCTTGGTTGAATTAATGTTAAATTGGTGGTTTGGAAACAAACCCCGAAGTGTAAAGGGTTTAGGTTGAATATAACCTAGACAGAATATTTAGAATGCACATTCAATGACGTAACGCCTGATCACATGGAAAGTGAGTCTTGATTCACATGCCATCTAAGAGAGAGGAAGCTTCAAGTATCTAGGGTCTATTATCCAAGGGAATGGAAAAATTGACAATGATGTAACACATCGTATTGTATCCACAGTATTGTGTGATAAGAAGGTGCCAACAAAACTTAAAGGCAGGTTATAGAGTGGTAATTAGACCAACTATATTGTATTGGATAAAGCGTTGATCAGTCAAGCACTGTCACATTTAGAAGATGGAAGTTATGGAGATGAGGATTCTATAGTAAATGTGTAGGCCTACTAGGAGCGATAGAATTAGAAATGAGCATATCTGAAACAAGATAGGAGTGGCCTTGGAGGAGTCAAACTATGGGAAGAGGGGTTGAGGTGGTTCGTACATATAAAGAGGAGATACATGGATGCCCTAGTGCAAAGGTCTGAAAAGGTGGCCACAAATGGTTTCAAGAGAGGTAGAGGTAAACCCAAAGTCAACACAATATAACACAGTTGCAACTTACCGAGGACATAACATTAGATAGAAGGTTGTGGAGGACTAATTTGCTTGGACTCTTCACTTTTGGTGTCGCCCCTGTGTCGACACGACATGGCTGCGGGTGTAGGATCGAGATCCGTGTCCAATTTGGTCAACCGGTTTCGGATACTGTTAGAATAGGAATAGGATTCCTATTTAGAATTGGAATAGGAATAGGTAAATACTATCCTACTTAGAATAGGAATAGGAATAACAATATTATATAGAATTCTACTTGAAAAAGGATTGTATTATAGTATCCTAGTTGAAAATTATAGTATCCTAGTTGGAAAAGAAGTTTAATATAGTATTTATAAATAGGGTCTCAATGTAATAATGTAACAACAATTCAATAATATTCTTCTCTAATATTTCTTACAAATATATTGACCAAAATCGATGGGGAAAGTTTGGAAGGTTTTAATGATTTCTATGATAAATAGAAAAGCTAAGGTGAAATTGAAGAAAATGGAATACCTTTTATATAGAAATTTCTATGTCATGCCTTTTTCTTTAATCTCTATCCAGCATTCTCTTCAAGTTCTCCACATAATATCTCATATTTAGGTTTTATCATTCTATTTTTAGATATTTTGATTATTTTTAGGTGAATCCCCGCACCCGTATCCATACATGGATCCATATCCCCGAATCTTATAAATTATATCATGAAGGATCCGACTTCTAGATCTGCACCCATATCGAACACCCGCACCGAGTCTGAGCATCTTAGGTGGAGCACACACATTAAGGTATAAGGTTCGTAGGTTGCAAAGTGTTGTCTAGAGATGTAACTCGAATTCCTTCGGATCGATAGTCAATCCTATTTCCAATAAAGATAGTTGATAACTGAATCTGATTTTGACCATAATCCTTCCATACTAAAAGTCATAGTATTTCTCCAATAGTGCTTGTCCCCAAATTTCAATATTATCCACTATCTTTTGTACTTTGATTATCACGTTATTTTGTAGCTATTGTTCTTTTTTCAAAATGCTTTTATCATGCTTTTTTCTAGTACATACTTTGGTATGCTCTTCATTAAATCTGGGGTCTATCGAAAACAACCTCTCCACCTCCTAAGGTAGAGAGAGGTAAGGTATACATGCACTCTATCCTCTCCAGACCCACTCGTGGAATTACACTAGATATGTTGTTTTTGTTGTCTATTTAAAGTAATTTCACTAAAATTGTCTCATCATTTATAGAAGAGATACATAAGCACATTCTCAAATCCTCAAAACTAGAATGTCTCCTCAATCAATATTCACAAGTATCCTATTCTCATATTGGGAGTTCAACACTTCCAAAATGGATAAGGAATTTGAATTTGAACACCCATTCCCCTCATTTCTCTCAACAATACAACATACACGATGTAATCCCTAAAGTGGAGTCTTGGAGAGTGGTGTGTATGCAGCCTTTACCCCCACGTTGGGAAGGTAGGGAGGTTGTCTCCTTTCTCTTAAAAGGAGTTGCAAAATTCAAGCTTGGCTGCTTTACTAAACCAATCAATATCAGGTTCTCTTCGACTAATTACCTTCCCTTATTTTCATTCAAGATACAAGAATGAATCTACAAATGTTCTGTCCCAACATCAAGCTTTTGGAAATCACGCCGTCTTGAATTGGAATTTGGACATAAGAATTCAGCTATGTAATAAGCCCTGCACTCTCAAGAAACAGAGCCAATGAAGTTTGCTTGATGAAACCGAACATTGCAATTCTGTTCTAATCATATTTAATCCTATGTCCCGGATACATCTCATATTGATGTTATCCCAACGTAATGCACTCAAGAAGTATATCTTTTCTTTCGAGAGGGATTATGCAGACCTTTCAAGAATGAGGCAAACAATAAATAAGAAAAGTACATTTCTACTTTAACAATCTACTTGTACACTTATCAGCACTGCAAAATTTAAGTTCTTTAGATTCAAAGGTATACAGGTTTTACTAGAGTTGGTAATGGGGAGGGAAGAAGAAGAATCAAGTACCATTTAGTTCAGTGAAATCACAGTCCACATTCCACAACCAGTGACCTAGGAAACTGATAATTTTTAATAACATATCAAATCAACTAATTAACTCCGAAAAACAGAACCACTTAGCCCCATATTCTTCAAGATACTTGTACATTTAGCAGAACAAGAGACACATTTTTCCTTGCCAATGAGCCTCTTCTAAAGAAGTGGCATTAAACAATTGATATTTCCCTCCACCATAATTTTTTTAAATTTCTTTGGTCATATATTTGTCATTCATGTATATAATTATTAGTCTTAAACTGTTTTGTACTTTGTTTCTCCTTTAGTGCCTTTTTTCATTAAAAACTATGCATTATTTATTGTTTGCCCTAAAAGCCCCAATTGGCCTTACAGCTTTTTCACTCTTTTTGTCTCTGCTGCAAATGGAGTGTATTATTCAACAGTTCAACTACCACATTCTGATATTCAGAAGAGAAATCGGTTTCAGAAAAGAATATACCTACCTGCTCAAGAAAGCAGAGAGTACAAAGACCACCTATTTGGTTAAAGGAAATATCAACAACTATGTTCTGCACAATGCATTTTACAAGCTTAACCTGCCATATGAGAGAAACATCAGGAAGACAAGAAACAGCTTAGTATTAACAATAATAAACTAAAGATACAATTTACAAGGAACAGGAGAACAAAGTTGGTGAGATGCATGTGTAACATGCAGGGGATAATGAAGAATATGATACTACAATGCAAATTTGCAATAGCGATTTGCGCGTTGATATATTCCCTTTTTTATATAACTTGGAAATCCTCTGAAAGAGTGGCGGATCATGTGGTTAGTTGGAGGATAGAGAAATAGAGTCTGGAAAACAGATACGAAAGGCAATTCTCTTTGCATGGGTCAAACGATTTAGGAAAAAAGGAACAGCCAGGACTTTAGGAGTGGAGAGACCAGTGTAAAAAGTTAACATGGTTCATTTATTGCATTTTTACTTTTAATTTAAAGATTCCTTTTGTATCCATAGTTGGATGCACTTTGAAAACTTAAAAGGTATTCCTGCCTAAAGGTGACATATTCTTGGTGTGATCTTAATAAAGAGCTTGATTTAACCCCACGACCAACAGAGGGGGGGGAGGGGGGGGACTTGCCAGTTGAATAGGTTTCCCTCTAAATTGTATCCCGGAAACATAACTAGTAAATACAAGTCACCAAGGCAGCAGATGTATTTGGATTTCATCATAAAAAAGGACCTCTAATCATGCCAAATATGATAGTAGCTAAATTAGTAGAGGTATCAATTTAATGTTTCCAGTGTGTTGTGTGAAAAAACAAAGAAAAGCAATCAAGGGATAGAAGGGAAAAGGAAAAGGAAAGGCAAAAAATTTAAACCTGAGGCAAGCACAGGAAATACAGCTCAAATGATGACGAGTTATATCATTGGGGATATTTCACTAAATCAATCATTGATACCAACAACTAAAGATTATCTTTTAACCTTATTAAAGTAGGTCACCATCTCATTTAAAAGCTTTAATTGTTAGAGAGCACACTTTAATCTACTTAATTATATTCTCAACACGCTCCCTCTTGTGCGTTCATGTGTGATCCTGATTCTTTTTTCATTGGCCAAGCAGATGAAAATTCTTTTTAATAATGGATGGTGGTGAAATTCAATCCAAAGGCCTCTATCAGTTTTAATACCATGTAAAAGTATGTGAACATCTCATCTATAAGTTTAAGCAGTTAGAAAGAGCACACTTTAATTTACTAAATGATGTATCAACAAACCTTATTTAATTCAGAACTAACAACCACAGCAATCTAGATTTTCCAACTTCTCCAGTAAGAACATAATAGAAATAAAATCATTTTGAGCAACTCAATCAAAGAGCTACGCCTCCAGCAATAGAAGCCAAATGCTTAAGATTGCATGCATCAACTAAAAGGTTTACTAATTTCTCAGAACAGAAGGGCTTTCAAACTTTCAACATTTAAGTACCAAGAACAAACCTTCTCTTTCCTTAAAAAGGAGGGCCACAACGCAAAATAAGATATTTTTCACAAGTAAAACATTACTAAAAGCATAGAAAATAAACCAACAACATCAGACATAAAGACAAGATATCAGTCTTCCAAAATGCTTTGTATGATAATTAAGTTGAATTCAATATCTACATATACAAAAAACATAGAAAAATCCGAATATCAATCTAATCTATATCTGTAGATATTTGGACTACAGTTGACAAACAAACAAAACCAGCAGGTAAGCTATCCGGCATATGGGAAGCCGTGCTCATTGGCCTGTGGTGGGGGATAATAATTATTCTATATTGCTGGGGGTAAATAGCCCTTTTCCCAACCCGAACTTGGCGTATCTGAATTCTAATACTTGGCTGAAAGCTTACTTGCAAGCACAGCATCTGTCTCTCAGTCCTCAATAACACACCGTCACATAAAATGTGCCAGAGATAGTATAACATATTGAATAGTACAAGTAAAATAAATTTAGCACCTCAGCACGAATTAACTGCACATCTTTTACAACGAACTCTGCAGCCTTATTTTGATCTTCTGCTTCAAGTATAGACACCATATCATTAGCCACAGTGTCCTCAAAATTTGTTCCACCAAATGTGGTCAAATCAATATCTCCATCAGGAAGATAGGTCTTTAATGGGACAGAACCGTAAGGGAATACCTGTAATTAGTTCCAATAGTACATTCATTTAACATTTGGACTCAAAGCACAAAACGAACATTGACTGCAAATATCGAATACGAAAACATTAAAATTGTAGAAAAACCTATTAGCAATCCTTGCATTGGGAAAAAAAAAATCTAAACCAAAAACAAATTTATCTTGACATATTCTGTCTCACACTGAGTAAAGGAAATGATTCAGCATAAAATGCTTCAAAAGAGATTTACTATTCTTTTATTTTTTATTTTTTGTTTTAAAGAGAGAGAGAGAGAGAGAGAGAGAGAGAGAGAGAGAGAGAGAGAGAGAGATTTGCTGTTCTTTAACCAATTTTCCTACTCTAGCTGTCCTCCTCCCTCCACAGAAGTTCCTTCTCTTCTACCTGAACTAATATTATACTTCCAGGAGACAAACTCAAATTAGACAACCACACAAATATCTAAAGATTGTAATATCTAAAGATTGTTTTAGATTACAATTCAAAGGTCCTCCTTTTTTCTTAAACACTATGTCAAGTCAAACAATGCTCCATAAGATGGGACATAGGGAATACTTCTCAAAGTAAGCAGTTTTTTTATCCGCTAGGCAAAACAAGCCCATAGCACTTAATGGATGAATTACACTGACCAAAACTAAGACTTATATAAACTAGAACTCAAATTCTTTTGATTGGTAAGATCAACGAAACAACCAATTTCAACACCTTCAACATAAAATGAAGATTGCTCTCTAGCTAAATGTATAAGACTTCCTAATATTAAGAACTTTCGAGTAAGATTCACGTTAGAAAACCTACTACGACAAAATTGCAATAACTCTAAATTGTATAAGCCAGTGATGCATTAATGACTCTAACTTACAAAGCCATGCTTAGCAAACAGAAAGGGTCACCAACCTTCCTCGGCATTAAGCACTAGCCCCCAAGTTATCACGTTGGTATTTGACAAACCTTCACCAAACACAACATCCACATAGACCTACTCATATTACTAAAAAGATTGTGAAAATTTACTAGCATAAATTGCTCTCCAATCAAAATTTTTGTTGAGTAGACCTTGTGAGAATTCGCAATTCATGAGTTGTAGGTCCTAATGCAGTAAGACGAACATTATAAACATGAGTAGCACAAAGCTGAGCATAGGCAAATCTAGAATATAAGCAGCATGTGCACCTGCACCTAGTGTATTAAGCGGTGCTTCCACTATCTTCCAGGAGGAATTTAAACAAGACGAGCAAATTGAACCAATAACATTAAGTGTATGCTTAAAAGTTCAAAAAAAAAACATTAAGCTTATGCTCTTGAGACAAACATACTTAACATTAGTAACACATTTGAAATGGAAGCAAGTCACCTAACAAGGATAGAATATTATTGTTCATATTCCCTAGCTCTTCTTTTTGTTGAGAAGTTGTGTATCTAGTAATCTAGGGTTAGTCCAGAGGCTTCCTACTCTAATTTTACTTTCTTAATTATAATAGTGCATTTGAAAGGAAGTTTTGCTATGGATAGACAATTTAGACACCTGAAACATGGAACTAGCACCATTTAAACCACGCCAGATGCACTAGAATGTTAAAATTGTGACCTCATCAAATGTTCAATAGCAATTTTGGAATACTAAATTTAGCAATTTAAAGCGTTATCCACATGTTATACCATTTACAAACATCTTTTGGCTAAAAATCAAACCTTCAGAGAAATGTGGTGTTAACCATCTTCTCTAAATAACTTTACCATTTTATACCTTAAATATTACATCTAATTTAAGGAAAATGTGATCTAAATAATGCCCTACGGCATTGGCTCAATGATGATAGACTAGTAATTGATGTGAAAATTAGGTGCATGTTCTCTTCCATGGACCAAAAGTCCGGTATGTAATTGGAGAAGAGTAGAAGGAAAGACCCATTATTCACCAAGTGCCAAACCATGCTAAAGTCGGCTGATGGTTTGTTGTATGGAAATATTGCAACCTTGTTCTCATTCCATAAATTGAAGCAATCTACCTATTAGGTAGTATTGGCATATGATTCTCCTCCTTTTGATCTTTCTATGTCCACTACCCCACCCTTTTCATTAATACTTTGACTTCACTCCATTATTCTATTCCTATGCTCAATACATTATAGCAACGGCATGGAGAATCAACAAGTGAGCTTCTACTAAGCAAAACCATGCCCTAAACCTGATCATAAATACACCGAGTCAATAAATATAGCACTTAATAGATGAACTTCACTGATCAAAATTATGACTAGCATAAACTAGAATTCAAACCAAACATTGTTTTCCTTTAATTGATAAAGATCAACCAAACAACTAATTTCAACATTCTCTCAACATGATATGAATGTTGAACTCTAGATAAATGTGTAAGACTTCTTAGTATTAAGAATTTTCGAGTAAGATTTGTTTCCAGTTAAAATAAATTTCGCATTAGAAAACCTACTACTAAAAAAACTGCAATAATTCTAAATTGTATAAGCCCAAGCGCATTAATGGCTCTTAACTTACAAAGCCATGCTTAAACAAGTTTAGCACTTTGTTACTTGACATAGCTTCCCCAATGAACACAACATCCACGTAGACCTGCTCATCTTACTTAACAATCATGAAAATTTACTTCCATAAACTGCTCTTTAATCACAAATTCATGTGGAGTAGATCCTGTTGTTGTGAGAATTCGTAATTCATGAGCTCTAGGTCATAACGCAGTAAGATAAAAACATTATATATAAGCAGCATGTGCACCTGCGCCCACTATCTTTAAGTGGGAATTTAAACAAGGCAAGCAAACTGAATCAATAAGATTAAGATAAAAACATACTAAACAAAACTGCTAAACACCCAAAGATACCAAACATTAAACACAAGTAAAACTAAAAAATGCATGTTAATGGAAATACTTTACCTCCAAACCAAGAGAATGTCGGATCAATCTCTGAACATAGTCAATGACATCTCGCCTCCGCTTTTCCGATACAGTAGTGGGCTGAACCCTCCGAAGAATGTTCTCAGTCACTTTCTCTGCCACCGCCCACCTCTCAGACCCAATATCAGAAACACTTAGGTTCGACGGTATCGCTGGTGAAGATGAAGAAGACAACAAGAAGGACGGTGACGCTGACGCTGACGGTGCCAGCATCTCCTGCTCCTCGACTGAACCGCCGCCGTTCGGTTCCTTAAATATGCTCATGAAAAACCCAATAAATTAAAAAAAAAATTGTTTCAATTTTATCACAGGACCCAAATCATGATCTTTCTTGCTTTGATCAGAAACAATGGAGAAACTCAGAAAAGAAAATAAGAAGCTGGATTCAATCAAACAACAAGTGAAAGTCCCAACAAAAGTAAGAATGAAAAGATTCTATCTTTACGAAAAGGGGAATATGGAGAGTGTTGGAAGAAGAAAAAGGGGAAAAGGAACGGGAAAAGATCCAAGAGAAAACAAAAACCAAAAACAAAGTTGAAATTTCCAAGGAAAACGAAAAAACATCAAGAGGTATTGGAAGACTAATGTAAGATATTACTAGTTGTTAATGCAAAAGCATAAACATTTTTCAATAGATTTTGCTTTTAAAATGGGTAATAAGTTATTATAACAATATATTTATATGAATATCTTCTTCTTTTTCTTTTTCTTTTTTCTGTCTTGGGGGAGGGCGAGGGCGAAGGGTATTTGAGATAATGGTGTATTAATATGTAGATAAATATCCATTTACAATTAACAATCTTCTTTATTTTTAGGCAACAAACATTAAATTTTACTGGTAGTTTGTTTTTTTCAGTCAAGTCTTACCAGTAATAGTTACTCCTTCAAACCCTATGACTCTTACCTATTCTCTCTTGATGGCTTGCATAGTCGTTAAAAAATAGAGGGAAATGAATACTCTTTTTTACAAAAAAATAAATAAATTAGTTAATAGTTAAAATCCCACTTAAATTTGGTACATTTTATTAGAACTTATTCGTAAGAACATCCTGTTAATTGTATTTGATAGAATTTAGTGTAATTACATGATTAAAAACATCATGTTAATTGTATTTGATAGAATTTAGTGTAATTACATGATGATTACTTTTTAATTTCTTTTTTATTTTTATTTTTATTTATATTTTTATATTTTTATTTTAATTTATTT
>JAOTQJ010000111.1:8288863-8304948 GCA_025642045.1 Solanum sejunctum | reverse complement strand
ATTATACATTTGAAAAGTTCCTTTTCTGTACAAATTGGGTTTGAAAATACTCTACATTCATGTTTGGCCAAATTTTAAGATAAATTTAATCCGTCTTTAACTGTTGAGTTTTGAACCTATGAATAGTGTTCGTTTGACCGAAGTTAGAAAATTGGAAAGCAATGACTCAGTTGTTCCGAAATTACCTCTAATTGCGAATTTGAGCAGTTTTGGAAAAAATTCATAAAAGAATAATTACTTGATTTCAAAAGTGGACATTTTACATATTTTTGAGTTTTTTAAACTAGTTTTTGTGCATATGATTCTCACGACTCTGTTCGTGCCTATTTGGCCTCGTTCACTGGTTCCCGAGCTGGATATTTTGTGCCCATATATGATTATATGTATATATATTCCGAGGTAGGCTAGATACGGTGGGTCGGTTTGACCATGGACTAGCTTTGCTTAGCTGGAGAATAAGGTGCTAGGCTGGGATGTCATCATGACATATAAGTGCTGGGTCGAGTTTGCCCCGGCTCATAGGAATGTGTGGCACCATCGCCTCGGCTCCATAAATAGACATGATAACCTTTATGCATTATGATTGCGTGAACGCTGGCGCATCACCATGGTTCACCTATCCTATGTTACAGTTGGGATTTGTGTTGGAGACTTCGGAGATTTGAAACTTCTGGTGTTATGTTGTGGTATGGCGCGCGTTTGGAGGTCGTCATTGTTTCCATCCGATATGCATTATTTTGATGTTTAAATAAATAAATATTTTGATGTTGACATACAGGTTTGACTTCTATATTTCCTTATTTGGATTATTACTTTCACTTGTGTTTCGGGCTTTCCACTTTACATACTTGGTACATATTACGTACTAACCCCCTCCTTTTGGGGCTGCGTTCATGCCTGCAGGTATAGATGACTAGGTTAGAGGGCCGTCTTCTTAGGACTTCTATCTACTACTGAATTTCTCCCTTGTATCAGGAGCAGATCGTTTGGTATATACTTGTACATGTACTTTTTGTAGTTTGCACTTATATATATATATTCGAGGGTATGACGGGGCCCTGTCCCGTCTTAAGATCTAGTTTTTGTGTATAGAGGTCTGTGGATACATGTGGGTGTGGGAAATAATGTTGGTATGATCTCATTTGTATGATATGTTTGTTGGGCGGTTCTGCCGCAGTGGTGACCTTGTCGGCCTGCATATATATATATATATATATATGTTCATATGGTGATGTCTTGTACTGTTGGGTTCGCTGTTTGCAGGTGAGGCTAGTTAGGAAAATAGAGTAAACTCTGTCAAAATTTCATGAAATTCCTTAGCTGTCATGAATGAAAATTCGGTATAGTGTATGTTTGGGTGCCCTATCGGCACCAATCACGGCCCCTGGATTGGGTCGTGACAAATACCATCACCCAAAATAATGTGACCAAGGCAGGCAACCACTCTTAACCAAAATTGACACTTGTTGAACTTGGCAAATTGTTGCTTATCTCTCAATGTTTGCAACACAATCCTCTAATGGTTTTCATGCTCTTTCATATCCCGTGAATTCATGTGTTACCAAAATACAACACTTTTGATGCTTAAAACTTAAAAGTTTGTGTGTTCTCAATGTGATGTTAGAGAGTTTTATATGTTATATTTGCAGGATTCTAGGGTTGGCCTTGATTATACGATGAAAGTATAGAGGTTGCAGAATATGATGCAGTACGAGACCCTTTATGGGCTGTAAAGTGGGTTTTGTGGACAATTCTAATTTGGGGCTGATTATCTGAAGTTTATTCTATGTACATGTAAATAGGTCATGAATTGATTTATGAGTCATAGAACAAGATCCGTGGCCTGAGGATCGGAGGTTAGGGACATTCTAAATATTCATCAAATGAAAATCCCCTATGAATCATAGAGGGGTATCGTAGACCTGAAGTCCAGTATTCTAGTAGCACTGTACGAGACCCTAATTATAAGTCATGGAATGCAATACGCCCCATAAACCTGTTCATGAGGCGCACAAACCCAGCTATCCTATTGTGTTTAGGACTTATATTTTAAATATTATAAATAGATTTTTAGGTTATTTTTCAAGAAGTTTATGCATAGTACTCAATAATTAGAGAGACAAAATAGTTAGATAGCATTGGAGAGTTTTGAGAAACACTAGCACATTGATTTGATCTTTAATCTCATGATTATCTTCGAAGTTAGATTTACTTGTTCTAAAGTCAATTGTGTAAGTCCTCTATTATGCTATTCCAATTCATAAGTCTTGCATCTACACAAATCACGAGCAGCTAAATCCACAACTAGGATTATTGGAACCATGAAGAACTAACAAAGTAAAATCATGCAATTTATAATTCTTGAAAAGTGTGGATGCATGTATTAATTAATTCTCTTTATTTTGCGTGTTTTCTAGTAGTAGCCAATATTAGAACCTGCCTAGTGTTACTGACTGGACCAAGGTAGTAATGAATTGGAAAAGAAATTAATTAATAGGATTCAATTGATGTGCTCTCATCTAATCAACCAAACTAGGCTAAGGGGAGGTTGTACTGGGACTGATAGGTAAGGATTAGTAATGCACACTAAGGAGATGGTCCATGTCACGTAGTAAAATTTGCCTCTGGCTTAGACTAAATTGTTTGGTGAACTTAACTTATCGTCCTGTATGATACGCACTACAAGAGAATTAGGTTATTTAATGATACTAACTTAGGGAATCATGGAAAACACAATACCCTAGTTTCTCTCCATATTGATTTAATTCTTGTGTTAGGTTTGGAAGTAGGTTGGTTAATCACTCAAATTGCTTTAATTGAATTCTCTTAAGTCTACATATTCCCTTGAGTTCAACCCTAACCTTGGTTAAGTTCTATTTCTTGACAATGACCTCTTTATCCTCAAAAAAGTGGTATAAGTTGAGTGACAACATGAATACACCAATATATCATCTATGAACATCACCACAAACACGTTCAAATATCGTTTAAAGACCCTGTTCATCAAATCCACTGAAGCAGCAAGACATTCATTAGTCTAAATAACATATCAAATATTTCAAAATGACCATATAGAGTTCTAAATACAATTTTTGGAATGTCATCTTCTTTTACCCTCAATTGGTGATATCCAAATCAAAGATCAATCTTAGAAAAGTAACTTGCATCTTATAGTTGACCAATGAGGTCATCGATATTTGAAAGTGGATATTTATTTTTTATGGTTACTTTATTCAATTGTCTATATTTAAATATTCTAAAATAATATAAAAACACTAGAAATCATAATTTTTCATATATCAATATAATTAACAATATATATCTTAAATATTAATAAAGTCCATATCATGTTAATTCCCAGTAAATATTGTAAAGGCATTTGAAGCGAATCATCCTTCTTTCTTACAAACAGTACGGGAGCACCCTATGGTGACACACTAGGCCTTATGAACACTTTATCAAGCAAGACTGTCAATTGATCCTTCAATTCTTTCAACTCAATTAGGGTCATTCAATATCGAGGTATAGAAATAGGTTAGGTGTCGAGCAAGAGATCATTACCAAAATCAATTTCTCTTACAGGAGAAATATCGGGTAAGTTATTGGTGAAGACATTAGGGAACTTATTTACTATAGGGACTGAATCAAAAGTAGGGACATGAGACTCAACATACATGACTTGGACAAAATGATATAGACAACTTTTGAAAATCATTTTCATAGCTTTCATATAAGAGACAAACTTCCCTTTGAATATAGAATTGGTTCACTCCCATTTAAGGATAGGCTCATTAGAAACTCAAAATATGACCTTATGGGTCATACAATTAAGGATTCATGCAACCAATCTATACCAAGAATAATATCATAATTTTTTATATCAAGCTCAACTAGATCATATGGAAAGACTTTATGTAAGACCGTCATGGGATAATTTTGATAAACTTTATTGGCTAGGATTGACTTACCAATGGGAGTATAGGCCAAATAAGGTTTTAACAGTACTTTCGGAGGCACATTAAACTTTATAGAAACATAAGAAGTAACAAAAGACATATTGGCACCTGGGTCAAGCAAAGCATATACATAATGATCAAAGGCTTTAACATACCAATAACAACATTACGAGCCTCATCAACTTCATGCCTAGCATCTTGAGTATAGAATTGATTGCCACATGGACCACTAAATGTTGTCAAAATACAATACTTTTGATGCTTAAAACTTGAAAATTTGTGTGTTCTCAATGTGATGTTAGTTGATTTGATGTATTTTTATGTTTGTTTTGTAGGATTACAGCATTGGCATAATTTTTGAGCTAAGTGTATAGAATTTGCTGAAGCAGAGGTTCCATGAGACCCTTTACGGGCTGTGGATACTTTTATAGGCAATAAAGAAGATTTACTAGAAAATTCTAGTGAAGGGTGAATTTCTAAATTTGAGTCTATGAACATGCAGACGAGCCGTAGACATAGTTTCGTGCCTAGAGGACCAGAAAGTGGGGAGCTGCTGAAAAGTCATCAGACAAAATGCCCTATTATCCATTGAGCTTCATAGGGGACGTATAGAGGTGTCATAGAAGTCAGCCCCAGTTTGGGAGAAATAATCCACGGAAGCCCATTTATCGGCTATAAAATATTATACGACCCGTAGAACCTGTTGTAGAGTCTGCTGACTCAGTTATGTTATTCCATTTTGGTTTTTGAATTTTAGACACTATAACTAGGTTCTTTAGTTTATTTTACAGAAGAGAACTGCAGAGAGACATGATAGAACATTAGAGAGTTTGAGAAACACTCATAAAACTTTATTTCATCTTTCAGTTTTCAATCTTGTGATTCTCATTAAAGTGTTTGGATTTCATATGCTAAATTCTCTTATGTAAGTCCTCAATTATGTTATTCAAATTCATAAATCTTGCATTTACACTGATCACGAGTAGCTAAATCCATGACTAGGGTTGTGGAAACGATGAAAAACTAACAAGATAAAACCAGATAATTCATAATTCTTGAAAAGTGTGCATGCATGTATAATCAATTCTCTTCGTGTTGAATGCTTTCTAATAGTGGACAACATTAGACCCGCCTAGTATTATTGACTGGACCAAGGTAGTAATGAATAGAGAAAGAGTTTATTATATATAAAAAATGGGATTTGATTGATGTTTCTCATCTAATCAACTAAATAGGGCCAAGGTAGGTTGTACTAGAATAATAGGTAAGCGTTAGTAATGTCACACTGCAGGGATGAACCAAATCACATAGTGAAATTTTCTCTCGCCTGGGGTAAAGGGTTTGGTGAACTTAACTTACCGTTCTGCATACTACACACTAGAAAAGAATTTTTTTATCTAGTAATACTGAGTTAGCGAATCATGGAAACATAATGCCCTAGTTAATCTTCATACAAGTTTAATACTTGTCATAGTTTAGGATTATTTTTTATAGTTTTTATCACCCCTTCCCCCCTCTTTGGAGATAAGTTGGTTAATACACTTAAATTACATTAAATTCTTTTAATTCTACTATATTTCCTGTGGGAATGACCCTATCCTTGATTATATATATTGACAACAACTGCTTTAGCCTCAAAAAGGAGATGTAGATTGGGTGACATTAATCACCACCTTGACCTTGGGCGCCTTGTTTTACTTACTCCCCTTGTGCAACGTGACCTTGGGTACACTCTTCCTTACATTTTTTAGCAATATTAGGACACTTGGCAATCTTATGTCCCATCCTTCCACAACCAAAGCATGTGCTAAAACCTCTCAAGCACTCACCAATATGGTTCCTCCAATACTTGGGACATCTAGGAGGAATTGAACAACCTTTATCCACCTAACCTTGAGCCATAGGATTGGCTCATTTATCTTTGTCAAACCTTTGAGTAGCACTTTTAGAAGACCCTTGTCCTTGTTAGAATTAGCCATCATCGAACATACAAGAAGAAAACCCACCATCATAACGAGACCTCTTGGACTCTCTTGACCATATCTTTTGCAATCTTTCACTCTCAACTTGCTCGACATATGAAATAAGTCTAGAGATATCCATTTCCTTGATGAGCATAGAGGCTTTGCATTGAAATTTTAGTAAGTTGGATACACCCAGAGTGGATTTGTTCATACAGGCTCTAGAGTTAGCTACTAAAGAAGGAGTGAACTTAGATAACTTGAGGGCATACTCCTTCACACTTATTCCCCCTTGTTTCAATTTCATGAGTTCTATCATTAGGTTCCATTAGCTTAATAATGAATAAATGATCAAGGAAAGCAGCCTTAAATATCTCTCAAACTTGAGTCAGTCCCTTAAGTTGATAAGCCGCTAATTTGGCCTTCTCTTTAGAAGACGCCCCTATGATTCCACCACCTTATACACCTTATAAATAAACTCTTATGGATCCTCATCCTCTTTTGAACCATTAAACTCTGGGGGATTCATTCCAAAAAAATCCCTTATCCTCTCAAAGTTGAGTAGGAGACCTTGGCAAAGCAACGACTTGAGTCAACATAGTTATCACGTCTCTGAATTCATCATTAGATACTTGGTTTGCTTGAGGGACTTGGGGAGCTTGAGGATCCTGGTTTGCATTAGCATCATTTTTCCTTGGTAATGGAGCATGTTGTGGAGCCATTTCTGAAAACACTAAGGGATAAACATTACGATACGAAAACTTTGAAGACACAACATAGAGTAAATGAACTGAAGTTTTCATGAAACATGTCATAACCTCCTATTCATGGATGTGACACACGTCACATCAATGAACAAGACTTTACTCAATGCGGCATGTTGTACTGCCTAGGATGCTTTCAAATCTTATGATCTGAATACCATTTTTGTTAGGACTCGAACCTAAGGCCTAGTCATAACACTGTGAATATGAGGCTCGACGGTATTCTATTCAAGCCTCGTGTTCATACCATAAGCATTCATAAGATAAAATAGGCATACAAGAGACTAAGGTAGTAGAAGTACATAAAATGTAAGACATATATCAAAAGAATAAAAGTAATAAAGTCTTAACATAAAAGAAAACATCATAGAGCTTGTTCTCAAAGCATCAGAATTCACCAATAAGTCTTCAAACTCGAAATTTGGATGCTTGCCATGAAATAGGATAGTCTCCTCATTGTCCATCCCTAGAAGGTTAGATCATGTCGGCAAACATGTATGTGTTATCACATAAAACATACTAAGTTATAGCTATGCCATGAAAAGCCCCCAAAAAGTGCCCGAAAATGTGCCTCGAAAGTGCCCAAAATAGTAATTTTCATGTATCTCAAAATCTATGGGAAATATCGAAATTCTGACTTCATATTCTTGTTCAAGGGGTCAAATTTAGTGGAAAATGGGTCTAACCCCAATTTTATATAGAATGATTCACAATTTCAAATTTCAAAGTGACGAATTCTAGTTAGTGGTGTGTGTTTATGGCGTGACGTGTCCCTGTGTAACTTTTGCACAGTTTTTGTTGTCTGGTCTAAGGCTTTGGGGTTTGGGGCCTAAGACTTACCACACATGAAATTACCTATACTTAGACTTATTTCACCCTCATGTAATTTAAGATATTCCCAAATACTCTCTTAAACACTTAGAACATATTTCATCTCCTAATTTCAAGTCTCAATACTCATCAGGATCTTAAGGTTCTCATTTAAGCTTCAAGTCTCCATCTTCGATGTTCTTTTGGGATTCTCCAAAGTAAAGGTATGTGGGTTTCTTTCAAGGGTTCCTTTTAACCATGATACCCAAGCTATCTTTTACCTAAAATTGAATGATTTAAAGTTGATTTATTCATAGGTCTTATATATGATGAATTCCACTGCACACTATGTTGGGGTTTCATGAAATTGTGATTATTTTAGCATGTTTTGAGCTATGAATCTAAGATATATTGTGAGATTTGATGAAGGGTGTTGATGTATATATTGCTTGAGGGTGTTACCAAATATGTATTGATGATTTGACTTGAATTTTCTAGCATGATTTCATTCTTGAATTGCATAGTTTTACACTAGCACTATACACTTGCCAAGTGTTTGATAAAATGTCTAGGTTATAATTTCTTGAGGAATTGAAGGTCCAATGCATGTTTTATGAGTTGAATAACTTTATGATGATGATAGGAATATTTATATGAGTTGTTTTCATGAAGAAGTGCCTATGGTATTGCAAGTAGATTGTTGAGTCGCCATGTTGGTTATGCTCTTAAGAAATTAGAGAAGGTCCTCCCTTGTTGCTTGAAATGTAACAGTTTGATAAGCTAGTTCTATTATCCCTACTAAAAAGGCCATGTCATAAGTTAGAAATACTAATGGTTCATACCAAAGAGACTGTATTGTAAGGTATGGACATCCTACCGAAAAGGTCATGCCATAAGGTAGAATGACTAATGGTTCCTACTAAAAAGATTGCATCATAAGGTATGGACACCTACCGAAAAGGCCATGTCATAACATAGGAAGACTAATGGATTTCACCAAAAAGATCGTATCGTAATGTGTGAAAATTCTATCGAAAAGGTATATAATAAGGTAGAATGAATCATGGATCCTATCCAAAAGATTATATCATAAAGTAGAAGACATCTTATACTACCTATCAAAAAAATTATATCACACGGTAGGGGTAATACTCTCTAAAAGGTTATACCGTAAGGCAAGTGGGGGCCATTTATCCTCTTTCATGAAAATTGCTAAAAAGGGTTGAGTATGTATTCCATATTGAGTTTACATTCCCTGATCATGATTAACAAGTATGTTTTACCTTAAGCATTTATAATACATGCCATATTGGTATTATACCTATCATTTGCTTATAAATATACATTTTGATTATGTTGCCTATCCCCTACTAGCATTGCATCCTACATACTTAGTATGTTCAAATGTACTAATGCATATTATATGCCTATATGATGTTACCATGCAGGAACCGGAGCCTCATTTGATCCTCCTCCTCCACATGGCTAATATGACCTTTCTCTCAAGCTAGTTGGTGAGTCCTCCATTCCGTGTATAATATTCATGCTCTTATGTTATATATTATGACTCTCTTTCTTTCTTATATATTTTTACTACGAGGGTGAGCCTGGTTGCTTGTCTTGGCCCCTACTAAGTTCTATATTTAGAGGTGTTGTTGGAAAAGATATGTATTGGTTCGATGAGCTTTGACTCTCTTGACTCGATGATGTTTTATACTATGAAATATGTCCCTTATCTCGGTTATCCCTATTTACAATATTTTATTGATACTTTATTACTTCCGCGACGAAGGATGTGTTATAATATGTTATGAGGCTTGCTTAGGGTCCTTTCGAGTTCCCCATGCACCGTGTCACATCTACGCCCTAGGCTTGGGTCATGACAAACTTGGTATTAGAGCACTAGGCTGTTAGATTCTTAGAGTCCAACACACCGCTTAGATTAAAGTCTTATTCGTGATTATGTTGTGCACCATAACTATGAGTAGGAGGCTATGAGATGTTTTAGGAGATGCTTCCTTTCTTCACATTCTAAGTCATGCTATAGAGTTGAAGTAAGTTTTTCCCCGTAACAATTATTCTTTTCACTGCTAATAGATCATGCCTAACACAAGAGGAAGAAGAGCTCATGCTCCCGAGGAACAACCAGCTCATGGTGAACTCTGGGATGCCCTCACCTTGATAGTTAAAGCTTTGGACCATCAAGTTAATCAAGGGTCCCAAGCCCCTCATGCTCCTACCCTGGGATCTAGAGTGAGAGACTTTATAAGGATGAACCCATCAGAGTTCGATGGGTCAAAGGTGAATGAAGACCCACAAGAGTATATTGATGAGATTTATAAGGTATTAGCCATTATGGGTGTTAGATCAGAAGATAAGGTAGAGTTAGCGGCTTACCAACTCAAGGGGGTAGCACAAATATAGTTTACTCCAAGGAAGGAGGGGAAGGGAAACAATAATGTAGTTTCATGGGAGGAGTTTAAGGCAGCTTTTCTTAATCGGTTCTTCCCTCTTGAGCTTAGGGAGGTCAAGATGGTAGAGTTTATGAATTTGAATCAAGTGTTAATGAGTGTGAGGGAGTTTGCCTCAAATTTAACCAACTCTCTAAATATGCTCCTCACTTGGTTGTCGACCCAACGGCTAGAACGAATAAATTTGTGATGGGTGTTTCCGATTTGGTAAGTGAAGAATGCCAGTCCCCTGTGTTTATTTTTCTATTTGGAATCGCGTTAGGTCTGATTCCTATTACTTTGGCTAGATTATTCATAACTGCATATTTACAATATAGGCGTTCTTTAATGGTGAAGTTTGTGAAAATCCGAAATTGTTAAGACGGGTAATTCAAACAAGTAGTAATTGTTCGACCAAGTCACATATATAGTAGTTAGATCGTTTGCTCAATTAAATCAAACCAAATAATAATAATAATAATAATAATAATAATAATAATAATAATAATAATAACAATAACAATAATAACAATAATAACAATAACAATAATAACAATAATAACAATAATAATAATAACAATAATAATAATAATAACAATAATAATAATAATAATAATAACAACAACAACAACAACAACAACAACAACAACAACAATAATAATAATAATAATAATAATAATAATAATAATAATAATAATAATAATAATAATAATAGAAGAGAAGAAAAGGATTAAAAAAAGTAAATTAAAAACTAAATACACATAAAACGCAACGACTAAATCTAACCATTCCTGCCATATCAGTAAGGATTGATCACAAATTTTGTTTTGTGAGAGTATCAATATTTTGAATAACATAATAAAACATTAGTGTGTAACATTTCATGCTTTAATATACTTCATCACTTGTTAACTTTTGCTTGTTAGAATTTTTAGATATATTAAAATATTATGTACAGTGTTATTATACATTAATTTTATTTCAAAAAAGATTGTGTTGGCCTTTTTAATTATGCTGAATAGATAATGAACAATTATAGCCTTCCAATTAGTGATATAAACTAGGAGAGATGATTTAAGATGAATGAGTTTGCATATTTTGTAACAAGAAGAAATTAAGTGAAAAAAGTAAGTTGATGATGAATGTTAAAGTGAAGCAGCTATAGGTTTACGTTGATGATAAGAGCAAAATATTCATGGTTGTCGAAACGATGATGATGCAGACATAAAGTGGAACAGCAAGGGATAATAAAAAGATGTATAATTATTTATATATAATACGAATGTAGATTAATACTACAGCTCAGCTAGACTACAAATGAAAGAATGCACTCAATTAGTGGATCTTTAGTAGAATTAATTAGACTACTTTTTACTTAATACACATAATATTGTACGAATACAAGAAAATTTTAATATAGTTACCTGTCCCTAATATATCATTTCTGGGCTACCCTTTGCAAGTATTGTGAAAGACACTTATAATAGCTGAAGATAATATAATTTCTCACAAATTTTAGTATATAAATAAGGACGAGCTAGGAATGTGTATGTATATATATTCCCAGTTCCAAACTGCATTTCTCCCTATATATCATCTCTCTTCTTGTAAGGGTATTTTTCTAGTTTGTGTTAAAAGGGAAGATATATATTGATTGAGATATAATGTGCACCATGAATGAATCTCGAGAAGAAAGTGATGATATCATAAGTATAACAAGTGACGAAATGGCTGCAGCAGCCGCCACTATTGAGCAGACGGTAAAACAAAGAGAAGAAGAATTTGCTCCCCCATATTCTTCCCGTACTACTATTCACCTTTTCGGACGAGTTTCACTCAAGGAGGTAAGCCACTTTTATTTTTATTTTTTGCTTGACATGATATTAGAATTAAACTCATCATCATTACTATTTTTTTAATTGTACTCTCTTATTATGTTATTCATGCACTAGTTGTTCAGGTGCAAAATATTGATTTATTTTTATTTTTCAACGACACAGTCAGACACACATACACAAGGAAAATATTGGCGCAGTGCTAGAATTGCTTTACTCTTAACTAGAAGTTTCAGGTTTGACTTTTGAATACGGAGAAAATTATATTAAAAACGAGCATTATCGCCTGATCCAGATTAGTCGGGGCTCAAATATAAAGTGAAAAATAAAAAAAGAAAATAGAAAAGACATAAGGCAGAGGCAGACACATGAAAGCACGCACGTAACATTATGTTAAAAAGCTCCATAACTCCATTCGCTTCATATATTTGTTTATTTAAATAATGCCACAGAGAAGCACGAGTAGTTGCCTTTATTTTTCTGTCCAACTGGAGATATATGTAATAACTAGTGTTCAGTGGTAAACTACCTAGGGTTTTTGCTTTTGGGGGTTTCTTTTTTCTTTTCGTTTATCAATTTTTATTGACCGGAAGCTCGGGATTTGTACATAAAGCATCATTATAATCGCTTTCTATGTAAGGTCGTAGCTGTATTATTCCTTACTTTTCAAGTTTAACCATATACTACTTCTTTTATCATAAACTACGTATTAGTCAAATTTAAAAGTGCATGAGCACATATTCGAATTTTTGGTTTTACTTTTCGTTAAAATAAATTTCCTGTTTTATGCATGGATATATATGCAAGAGAGTAACATACGTGCAAGAAAAAATGTTTTATTCTATATATGCAAGAGAGTAACATACGTGCAAGAAAAAATGTTTTATTCTCTTTGGGAAGGATGGCAAAACTAATTATATTTGGTAGCAAATTATACAAAAGTTATACACTATTTTTGTATAGTATATATGATCAAGTAGCATTTTTTTAATTAGAGATGTTTAATACTTTCCTTTGTTTATTTTGAATGTTGATAGTCAACGCTTCATCATATATTGTGAGCAGCATCCTCTGATTTGTAGAACAAGTTTTATCTTGAGAATCTACATTATTTGTTAAAGGCTTATTATTCAGTGTATAGATAATATCGTTGTCATATTATCTCTAGATTCTGTTAACGATTAGGTAATTGTCAATTATAGGGAAGTTTAATTGGATCCACCCTTTATATGTGTTTGTGGTTTTTATGCAAAAGATGCTCCACTAATGATAACAAGGAGACAATTTTTTTTCTTTCCTCCTCTTTTAGGTAAAGAGATCGACAAGAAGGCAATTTGATTAAAAAAACAAAAATTAAAATGACTCGGTTGGTTGTTTCTAACCTAAATATTATTGGCTAGTTTGTCTGGTTAGCTTGAAGTATTATTTTAACAAGCTACTAGCTGAGAAATAGACCTACTGAGAGTCTGAGACATATTGCCTCCTAATAATTCAATCATACTTATTAGTTAATTAAAGTGTATAGCATGTTGAACTTGTTAGTACAAGCAAAAATAAAGGGTACTCTCACCACTCAGTAGTATTATAAAACAATTTACACTGCCTCATTAAACAACTTATATATACCCATACGGGGTAATGAGTGTAAAGACATTAAACTACACGAGTCTTGGTGGAATCTAACTTTTCACCGACTGCTCATTAAGTGTATCAAATGGAAAAAGTGACAATTTTGCTTCTTTCTTTTCTTTTATTTAATGCTCTAAATGGTTTATGTCCTTAAACTATTCAAAAAAGAAAGGCTATTAATTATATATAGAAATTAAATACCCCCGGTTCACTTTTATTTGTCCACTCATTATTTCAAAAATTTAATTTTCATTTTTATTTGTTACTTTTAACATACCAATAAAGGGCAATTATTTTGTTTGCATGTTTTTTCTTTAACATTAATTATTTAATTACAAAATCATTCTAATACTAAACATAAATTAATATAATTAATGCGATAAAACAGTCATATTAATTAGTTATGTGACACTTTTTCAATTTCAAAATTTAATTAAGTCTATCTTTGACCTTAAATTTTTCATATACCTTATTAAATATTTTTGAATTATCAATTATTTTAACTTATGATACTTTTTACATAGTTTATAAATATATCTATTTCATTTTAAAAACTTTAAAGATTTTGTGTAAATTTTCGATGAAATTTCAACTATTTGACTCTAAGAAACGTAAAATATCATATAAATTAAAATTAAAAAAAATATTATTTTATAAGTAAATTTGTCAAGTTGAAATATGAATGGTGAATATGCTGAAACAGTAAGGATGACATTTATATGTGGGCACGTGCTTATGTGCATTCATGTTCAGGTTTATGCACGCTTTCACTATACTATTGATCTTCCTCCTCCTTGTAAAGAATTGGTAAAAGCAAGTAGAGCTGAAAATCAAACCATTTCTAGATTTTGGACTTTAATATTCACTATTTTTTTTATTTTGGGGTATGATGGAATAAAATAAAATGACTCTTTAAACTATCTGCGCTTCTTTCAATTGTGAATTAGCATTTAGTCAATGCAACTTTTGACACTCATCATGGGTCATCCGAAAACAGTCGCGCTATGTTTTTAAACATAAGGGTCAGGCTGCATACATCCGACCCTCCTTACTCCCACAATGGGCGGGAGCCTTTGAGACATTGGGGTAATGTTGTTGTTGTTGTTGTAGACTTTAATATTTCTTCAATTCCTTATTAGTTAATATACTTCATTTTTCGAAAGTTAATTTGATTAATTTTTTAAAGATAAATTAGATTTCAATAATATCTTAAAATAAAAAATGAACTCTCTTTGTTTTAAAATTAATGACTTACTTTGACTTGATACGGAATTTAAGAGAGTTAAAAAGACATTTTGATTTTGTATTTTTAAATTAAAGTTATGTTAAATATATCAAATACACTTTAATCGTGTGATCTTAAACATGTCACGTGAAAAATTAAAACTAAAATATTGCCAAAAAAGAGTTTTTTTTTTTAAAACAAACTAGAAAAAATTAAATCACTCTATTTAAAAGGGAGGGAGTAACATTTAAAAATTATATGAAAAAACCATGTTAAATTATAATTCTTTTATATCAATATGATAAAATGATAAAGTTTAAAATACTGATCAAACTTATACTAATTATTTGACACTCCACAAAATTATGATAATGAAAAAAGAATGAGGAAGTAATATTCAATAATTGTATATTTAGCTTTGTGACATGCAAGATGATCGGTGACAGTTCCTTTTGTTTTCTTTATGGATTTGGGTGATAGACTCAATTGAGTTGTGTATATTTATTTTGAAGTATTATCAATAAGAGCACTGAAATTTGGGGGGAGGGAGTTGACAATCACTTAGAGGTCTTTAGGTACTATGTATAAGAATAATATTAATTGAAATATATTAATAATAGTTATATTAGTAATGTATGTATTAGTTATGGTTTCATTAATTATACATAAAATATTTTTATGTATTGTTTGATTTGATGCATTGAAAATATCATGCATTGCTTAAAAAAATTATTTACAAGAATATTCTCCACATTTATAGTAGAAAAGATGTAAAAGAAAATTGAAGAGCAATTAGGTCTTTAACCATGCTAATGCATGCATTAAGTCCCTTGCATTACTAGTATTTATAAATCCATGTTATTAGTAAATACACCTTAATACACAATAGAGTGTATAACCAATACAAGTATTAGTTATACATAGCATTAAAAAGTGTACCAAAGATGGTACTACTAATACATCACATTAATGCATGCATTAATTCTACTAATACACTCTATCAAACAACCCCTTAGTCTAAAATTACAATAACAATAATTTATGCACTTATATATATTAAGGGTGTATTTGGTACCAAGGAAAATAGAAAACTATTTTTCAATTTCTCATATTTAGTTGGATTAAATATTTTGAAAAATATTTTCCAATCAACTTGTTTCCCTCAAATATAAGAAAAAAAAAGACTTTCTATCAAAACATAAGAAAATTATTTTCCAAAACTCTCCTCCAACCTCAAATCATGCTTGTTTTTTCTTACCCCACCACTACCATCCCCCAAAATTGCAATTTTTAAATTTCTTTTGAAAAAAATAAAAATTTTCTTTTAAAAAATATTTCACATATCAAAACTTTTATTTTATTTTTAATCTCATCCCTACTCCGATCCACTTACTTCCCCCCCACCCCCCTCGCCCCTCAAAAGAAAATTTAAAAATTCACCCCCCACCCACCCTA
>JAOTQJ010000111.1:8251269-8270309 GCA_025642045.1 Solanum sejunctum | reverse complement strand
TTAAAATTAC
Source organism: Solanum sejunctum (assembly GCA_025642045.1). NCBI lineage: Eukaryota > Viridiplantae > Streptophyta > Magnoliopsida > Solanales > Solanaceae > Solanum > Solanum sejunctum. Next base: position 8,270,299 of record JAOTQJ010000111.1, on the reverse strand, counting down.
GCCATGTTCATCATAACTTTTCCAATTGAACGAATTACTTCGGTTGAATTAATTATGGGGTCTAACAATTCATTATTGTTTGATACAAGCTAACCTATGGAAACTCTTCATTTTAATACAATTACAAAAATATTCTAATGGACTCATAACATAAATAAAGATATATCTGGAGTCCATTAACATAAGTAAATATATGTATAGATTCTTCTAGAATATTATTTATTTTGACCATTAATTATACAATTATTATTTTTATCCTTAAATAAAGTTAAATTACTAAAATGTCATTGGTCATCCATAAATTGACTTTTTCATATAATATATATATATATATATAGACACACACACACACACTTATACGTGCTTGTAAAAGAGGCATAAGTCTTTCAAAATATAACAATGATTACTTAGGCTTAAAGGCCAAATCACATTCTTCATAATAATGCATCCTTAGACTAAAAATCCAGAACATACTTCATGTAATACTTTCACGCATAGAAATAGCTCTTTTGGAGCACCTTCTTGAGAAATGATTATGGACCCTTGGGGATAGCCCACCCCTCCTCAAACCTCAATCAATGCTCCCTAAATAGAGTGGTGTAAACACTCGTAATTGCTCAAAGAGCTATAATCATAGACATTTATGTGATCACATTCTTGTCATAACCATAATCTTATCAAAATCATATACATAAACATGATTGGGTCTTGATCCATTTCATAAACTTCTTAAAAACCATAGTCATGTATACATATGTCATGGACAAGATGAGAATAGCATGGGTAATGGAAATTCAAACTTAAATCAACAATATATTATGAAATCTAAGTAAAAACATAATTAAATCCACATTTAATTCATAATATAGATCACCTATGCTTAAATCAAGCTTTAAAGGGGACATGCACATTCATATCTGTATAACTTCAATGCAATTCATCATATTAGGGCTTAAATCACTTTAAAATCAATAAATGAACACGTATCAATTGAATGTAATAAACCATATTCTTCAAAACCCAGATTTAAAGTAAACTAAAGTGCCACATCAAAAATTCTATTAAGGCGGACTGGCACACGTTGCCTATAAAGCCCAGGAGAACCAACCTGTATCTATGCATTTTCTATACATATTATAAGGGATTCCTACATTCAACATGCCTTTAAAAAAGTAAACAGTGATAACAAGCCTAAAAGAGATGCATACGGCTAGGACGTTGGGGCCACGGTGTTTAAAGTATGGGACATGACCATACTTCAATTTACATAGTTTATAAAGCCTCTAGATAAGAAAAAGTATCTGATAAGGGTCGGTACAGGCCCCGCCTCGGCTAACTATACAACACAAAAATATAAGCTCTAGACACACAAAACTCCGAAGCAACCTGGAGCTTGGTAACAGCAGCTGGATATCCTGTGCTCTTACTAGGGAGATCTACTGATACCTAACCTGCAGCATGAAATACAAGTCCCCCGTAAGGGACGTCAGTATGAGATAATGTATTGAATATGTAAGGCAGGAAACACTATATATGAAGTAACAACTCAAATGAAACTATGCACTAGTGTAGGATAAGAGACTACCTTTAGTTATACTATGGGATCATGTACTTTATGTTCTTTTTATTACTTTACCTTTACTATATATTCTGTACACAGCATATATTACAAATGATCAGCTGATCAGTGGTAATATATATCGGGATCGGCCCTGGCTAGGCATTTCCTTTTTCACCCCTTAGGCTACCCCCCGTAATAGGATCTACCCTAGCTAGGTGATTCTTCTACCCTTCAGGTTACCACCCATCAATAAACAATATACTTTACCTTTTAATTACCTTTGAGATGATTCTTTTGGTGGTCACAATATTGGAGCTATAGGACTATAGATATAACATGTGACATGTAGATAATCATACAAGACAAGATGACAATGAAAAGAGTATGTTACACAAATAATGAAATGCGTATGAGATGAAACAACTCGTGAACTTTATTTATCAACAAGAACCCATGTAACTTGGTATCCACGTATGTATACAGATTTGAAGGTGACTATATATGAGAGGATATGAACATGTGAAAGAGTGGAGACACGATTAATAGTTGTGTCAGAGTTGGTAAGTGCTTTTATGTGCCAAGGAGGGATCTATGTTTCATGCCAAATAATATGAACTCAAGTAGTCTTACATACCTCGCTGTACGACCTCGCTATTTCCTCGAGATAACCTTCCTTTTTTTCAAATATTTATCTACAACATAGTAGGTGATAAAACTAGCATTAGTAGTCAATAGATATATCCTGGCAACTCAATCTCATAAAAAAATAACATACGGGCAACAAGCAGATAATTATAAACCCAAGCGTATTCTTTCAACCTTTCACCCTTAATCATACTTTCTAATACACATTATCATATACATATCATGTGCAGCATGTTTTAGTGCCATAACAGTCATACAATAGCCCACAAGGCACAACACATAATAATTCTACACAACATACAAATGGGTGGCATAACATTACATCCCTTAGCTACATTTTTGACGTCGATAATTCCAAACCTGTTCCAACTTTAACCAAACAGTTCCCTCCATATATACACATAAAACAAGTCCTAAAACAATTCAAAAATAGTCCTCAAAATAGGTATAGGACGTGAGACCATAATCCTCAATTAATCACCCTACAAGTTCCTATTACGAGCACAATTATGATATCACACAAAAACTCACTTTTACAAACTGTAAAAATAGTGCAGCAACCTTTATATATCATTATAGAACCAATATTCATTAAGAACAGTAACATCCTTTCATAATCAATAAAACCAAAAAGAGAAAAGTTTTCAAATAAATAAGAAAAATGTACAACAACTTTTGGAACACATGCTGTCCAATAATTTCAGCAAGCATAACTAGTATACATTTTCTTGTTTTTCATAGGATGAGTATAACAAATACATGGATATTTCCACTTCCCTTAGCCTTCAAGATTTAGGTTTCCTTCAAGAACCCTAGAGGGTTGTATTGGCTGCCTTGTGAAGTGAAGTAAAGAGAAAACAAGATTTTTTAGGAAAGCTGAAAAATTATTTCAAGTGAAATGACTTAAGGGGCTGTTTTTGAGCCCTTTTAAAGGGTCTCTTTGGCGGACTTTCTCTTGCACTTTTGACCACATATTAGTACATGTTAAGAAGTTGGTGATGAGCAGCTTGGCCCTCACACTTGGGCCTAAATGGGTCTCAAAGTTGATGGGCTTTGGCTACTCATTTTTTCTAATTCCTCTTTATTTAATTTGGGCCCAATTAGTCAAGTGGGTTGTGATGTACTTGGGACCTTTTGATATCCTTCTTGGGCTCGAAATATAGTTCATTTATAATACTAAAACATGGGCTAAATTTACATTCTTAACATGGACTTTATTCATAATCGGACTTGGACAAATTCGATGTTGGTCCTCGTCTCCCTTTAGCAAGCTAAACAAGTAGGTGACTCACCTGCTAGCTTTCTAAGTCCTACAAGCATCTCAATTCTCTCACTTTGTTTAGGGTCGTGATCTCCTGAATTTGACATAAAACTTATTTACACTCAACCCTTTTGCAGCGTTAGACATACATATCACCCTCTAATTTGAGATTCAAGAACTTTTAAAAATAGGCGCTAACTTGACCAAACCATATCATGTTTCATTTACATAGTACTAGTATTGTAAAATGTGGAATGTTACATAAGGTTCATGAAAATCACTTGAAAAGAGTTTGGGTCTTCTTGGTTGAAAGAGACCAAGAATCAATCCCACATACCTTAGCTAATGAAGAAGATTCAAGAAGAAATTTGAAGAAGAATGAGCTTTCCCTTGATTCCCAAGCTTGGAATCACAAGAATCCTTTAAGAGAGTGTTCTTAAGAGTGACTTGGGAGAATTCTAATTGAGGAATGAATTTGAATGAGAGGAATAAAGTATAGGTCATCTGGAAGTCTTTAGGTAGCATAGAAGCTCACAAATTACGAACACCATTAAGGGAACGAGTAGAAAAATTGAAGTCCCAAGGAGGACCTATATGGTCCGTGATAGGTCATACAGACCGTATACATGGTCCGTGATATGACAATTAGAAAAATTCTCTTGATGAGGGTCCAAAATAGTAATCCCATACTTAGAAAAATTTCAGTGTAGGCATCTATACGGAGGGTGGTATGGACTGTACCAAGCCACCTGGTCCATGTGCCTCCTCCGTCCCACTCTACTTAGAAAAATTCTTCCACGACAATTTTTGAGATGGTGATCCAATACTTAGAAAAATTTCACTCCAGAATTCATATGGAAGGGCATACAGACCGCATCACTCCATACGACCATATACTTGGTCGTAACACTTCACTTAGGCTCAAAACTATGGAGTCTTAAGCTTAAGGTTACCATACGGTCAGCCATATGGTCCATATAGCCTCATATGAACCGTATGGGGTCCAAGTATAGTATGCCTTAGTCCCAAATTCTACCTTAAGGCCTTTACACCTCACACAAGGCCAAGGGCCACTTCAAGGAAGCTTCACATAGTTTGTAAAGTGCCATGCGGATCATGAAGGCTTCCATGAAGCGTCACCTTGGTCCAAAATTTTTCGAAACTAAATTTTCATGTTCCATTGAGGTCATACAAGGTTCGGATCCTTATATCTGTAAGCTATATTATTGTAGATGGAAATACTTGCCAAAGTTTTCTGATGTAAGAGAGATAGTTTTATCCTGAATCGATATAGTCAGAGCAATAACTAAAAAGTTGTCATCGGGAAAATTTACACAAGGAACCAACTGTACACAAACTTCACATAAAAACAACATTGTTCTCATTTACTTGTCTTACTTTATCTTCGTGCTCGTTATAAGAATGAAAGAGAAAGTAAGTTCTTATGTACAATCTTATTGCCATTTGAGAAAAAAAATTGCCTTTTCATACTTTTCCTTTGAAAGCTTTCTAGACTCTTATGACCAAAATTGATCCTGGCCATAAAGATTTTGTTGGAATCTATGACATTGAGATTGGAGCACCTCAAAAGGGCTCTATTTAGGCTAATGGGAATGGATGAAGGATCCAGAAGTATATGATACTGTCTGACCAATTGCGTTATGATATTTTTTCTCTGTTCATGAACTGCTCCAAATGAGTTTCATGTGTCTTTTACTTTTAGTCTATAGATTTTTGTTATATTAATTAATTATAAGATATCAAACAACTAGTACATATGAACCAACAATCATATATGCTTTCTCTTTTAATTGAGTTTGTCAGTCTAGTGTGGATTGATAATGGGCGCTAGGTATGATATTAAAATGAATGGTATTCCAATCCATAATACCATCCACCTTGATAGGTTAATACAAAATTTTCTTTTACTTCAGCTACTTGTTGACCACCTCCTATTGTCATTCTAGCTCAAGTAGAGTGTTGTATGCAAGAACCTTTCAAAAGTTGAATACACTATTATTTTTATCTATTATTGTATTAAGTCTAATATAAAATCACAGGATATGAATGACAAAATGACCTCAATTCTCGTCAACAGTAGAAAGTGAGAATCAAGCTATTAGGTGAATTTTGGAGGAGATAATCAAGGGAAAGCATTGAATTCAAGGTGTAAAAAAGAGTAAAATGATGGTTCTTAGTCCAGAAAGCTTCACTATAAAATTTTTCTTTCTTTTTCTCTGTCTCTTAAAGCTCTAAATTCTTTCTCACAAGCCTACAATCTATGTTCCAAATGTCTCCACACTGTTTTCTTAGGAATCATCCATTACTTCTCTTTTCCCAAATAGTAGTAATTGCACATTTAAACACTGACATGTGCATTATTTCATACATAGTCAGCATCAAATCTTGACTTAATCAATATATAAACACCATCAACCCCTTACACTTTCTTCATCAATTAAAAAACAGACAGATTATCAGTTATGACATCTTCAAATTCTATTATGTTTTCTCTGTATTGCTCTATACAACCCCTGAAAAGTTCTACCAATTTATTTGCAAGAATACTAAGAAGTCTATTATAAAGATGAGTAGAAATGTCTAGACAGAGATATTTAGTATTTTGTGTTTTATATTTGGCCACGCCTAGAGAAATTGATGGATAAGTTGAATAATATCTTATAATATATGTAATATTTTAAATTAAATTTTAGGTGGAATGTCAATCATAAAAGTGTGTAAAATGACATTTGTACCCTTGAATGAATATTACAAAAGTACAAGCTATCGTTGACAATTCAAGAAAAAGTTGAAGAACAGAGAGTACAAGGATTTTAAGCTACTTTTGTAAATAATATCCTCAATACATATTATTAAAATTAAAATTGCAACAAACACTTTAAGAAAGAAAAAGAACATCTGGCAGAAAATTATTTTAAAATCTGTAGAAATAGTAACCCATTATTTCCTATAAGCCCAAAATTTAGATTAGGTTAAAGAAACTATATTTAAATGATATATCCTTAATTGAAGCCTCGACTCTCGAAACACTCTGTAAAATCTTCTAGTTCCATATGATTAAGCAGTAAAATGTTGATTTTTTTCCGAAAGAAAGAAAGCATCTTTGTGGGAAGAACCTTTTGAGGCCACCAGACATTGGGAATGCTGAAAGAAGTCCTATAAAGCATCTTTTCAACGAATTACCTAGATACGATAGAACATCTATTTTTGAAAAATCTTGATTATATGGTTTTTTTGCGCCATTAGGACCAACTGCTGGGACAAGATCATCTTTTGACAGATGTGCACTTGGGAGGTCTCCTCCATCTACATCAATCTCCTGCTGTAGAAAGATTTGTGTTAGAACCAAGAACACTTTCAGAATCTACCAAGACAAGCTTAAAATGAATAGAAAACTCAAAATTATATTTTTAAGATTGAAGTTCAATTCATCTAAAATTATAAACGAACACCTGTTAATCCAAAAGTAATATTTATAATGCTGAAAATTACCTTTCTCTGTCAGATCTGAAAGTAATTGCAGTAGTTTATCAATTCTTAGCTCTTTGGTATCAAAATCATTACCAATTTTGATTCTCTCAAAGAAGAATAGAAATTCGAGAAATTTATTGATTCTTAGCCCTTTGGTATCAAAATCACTACTAATTTCTATTTCCTAAAAAAGAAGACCAAACATTCGAGCAATTTCAATTCCATTCTTTGCCCTTTAGTATAAAAATCACTATCAATTTCGAATTCTTCTAAAAAAACAACAAAAAATTCGAGCAATTTTCTAATGATAGGGGAGCTCGTGATTTTCTTAAGCCACCATTAATGACAGGAGAGCTTGTGATTTACTTAAACCACCACTATATCACCTTTGAAGATGAGCATCTTGTGAGAAAAATAGAGAATAATCTAGATGCTTGAGATAAGGATGAATTTTGCTAGAAGATTAAAGGAACACGTATTTTTGCTAAAATATAAATAGGATTAAATGACTATATACACACATACACACACACACACACACACATATATATATATATATATATATATATACACACACACACACCCATGCTTATTTAATCAGCCACCTAGATAAGTTTTCTACATGTCGTGTCTAATGGGTGTGAATTTGTATGTAGTTTTGTATTCAATTGTGACAAGATAGAATTTGAGTGTCTAGATGAGATTTCAAACAAGTTTAAAGGACTATAACAAAATGATAATGTAAATCAAAATAAGGATAATTTTAATTAAAGATTCTCGGAGTTAATGCCAAATTTTATATTGTTGGAATTAGAGAAAATGTGTTCCATTTTATTATTCAAATAGTTAGCTATTCTATTCAAAGTGAAGAATAACAATAACTAAAGGCTTAAAATTTACGTATAACGTTACTGGTGTGAAATGAAAGCAATAGAATTGCACATGAGAAAAGCCAATAAATTAGTCAAAAGAGAAAGAAAGGTCTGTTGGCTGCATTCGATAGGTTTGGCCACAGCAATCAACAATGTCCAAATCGTCTAATAATATTCTGAGTGCTCTCCACGTGTCCAATTTTCATTTGGTAGCACTTTCAACGTGCTTTCTTTTTATAAAATATTCATAGTTATGTAGTTTATTCCCCAACTTTTCTTTCTCTCTTCACTTTATACCCCACACTCTGATTACCGGAAAATAGACTCATCGCCGTTTTGGTATTCTAGATAAGAGTTTTCTGGTACACAACAAAGTTAACCCACCCCTATCCAGGGACAAAACAGAAGAGTAAAGTTCAAAGCTATTGTTAGGTCCTCATCTATGCATGAAATTTTTATAGCAAGTATATGTTTAGCTTCCACTACAAGTTTCTCTCCAGTTGATTCCTTTGAATTTATTTTTTGGGGGTTTAATGTGCACGACTCCCACTTCTTTGTTTTTTTTGAAAATCGAGTCTTATCAAGAAAAAGGGGTTATCTTTTTTGGCGATTCTTTGCAATTTTAGATCGGTGGGAGTTGTTTGAAGTTTTGAATCAAAGTGAATTTTGGAGTCCTATTTCACTTGAGTTGAGTTGTTTGGAAGTTAGCAGCTTATATTTCTGAAAATTGTATTGAACAAGTGTTCAAGGAAGAAGCTTTTCATATGAGGGTTCAAGTTTTTGCTACCATGAGGTAACATGAGAAGATAGTATTGACTTGTCAGTGTTGGGGAAAGACTGAGGTGTATGTGAGGGTTGAGGATGAGGCATTCAGGGATAATCTGATACGAGTTTTTGCAACATGAGTTGCAGTGAGAAGAGCAGAGAAAGAGAAGAGCAAGAAAATCCTGTTGGTAGTGTACATAAATATGTTGAACGTGTTTCGCAGAATGGATCAATAGTACCCTCAACACAATTAGCTATTGATGAGAGAGTGCTGGTCGATCCAAAACAACTCTTTATAGGAACAAAAATTGGTGAGGGAGCTCATGGAAAAGTTTATGAAGGAAGGTAGGTAATGCTGTTCTTGCAATGTTATCCATATTTTCTTTAGGCTAATGATTTGAGGTAGTCGTTTCCTGTTGTTGATACGGAAGGTTGCAATAGCAATGTAGTGCTGATCATCTCTGGTGCTCTGCCGCATTTCATTTCCTACTTTAGTATTGTGATGCTATTAGCCTGTAAGTAGTGGATTATGCTTTAGGTGATTGACCATGGTGCTATTGTTCCATTGGTTTACTAGTTAGGTACTGCTATTTAATTAGAAAATGTAACATGAGAGTTTGCTTCTCATTTGGAAAGGGCTTACAATTGGAAATCGATATAATGTCTTACATAGTAACTGTGAATAATTATTTTCTTCTGCTGATGTTTCTAATTTGGCTATTTCTCTTTCTTGATAAGCAGTCAAACGTGATAATTTCTGTCATTTAAACAGCATAGAGATACAGAAGATTTGTGTTTTTTTTTTTGTTTGCTCTGGTTTTATTATTCATTTTTCATCTATCAAAAAATGGTCATGTCTCTCCAGGTACGGTGATCAAATTGTTGCAATAAAAGTTCTTAATGGTGGTAACACCTCAGAAGAAAGAGCTTCACTTGAAAGCCGTTTTGTTCGGGAAGTTGTGATGATGTCAAGAGTAAAACATGAGAATCTTGTAAAAGTAAGTATCATTTTCTTTTTCCTGGAAGTTCTTTAGATTCCAAATTAAGATTCCGATTATTTTTTCAAAGTGCTGTGTTTAACTCCCATTGAACAGTTAATTTTTGTTAAGTTTAGCAGGCAGTATGGTGTTAGCTAGTAAATATTCACATATATGGTTGTATAGGTTCTGTAGTTAGCTGATGTTGCTTTGCCTATTAAGTAGCTGGAGCTAAGCCATTTACATTTTTTGCGGCCATTCACTTGATGGTTCGTGTTTGCAGTTTATAGGAGCTTGCAAGGATCCTTTGATGGTTATAGTTTCAGAGCTACTGCCTGGAATGTCCCTTCGAAAGTACTTAGTCAGCATTCGGCCAAAAGTGCTTGACCTTCACACGGCTTTAAATTATGCTCTTGACATTGCTCGGGCCATGGAATGTTTACATGCCAATGGCATTATACATAGAGATCTAAAACCTGGTATCACTTGGCTAGCCGAGCTATACTAGAATTTCCTTTTTGTTGTTACTGTAGTTATACATTGAAATGTTAAACAGGCCAGATATTATAATTTTGGACTATATTCTTTTATCCATCATATGCTACTGCTGGAAAAGTTCTTTTCTCCGGGTTATCTTATTATTTTATGTTGGCTCTTCAATGGTCAGTAATCTACGTACCATGGCAGGAAGAAGTTATTAGTGCAGTCATTGTGGTATACATTTCTGGCTCCACCATTCACTTCATTGCATGCTATATCACTTTTTTTTCTTATAAAAAGAATCTCAATATGTAGGTAAGCTAAAAGAGGATAGCAACTCATTTTTACCTGATATTTTCCCTTGATGTATGTTCAATTTATTCTGCTAACTTGGAATTTTTTCTTACGTTGTCATCAATTGCTTTTTACCTTCCCTGTTTCACTTGTTTGTGTTTGTGTTTTTTTTTATTCTTTTGTTTTTTAATCTTCTCCCGTCTAAGAATGAGCACATGTGAAATGTCATTCATGCAGACAATTTGTTGCTCACAGACAATCAGAAGTCTGTGAAGCTTGCAGATTTTGGGTTAGCAAGAGAAGAGACCCTCACTGAGATGATGACAGCAGAAACTGGGACATACCGGTGGATGGCACCTGAGGTTTGTATCTATTTTAGCCACATGTTAATCAACCCCATAATATCACGCGTGAACCATGTAGTTTGCTCACTGGACATTTAAATCGGCTCCACTTTGAAAGCTGTTGGTTGTCATATTGTTACCAGATTTAAAAAAAAAACTTGTTGGTTGCTATAGTTTCATATCAAGTTATCAATATCTCTTTGTATGGAAGATTAAATTATTGGTGATATACACTTACATGGTTGAATAAAATGTTTAGGGACGGTAACTATAATTCCACTAATGGAACTTGAGAAGACTACACTTCGCATTTGCTCATCTGATAGATTGGTAATGTGGGAATTATGATGCTGAATGGGATTATGTACCTGCTGCATATGAATATATGCTCAAGTAGTGACATCAGAATTATTTGCAAGTTAGAGGTGAAATATGACACAGTATATAGGTGATGATTTGAAAACCTAACTTACATCCTATTTACCCACCTCTATAAATTGTAGCACAGAAAAGGAATTTCCTTAACTTACATTAAAAAGGAAATCTATACCTCCAGGGATTTGATTGTGGTAAGAGCACAGTGAGTGATTTGAAACGCTACATACAAAAGCATAATATTTTAGTGGGGACGGGTGGGGGGTCCATTATTTATCAAGTATCGAAGTATGTCACCGTCCCCTGGGAATTTCTCTGTTATCCGAAGGATACTTAAAAAGAAAATCTTTATTTGTAATTTTTATTTTTCTTCTGTTCTGAATCACAGTACTATGATCTTGATCTGAAGCAAGCCTTGAACTATTTTCCTTTTTAACTTTTGAAGGGATAAATGGACCATTTACTTTGGCATGGTAATATTCGTATCCAATTTATTATCTTTAAGGCTGTTCAATGTTGTTGTCATCATTTTCCGAAAATCCCCTTGTAAACTTACTATCCTTCCTAGTTAATTTGGTAATTTGGAGCCCTCAAATACGTATGCATTTTGTGGTACTCCTGTTGTTATTCCCCAATGAACTGTCCCGAGTCTACTATATATTTTATGATATGATGGTGTGTACTAATGCATTGATCAAGTTCAAATCATTTGTCCTTTCTCTCGTTGTACTTATTCATTCAAAAATGTTCTTACTTGGGTCAGTTTCAATATGTTTTCTATGTTTTATCCTGAATTTTCACGGCTTCCCAATTATCTGAATTAATTGTTGTTGCAGTTGTACAGCACAGTTACATTGCGTCAGGGAGAGAAGAAGCATTATAATAACAAGGTCGATGTTTATAGTTTTGGTATTGTCTTGTGGGAATTATTGACAAACCGCATGCCATTTGAGGGAATGTCGAATTTGCAAGCTGCTTATGCTGCTGCTTTTAAGGTACAAAGTTTTTTTTTTTTGCCTCCGTCAAGCTTTTCCTTAGTACATTTATTGCAATTTAACAGAGTATGGTCTTTGTTATTTTTGATATGACTGTAGAGATAGCCACTGTCACGACCCAAGCCTAGGGCCTAGATGTGGCACGGCGAATGAGAACCCAAAGGGTCCCCAAACACACCTCTTAGCATATCATTTACACATCTTTGGTCGCGGAAACGATTAAACAACAAGAAGAGAGTATAAATAGGGATAAAGGGACTAAGGAAAGTCTTTAATAGCATAAATCATAAATAGTCAAATCTCAAAGCATAATTACATCACTTGTCCAACACCACCTCTAACATAGATCGGGCGGGGGCCAAGACAACTTTCCGCTCACCTTTTTAGTATCAAGGTTCAACATAAAGAGATAACCAAAATAAGAGTGCAAAGCTAGTGTCCCCGATCTTGAGGACTCACCAATAGCTTATCTTCAAGATGACCAACTAGCCACGGGGAGGATGATCATGAGGGGCTCCGGTTCCTACATGGTAACATCATGTAAGCATAGAGTATGCATTAGTACGTTTGAATGTACTAAGTATGTAGGATGCAATTCAACAAGAGATAGACAACACAGTCAAAATGCATATACATAAGCAATGGGTGAGTATAATAGCAATATGGCATGCATGATCAATGCTTAAAGTAAAACATGCTTATATAGAACATATTACATATGTAGGAAGAAACCATCATCATAGACCAAGCAACTAGTACTTGGAATCCAGGCATATCACCCTTTTGGAAGGTGATTGAGGTATCTACCCCTCAATTGATAGTACGGGCCTAGCACCCCCGACAAGGTGGTCAAGGTATATACCCCTCTACATGATAGTACGGGCCTATCACCGCCCGACTAGGTGGCCAAGGTATATACCCCTCAACATGGTAGTACGGGCCTAGCACCCCCCAACAAGGTGATTGAAGTATATGCCCCTCAATTGGTAGTACGGGCCTAGCACCGACAAGGTGATCGAGGCATAGCACCCCCTCAACAAGGTGTGGTCAACTTACAACACTTTAGATACTTTTCATGAAATCAACACATATATACATCCCTTTCATTATCATAAAGTCACTTAACTCATAAGCCATGCAATAGACCTTCAATAACTCAAGAACCCTTAACCGGACATTTTATCAAACACTTGGTGGGTGTGTAATACTAGTTCAAAATCATGCAATTCAAGAGTGAAATCATGTGAGAAAACTTAGTGTAAATCCACCCACCAACACTTAGTAATACCCTTAAAACCCCTTATCAAATCTCATGGTAGATCGTAGACTCATAGCTCAAAACATGCTTAAACAGTCAACATTCATGAAACCCCAACAAAGTTTATAATCAAATTCATAACAAGAGATACCCATAGTTAATTCAACTTGAAAACATGTAATATACATAAAAAGGAAGGTTGGGCACCATGGGTGGAAGGACCCAATGGTTAAAATCCATATACCTCAAATTTGAAGACTTCCTTGAAAAAGATTTGAATGAGAACTTGAAGCTTGAATGAAGTTTTTGAGATCCGGAAATGAGTTTGGGACACTTGAATTTGGGTGAAATATTTGTTTATGTGTTAGAGAGGGTTTTGGGGAATGTCTTGAATGATATAGGGTTGAAAATGGACTAAGTATAGGTGTTTTTATGCATAGGAAGGCTTAGGCTCAAGACCCAAAGGCCTTGGATTGAAACAGGAAAACTGGCAACAAAATACACTGAGCCGTCGTGGAGCCAACGCAAATAGCTTCAGGAAATTGAAATTTTGTGAAATTCGTTTTTCGCTATGGGTCCTCTAAAATTTGGGTTATACCCATCTCCTACTCAATTTTTTCCCCCTGAACAAGAATATGAACTCACATTTTTGATAACACGCACGGATTTTGAGATATACGGAAATTATGATTATGGACATTTTTGAGGCACACTTTCAGGCTCTTTTTGGGCGTTTCAGCCATCCTTTGTAGGGGATGGATTTACATGGGAGTAGGGGGTTCCCTCGTGGCGGAAAATTATATTGTATAATATAAGATTGGATTTGAATATTATGAGTATATAATAATTAAATGAATCCCTTAGCACACTTGGAAAGTGTAGCCCAGTGGTTCAGGGGTTTTAATTTTTTGTCGAGGTTGTGGGTTCAATTACCCTTCACATCATATTTTGTTGTTTTTTCAAAGTTCTTCTCTCTCTCCTTTTTCAATGAGCAATGTCTTTGCTCATCCTTTTTCACTTCCTTTTTCATTTTTAATGAGCATGAACTTTGTCTTTTTTCATCCCCTCTTTAATGAGCAATTGGCGTACAATTTTAAAAATTTAGTTTTGTGTTTTTTTTATTTTAATTAATTCATTCGTATTTTTTTATTATTTAATTTATCTTTTTCAATTTATGTGGCATAATTTAGGTTTTTAGAATCAAATAATTTTATTTTGATTAAACTTTTCATTTTGTGTTTTTTGAATAAAATTACTATGTAAAAACTACTATAAGCAACATTAATTATTCTAATGTATATAAAAAATACGATAAGGCAAAGACGATAGTATTCAAAAAATGCTCCCAGACACTAATCCCGATAAAACTTAAAAAACCCTTTTAGCAAACCCTTCCGCCCAAATCCGGTGGTCTTTCCGATCATCGGAATCCTCTCCTCTTCCCTTTCTTTCGTTCCCTTGCTCTCCAAAACCCTTCGCCTCTTCCATTTTTGGGTACTCTGCCGGAATCGGACCTCGTTTTTTCTTCCCGATTTCTTTGGCCCCTCTAGCTTTCCTTTATTTTTAGACCTTAAGTTCTGATGGGTGGTCTTCAAGATAATCAGGGGAGGTTTATTTATTACAATGCTGGTTTTAAATCATACGAGATTGTTCGATGCGGTGATGAATCAGGTAATTGGTTCAAATGGACAGAGCGCAGCAGGAATTTAATGAGAAAAGTCAAAATCAGCATTAAAGTATTACGATGGTTGGTGGCTACATTCATTGAAGCGTTAAAGTTTCAAGGTAACACTATTAAGATATGGAAGATAAAGGAGCATTACTCAGTATTTCTGTACTTTGAAATTTAATGCTAATGGCAGATTTATCAGTTTCATTGCGATTCAGCGCATCAATAAGTCTGTTATCATAACTCCGGAAACTAAGTACCAAGAAGGGTGGGGAAACATTGCCTACATAATATCTAGGTTCATTTATGAGCCTAGCAAGGACTTGAATTCACAGGCCTTTAGACTAAGGAGACTGGAAGTGTCATACAAGGAAGCTTGCAATTCTAGTAGATGGATGGCGACTCAGAAGCTGGTGGCCCCACTTCGACCTGTAAGGGATGGGCCATTGAGAGGGGAAAATGAACTGCTTAGGAGATGCATTGTCAGCAAATTTCGCAATCATCCGCACGAGCTTTCGGGTCTGAATGACGTAACGAGATGGGCAAGCAACAATTGTAAGTCAGGCAATGGAGTCAATGTTTTCGCAATGAACGACGGTCAATTCCTCCTCGAACTACCTTCAAGATCTGTTGCTGAACATGTTCTGTCAGGTTGGTGGGCATGGAAGAAGGTTTCGGTGGATTTGCAATGGTGGAGTCCAATGACAGGGTGTTGACCGGCGGAAGTTAGTAGAGATTGGGTCTGGATTAGGCTTACGGGTCTACCTCTATCTATGTGGTCAAAGGAAGTCTTCAAAAGAATCGGCGACTTGTGGAGGTTTTATCGAGACGGAGGAGGAGACATCACTGAAAAACCATCTACAGTGGGCTAGGATAGAGGTGAAAGGGGATGGGGGGAGGTTTCTGAAGCAGATTGAGATGACAGAAGGGGGTTTCGCCTATACTATTCCGGTATGGTGTGAAACTCCCGTCACCGTCAGAATGGTGGAACCAATTATAGCTAAAGAGGACTTTTGTCCGGTGGTCAAAAAAGGGGGACAGACTGTTTTAAGGAATTTTGCAGCGGAACCAGTGGAAGGAAGGAGGAAATTTGAAATGTGGGGCACGTGGCAAGCATCCACGGGGAAGGGGTAAATAGCGGGAATTGGGTGGGGCAAAGTAAGGAACTTTTGGGCTCCTTTTTGGACCCAATAGTGGTAGATAGAGCCCAGGAGCCTGGTAGCCCATTTTCTCCACTAGATATTGTTGATATTGAAGTCCAAGCTTTTAATATAGGGGCTCCTTTTTATATTGATAACATAGAGGATGTTTTTTTAAAAGCTGGAGAGCACCAAATCAGCTCAGCCCAAGAAGAGACATCTAGTTCCATTGAGTTGGCTGGGGATTTCAAAATTAATCAAACAGAGATTCAAAGTGAAGCAGACAAAATCATCATGATGGAGGCAATTCCTCTGGGAATTCAGCTTCCAGACGAGTTCAACCCACAGCCAGATCCTCCCGTTTGGATTCAACATCACATTATCAAATTGGGGAAAGAATTTGGAGTCGACTTTAAAAGGGTGTGATGAAAAAACGTTGGAGCTTTTTCTCAAGATAGATGGCAATAAGATGGAAAATAAGAGTAACTAGAAGGCGAAAAAAATACAAAAAAGGAAGGGTATGGCTGAATTGAAAAGCTTGGAACTGGATACAAGTTTCATGAGTTATGGTACTAGAAGTAAGGGGGGTTTCCTAGTAATTAAGGATCAATGAAGCTGAGCATAGTTTCTTGGAGTGTGAGGGGATTAAACTGTCGTAAAAGAAGAGGTCTGGTTAGTAATTTATTATCTATTTGGAAAGCTGATATAGTGTGTTTGCAAGAGACTAAACTGGAGGGGAATACTTCTAATCTAGTCAAAGAGATATTGGGAAGTAGGTAGGCTGACCATGTACAATTGGAGGCCAGTGGTACGAGAGGGTGTGTGTGTGATCATGTGGGACAAAAGATTTTAGGAAGGATAACTTAGTAGTGTGGGGGCATATCCTGTCACATGCTCTTTGACAGGGAAAGACCATAATTTTAAATGGAATTTAACTGCTGTCTATGCACCAAATAACAGGGTAGAAAGGGAGGAAACTTGGTGGGAGTTGGGTGCTGCTAAAGGGCGGTTCTTTGGTCCCTGGGTGGTGTGGGGAGATTTCAACACGGTTAGAGTCCCAACTGAAAAGAGTGCGGGCACCAGAATCACTAAACCTATGACCGATTTCTCTGAGTTCATAGAGGACATGGAATTAGTGGATTTGGACTTGTATGGGGGTATGTACACCTGGAAGAAAGGCGACAGACCCTCTAGTGCCAGGTTGGACAGGTTCCTCCTATTTGAGGAATGGGATAATACTTTTAGCTGTATCAAGCAGAGTACCCTCAACAGGGTAATCTCAGGCCACACTCTGTGCTGCTGCAATGTGGAGAATGGGGGAACTCATTGTCTTATTTCAAGGTCGAAAATTGGTGGTTGCAGACAGAAGGATTCAAGGCAAAAGTCAAAGAATGGTGGGAATCTTTCAATTATAGTGGCAAACCAGACTATGTCCTAATGGCAAAGTTGAAAGCTCTAAAAGGAAAACTCAAAGAATGGAGCAAGACCATTCAGGGAAATCTTAAATTGTAGAAAGCTCAGTTTTTGGCACAATTAGCTGATTTAGAAGCTATACAGGAGCAAAGATCTCTTGAAGAGGGCGAAATTGCTTCAAAAATGGCCTTGTTCCAAGAGTTTGAGGACATAGCCATGCATGAAGAGATAGCTTGGAGGCAGAGATGCAGGGCAATTTGGCTCAAGGAGGGAGATAGAAATACTAGGTTCTTTCACAGAACGACCAACTATCATAGAAGAGTCAACACCATTGACAAGCTGAGAGCAAATGGGGAAGAAATTACAGAACCTGAGGAGATAAAGAGGAAAATTTGTGAGTACTATGAGGAGTTATATTCAGAAACAGAAGAGTGGAGACTTGGTCAGGTTATGAGAAACTGTCCTATCATCAATTCATAGAAATTTGTGTTGCTGGAGGCCCCTTTTGAGGAGCAGGAGATCCTAGAGTGTATCAAGGCCTGTGCAGGAGACAAAGCTCTAGGCCCAGATGGTTCCACAGTGAATTTCAATAGCCATTGTTGGGACATTATCATGCATGATCTGGTGGCTACTGTGAAGAACTTCCATGACAGAGGTACTTTTGAGAGGAGTTTCAATGCTACCTTTGTGGCTCTAATCCCCAAGAAGGTAGGGCTGTGAGCTAAATGATTTCAGACCAATCAGCTTGGTGGGGAGTTTTGTAGAAGGTCATCTCTAAATTGTTGGCAGAGAGATTAAAGAAAGTCATTCACAGGTTAGTCAACAGGCAACATATGGCTTTTATGAAAGGTAGACAGATAATGGAGGGATATTAGAAAAAATTAAGAAGCCAGGAATTTTGTGCAAGTTAGATATCCAGAAGACTTATATGATCACCTTAATTGGAGATATCTTGTCGACATGATACACCAGATGGGCTTTGGGGCTAGATGGATCATATGGATCAAACATTGAATTAGCACAGTCAGATTCTCTGTGCTAATCAACCGAAGTCCCACTGGTTCTTTCCCTTCTCAAAGAGGGTTAAGACAAGGAGACCTTTTTTCTCCCTTTCTCTTTATTATTGCAATGGAAGGGATGAGTAACGTTCTATATACAACAAAGGAAAGAGGGTGGATCAAAGGTTTTCAGGTTCAAGACAGGAAAGATTTCAACTAAGAGATCACTCGCTCACCTCCAATATATGCTGATGATACTTTGGTCTTTTGTGGAGCTGAGAAGACTCAATTTCTGTTTCTTAGGGCCATCTTCATATTTTTTGAAGCTGTTTTAGGTCTCCACATCAACTGGGGGAAAAGTTTCATTTACCCCATCAATGAAGTGGCGAATATTGAAGATTTGTCCTTGACCCTGGGAGGAAGAGTAGGGGAGTTGCCTACTACTTAGGCATGCCTCTGTGGGCCAGGAGCAAGTCAAAGAGCATTTGGAGT
>JAOTQJ010000111.1:8221878-8239159 GCA_025642045.1 Solanum sejunctum | reverse complement strand
GTTAGACTGACCCTTATCAACAATGTCTTGAACGCCATGCCTACATATATGATGTCAATATTCCTAGCTCCAACCTGGGTGGTTCAAATAATGGATGCCATTAGCAGAACTTTCTTTTGGCAAGGAAATGAAGACAAGAGGAAGTTTCACCTTGTGAAATGGGAAGTATTGATCATGAATAAGAAGACTGAGGGAGTGGGCATTAGAAATTTAATATGTCACAACCTAATGATGAAGTGGCTATGGAAGTTTGCTTCTGATGAAACATCCCTGTCGAAGGAAGTTATTGCAGCCAAATATGGTATGGAGGATAAGTGGATGACACCAGTGGTGTCTTCACCCTATGGGACCAGTGTGTGGAGATCCATCAGAAATTACTGGGAGCTGCTGGCTAGGAGAATTTGTTGTAAAGTAGGCCATGGAAGGAAGATTAGTTTTTGGAAGGACAAGTGGTGTGGGCAGTTTTCTCTTAAACATAGTTTTCCTAAATTGTATGTCATAAGCCAAAATCAGCAAGCTTGCATTGCAGATATGTGGAGTGAGCAGGGCTGGAAGTTACAATTCAGAATAGACTTCAATGACTGGGAGGTGGAAAATGTGGCAGAGTTCCTGGTCAGTATTAATCAGCTCAAGGAACTATCAGATTTTGAGTACTCTCTAGCTTGGATTGGAGAGGAAAAGAGGGGTTTCTCAGTAAGCTCAACATATAATCACTTCATTCCAAATGGAAGTGAGGAGACAGGTTGGCCTTGGAGGATGATCTGGAAAACCAAGGTCCTATTTAAAGTTAACTGTTTCACTGGGTTGTTGGCCAAGGAAGCTATATTAACACATGAAAATCTGAACAAAAGGGGTTTTCAGTTATGTTCCAGATGTTTTTTGTGTGAAGAACAGAGAAAGACAGTGAACCATCTCTTCTTACACTGCAAGTGGACAGAACAACTGTGGAAGATGTATTTTACCATGAGGAAGATAACATAGGTGAAGCCAGGGAGGATTAAAGAGGTTTTGATGAGCTGAAACAGGGATGGACTTGCAAATAGGAAGGAGGAGAGATGGAAAATTGTCCCATCTTGCATTTGGTGGTCAGTCGGGTTAGAAAGAAATTGGAGATGTTTTGAAGGGAAGCAGAGAAACATTCAGAGATTAAAATAGGACTCTCTAGCTTTATATTACTTTTGGTGTAAACAGTTAGTTATAGAAGATGATACGGAGATTAGTATAAGTGTAGTCTGATTGTAAGGATCCTGATGAGGGGTCTGTATATCTGTAATGTTTTGTAGAACACTATTCTTTTGTGATAGTGTTCTTATGGATATATAGAAGTAACTGCTACCTTTCTCAAAAAAAAAAAAAAGAGACTAAAAAAACCTTGTTTGATTCTTTAAATATGAAAGGTGACACATAAATTAAGATGGGGTGAGTACTGAATAGTTGCCCCTTGCCCCCTTTTCTATTTTTCTCAAGTATAAATATTGAATCTAGAATATCATGTACTAATTTTTCATAGACTTGAAACAAAAATTATTTCAATTTGCTCTTTTTTTATGCTCTCAGTACTAGTTTAAAGTCCTAGCTAAATTTCTATACTGATTTTCAACATTAACATGCCTCTCAACTAAACTATATAAAGAACATCATAATATACATATCTCTCTTTATACTTTCTATGTCACACTTGTTTAAAATCTTTTCATATTTAACTAGTTTTACATATACAAGATTCTTATACTTTGTCAACTTTTATAGTTTATTTTATCGAGTTATATAACTTATCTTTGCAACTATATTGTTATCATTTGACAAATTAATATTGATGTTGTTTTATACTTTTTATATTTATCGTTATTGAGCAATAAATATGTATTATCGTATTAATAATTCAATCTTTAACCTTTTTTAAGAATTTTGTGTTCTTTGGAGAGATATTAAGTCAAAGAAAAAAATAAAAAGTTTAAAATAAAATAGGACACTACAAAGTAAAAGTCAAGAAAAGGCACAATATTTGGAAAAGTTCGATAGTACAGTGAATTTTTTTTAAAAAGTATAATAAGACAGGTCAAAGATTCGCACCTCATTTAGCTTTGATCCTGTTATTTCACATGTTTAGTTCTTTATATTTCGAACCCCCTCGATGAAAATCCTGTATCCGCCCCTGACCCTCTAGATTAACTTCAATAAGAATCCCAATCCTTGAGCTTGGCTTGCCTCAGGACTGGAAAATCTTGATCTACTATTCACTTTTAGCTTGTGCAAAAACAATGTAGATAAAGATGAACTCATTTTTAGATTCATAAATGTGAGTAGCCTTGAAAAATAAGAGAACTTGACTTCATTACCCCCTCAAACTATTGGGGTTTACATAACGATGGTTACATGTCCTAAAGAGGAAAGAAAATCAATATTTAATTACAATAGGAGTAAATTAAACTACCTACTATAATTATATTCATTCTAGAATATTCACATGGATTGTAACACTCCTCAAGCTGGTGCATATGTGTATAAATTGTTTTGGGACTAGCTAGGGACTTGGGACTATACCAACTGCTGTTTGCACCATCTTCTTTCCTTCAGTGTTTGCAAAAACCAACACTGCCATCAGACTCAGAAACCTCTGATGACAAATGTAAAATTACAATTCAATAGTATTCTTTTATTTTCTCATACTTGATTTGACTTGAGCAACCTCATTCCCCAAGATATACCTCAATCAAACAAGATCCTTAATCTGAAAGTGCTGATCAAGGTGATGTTTCAACTTGTAATTCCCTCATCATCATTAATACCGCCAAGTACATGCACAAACTTGGAGAAGAGTGATGATAAAAACATAGGATGACCAGCTTCACATTGAATTATGCCCAATTTGTGAATAACCGTGCTCCAGGAGATTGCTTCAAGCCATAAAGTGCTCATTTATATATACATATATATATCATCTTCAAGATTCCTAAAAAAAAACATTTTTAATATCCAACGGGTGGAGATGCTAATGAAGAACAATAACCATAGATATAAAGAGACAAATCGAAGCAATTTTAGGATAAGAGAGAATGTATCACCACAGTCAAGATGAAAAGTCTGTATAGCCCTTGGTGACTAGCTGTGCCTTTAGGTGATCTACCCATCAGGGTCAACCTTCATGGTATATACCCAAATGACAACCAACTGTAGACTTACGGGGAGGTAGAGGAACGAGCTCCCAAGCATGACTAAAGTGTAAGGCAAGCATCTCTCCAATCATATCATGCTGTCAGTCTGGATGAGAAAGAGCTTCACTTTGTCTTTGGAGTAGATACATATATACTGATGATACAAAGACAAAATGAGCTGTTGAAAAATAATGATATTTCTAATAAGTATAGAAAAGATGAGGGGTACGATTAGAACAATACATTTCCGAGTGGCAAATAGGAGAATTTTGTATGGACAAGTCTGCAACATGCAAGGACTCTGGTGGCAATCGTGAGTCATGTGGACTTGATGAGCAGTGCAAATGATGATGATTAGTCAAAAGTGATGGAGGTGGAGCTGAGGAAGACGGAGTTATATAAGGCGGAGTGGAATTATAGACTACGTAGGATATCCAAAAGATGGAATTGGTATGACCTCAAAAATGTCAGGATGTTTAGCAT
Source organism: Solanum sejunctum (assembly GCA_025642045.1). Lineage (NCBI taxonomy): Eukaryota > Viridiplantae > Streptophyta > Magnoliopsida > Solanales > Solanaceae > Solanum > Solanum sejunctum. The sequence goes on along the minus strand of JAOTQJ010000111.1, from coordinate 8,235,521 downwards.
AAGAGGATGTTAAATAGATTGACCTTGAAAAAAGTAACATTAGAGGACACATGGTATTGCTAGAGATCAGGCGAGGAACATCGATAACCCTTTTGAACCCTTCCTGTATTGTGGTCCTAATTTTAAAAAAAGTTACTAAACAGTGAGATCAAACAATTGAAGGCTCTAGCCTAAGAAATTATTGATAGAAGGCTAAATGGACAATCAGGGACCAAACGCGTATTATTTAGCTCAATTTTCCTGGAAATGTTGAAGCATTGCACTACCAATGGTCAAACTTCAGATTATTAACTTACAAGCAATAAAGCTGATTTATACTCTGTAAGGTACACACTTAATGATTCTGATTTTGAAAATGTAACTTTGAAGGTGATTTGCTTCGCGTGGACAACACTTTACGAAGCATGTCTGACTCAAGATAATCTGAACAAAAGGAAAATGTGCACTAGCAATTGATGCTACATGTTCAATCAATGTATAGAAGCCAACAGTCACCTACTACTGTACTGCTCAATTGCTATAGATATATGGGATATGTTCTGTTCAATTTTTTGGGCTCAGTTAGATCAGCTGAGAGCATTAAGGATATGTAGAGCATCAAGGATACTTACATATGTTAGAGTACTTGAACAGTGGTAGGCACATCAGGACAATCTGGAAAATCGTATCTTATTGCATTTTTTGGTGTATTTGGATAGAAGGGAACCCTAGATGTTCTGATTGAATAGCTCCTAATCGCAAAGGCTAAGTCTCTTAATTTGTTGTATTGCTAGAGTAATTTGTCTCCATTAATCTCCCAGGTAACTTTTTGGATTTTTGTTAGTTCCTTATCTATAGTATAGGGCTCACTGTAAACCGCACCATAAAAGGACGCGGAGTATAATTTCCGGGTGCGTCCCATCATTTCCAGCGAATCTCAGGTCTGTTCTGGTGTTAAAATACGATTTGGAAAGTTTGTTCATCACTTCCAGGTTAGGTTTGTTTCTATTCTAGGACACTTAATCTGGTTTGTGGGGGTCGTGGTTCTGTGACTGCTAGCTTCTAACTTTAGTTCAGATAATTGGTGATTGTGTGGCCATAAGCTGCTGGTTTGGGATTTCTTTCTCTAAGCTACATGTTCGGGTATTTGATTGTTCAGTGCTTGCTCTAGTATACTGATCAAGTACTCAGTTCCTTTATTTTGGATCGACAATTGGTTTCTTGTCTGATAAAATTATTTGAAACTTTGTTCATCTGTGTTTGTGGGGTCACTTACAAGTTTTTTGTATTTGCTGTTGATGTGTTCATATGCTACTAAAATATTTGGAAATGACTGCAATTGTGACTCCTATATCTTTGGATAAAAGAATTTTTGTTCCCGCGCAAGAGTTTGCTAAATTCTCACAATATCAAAAATTATAGAAGGAATCTATTTCAGTTACTACCCTTGTTGAGTCAGGAAAAGCATGTCTTATATCCTCTTCGAACAAATGGGTGATTAATTCAAGTGCCACACATCATATGACAGGTAATCTTGATATGTATTCTAGCTTTCAATCGCATGGAGAAATCAATCCTATGACAGTTGTTGATGGTTGGGTCTGTAACATTATAGGATCTGGGACTGTAAACCAACCTCCTCTATTAACTTGTCATCTGTATTAGGTCTACAAACTTGGCCTTTAATTTAATGTCTATTAGTAAGCTTACTAGAGACGTGAATTGTTATATCTCGTTTTTTCTCAATCATTGTTTGTTTTGTGATCTGAAGATGAATAAAGTTATTGGTAAAGGACATGTATCCGATAGTCTGTACATTCTTGATGAATATTAGGGGACTTCATTTGCTGCCTACTTTAGTGCCATTCCTTCGTTTGAGGCACATTGTCGATAAAGACATCCTTCTTTACCTTCATTGAAGAAGCTTTGTCCTCAATTCCAGAATATTTCTTCATTGAATTATGAGTCATGTCAATTTTCCTAAAACCATCACAGCTCAACCAATCCAAGGGTGAATAAATGAGTGGGCCAATATTTGAGTTAGTTCATTCTGATGTTTGGAGACCATGTCCCGTTATTTCCAAAATGGGAGATAAGTATTTTGTAACATTCATGGATGATTTCTCACAAATCACTTGGATTTAGTTCATAAAGAGTTGTTTGAAGCATTTACGCACTTTTGTGCCTTTTGTGCTGAAGTTAAAACTACTTCAATCCTTCGATGTGTATTTTAAGGAGTGATATTTCTAAAGAATATATGTTAGAATTGTTCCCGTCCTACATGTGACGACACAATATTCTTCATCAGATTTTTTCTGTTGATACACCCTCACAAAATGGAGTTGCTAAGAGAAAGAATAGGTATTTGCTTGAGATATCTCGAGCACTTCTGTTCCAAATGAAGGTTCCTAAATAATTTTGGGCTAATGCAGTCTCTACAACTTGTTTTTTGATTAATCGCATGCCATCAACTGTTCTTGGTGGTAATGTGCCTTACAATATTCTTTTTCCAAACAAGTCACTATTTTCGATGGAGCCTAAGGTGTTTGGAAGCATGTGTTATGTTCGAGATGTTCGGCCATCTGTTACCAGGTTGGATCCTAAAAGTTTTAGTGTGTTTTCTTGGGCTATTTTCGCCTTCAAAACGGGTGTCAAGATTATTGAACTAAGCTTGGTAAATATTTGGTGTCAAATATATGACGGAGAGTACACCATTCTTCTTTCCACCTCCCATTTCTACTACAACTCAGGGGGAGAAAAATGATTGGTTAGTCTATCAAGTTACTCATGTTGTGACAGAACAATCAAATGATGTTCTTCAATCTCCTAGTTCCCTTATTGATATTGAACACCAATTGACTATTAGGCCTACAACTTCTATTCCAGCAAGACTGCCCATTGTTCAAGTTTATTCAAGGAAACGAGAGATTGAAGACCGCCCATTATACAGACACCTCTCCAGCTGCAAAACTTACTTCCGTCAGCTTGTTTATTTCTCTAGCTGCTTTTGAGAATTGACCTTTACATTAGTTTGATATAAAGAATGCATTCCTTCATGGTGATCTGCAAGATGAACTATATATGGAGCAACCACCTAGTTTTGTTACTCAAGAGGAGTATGGGATAGTTTGTTATTTGAAGAAGTGCTTGTATGGCTTGAAACGGTGTCCCCGAGCTTGGTTTGGGAAGTTCAGCAACGTAGTCTTAGAGTTTGGGATGAAAATGAGTAAATATGACCACTCAGTCGTTTACTGACAATCAGTAGTTGGCATTATCCTGTTGGTTGTGTATATTGATGACATTGTCATTAGAGGAAGTCATTACACGGGGATCTCTTCCCTTAAATCTTTCCATCAATTGAAATACTTTTTAGGTATAGAGGTGAATAAGAACAAGAAGGGAATTCTTTTGTCTCAAAAAGTATGTTCTTGATCTTCTTACAAAAACGGGAAAGTTGGCAGCTAAACCTTGCAATACGTTGATAGTCCCCAATGTGTAGCTTTTGAAAGATGACTGTAACCCCTTTGATGATCCTGAGAGATATAGGAGGTTAATTGGGGAGTTTAGTTACCTCATCGTGACTTGTCCAGACATTGTTTTTGTAGTAAATGGTGTTAGCCAGTTTAGTCCTCACCTACAGTCAAGCATTAGGCAGCTTTGGAACAGATTCTATGTTACTTGAAAAGCCGGACTTGGAATATTGTATAGCAATCATGGTCATACTCGTGTTGAGTGTTCTGCAGATGCTGACTATGCTGGATCCAAAATTGAAAGGAGAGTGACTACATGCTATTCTGTCTTTGTTGGAGGGAACTTAGTTTCACGGAGGAGTAAGAAGCAAAGTGTTGTATCGATTTTGTGCAGAGTTTGAGTACAGAGCTGTGTCGCAGTCTACGTGTGAGATTACATGGATACATCATCTTCTAAATGAAATTAGGTTGGAACATCATACGCCTGCAAAACTTTGGTGTGATAATCAAGTTGCTTTGTATATTGCCTCTAATCTAGTGTATCATGAAAGAACTAAACATATTGAGGGTGACTGTCATTTAATATGTGAGAAGATTCAAATTATCAAGGACATGACTTTAGATAGGAGAGTATGAAGGACACGTATTAGTGTAAAAAGTTAGTAGGTAGTGTATATTTTCCTTGGTTAGGGTGGTTTGGTGTTTGCCATTGTACTAGTTGTATTAATGTAGTTCTTGTTTTTGATATCCACCATTATTGTTTTCAATACTTTTATCCTAGTATGTTGTGTATCGTGTTATTTATGACTATTGCACTATTTTCTTGTAGTTGTTGCTCCCTTTTGGTAGACTTTGTACTGTTTCCTTGTAACTTGCTATTTTTTTCTTTATATCTAGAATTGTTGGATCTGAGCTAAGGTTCTTTCAGAAATAGCCTCTCTGCCTCCATGAGGTAGTGGTAAGGTTTGCGTAACATTCTACCCTCCTCAGTCCCTACTTGTGGAATATAATGGTTATGACGTTAAACATTTTGGACTTGACTTTCAACTTTTTCTGTTTCTGTTGGATTAACAACCGCTCCAACTAACTGAGAAGTTCTTTTGCATTGTGGAAAATCACCTGGGTAATGCCACAAAAGGAGAGCAAAAATGCACTCAGCCATCACTTGCATTTAATAAAGGGAAATGCGAACAACTGGTTCCCGTGCTATTTTTGGAATAATTCATCTTAAGATAATGCAGTGTTCCTGTATTGGTATATATAATAAAAGTACCTCACTTTCTCTCTAGAAGAAAATGAATAATCCAACGTAAAGTTGATGCCATTAAATCCTTTGGTATTCTTCAGCTGAACATGTATTGGTTGACTTCTGGCTTATAATATGAGAGATAGATAACTCGGCTTGCTTATTTCAAAAAGGTTATGTTGTGCCATTAAATCGGAGTGTATCACTGAGTCGGTGATGAGAGTCTTCACTGGTTCTTGTAATATCAGCTGTTCGTTTGCCATGGATATTTTTAGTCTACTGTTCGTTTGCCATAGGTATTTTTAGTCTAAGTAGAGATTGATATGTTCACTTAGAGATGAATGAAAGATGAGGACATCCTCTAGTTCTAGAAAACCTTTAGTCTGTTGTAAAAGACTAATTTTCTTATAATTGGAAATGTTATGGTTATAGATAATTCATGATGTCGGGCTTATATAGCCTTGGGGTCTCCCACCTCAATAGGTTTTTTGGGGTACTAGTGATATCAAAGCCACCCACGGCCACTTGTGCCTGTCGCGCCTAGGATAGTGACATTAGTATTGCAATGTTGGCTCGGGGCTAGAAATGATCTTGTGCACAACCGTCAGGGATGAAAGATATTGAGCTGGTGGTTTGTTATGATCCTATTGCAAGGTATGCAACTTTACTCCCACATCGATTTAATGGGGAGCTAATGTGGGGCTTATATAGCCTTGGAATCTCCCAACTCAATAGCTAACTTTTAGGATATGATTTTCTTTGAGTTGTATCAATTCATCTTCTTTTTCCTGAAAAATTCCGAGAGTCGGTTGTAAATGGTTTGAAACTCGGTGGAATAGGTCATCCCTTCAACCTCTTTCCACTTTTTTTTTTTTTTTGAACTGCAAAGGTTATTCAACTATCATTGCATTAGATATCAAACACAATTGTCAACAGTTCAAATACTTAACCAAAACATCCTTGAAATTAACGTCCCCACCTTCCTTAAATAAACCTCAACAATGTGCATCAATTCAAATGTTATAGAATGCTCAGTCGTGCAGTGTTCCCAAAGTGTCTTCATCCCGGTACAAATGAAACTCTTTCTCCCCCAACTTGACTTGCGTACCACCATACTCGGGCAACAAGACAGTACCACCTTCCTTGACAGTAGTTGGGATCAAGTTCCTTGCCTTGTCACGCAGTCCTGGTCCAACAGCCACCACTCTAGCGGAATTTAGCTCAGAGGACTTCTCTGGGAGAAGAATACCGGCAGTTGTTTTAGCAGGAGCTGTAATTTTCACAATCAAAACCCTGTTCAATGTTGGGATCAAACGTTTTGCCATAACTGCTGCTGCTTGAACAAGAGGATTTTGCTTTTCTGCTGTGTGCGCCAATCTCTTTCCACTTTTATACCTGACTTTTTTCAGTGACAGGATTTGGACTTGTGGATGTATGCCTCACTACACATCACAGGCTGCGCTCATATCACAAGACTATAGCCTTGGGGGTGGGGGTGGGGGTTACAGAGGATTCATATGGCTCATTTCAACAAATTTAGTAGTTGATTTATTAGTCTTTTTAGTGGGGCTAGGAGATGAAACAATAGGGTGGTGGACTGGTGGTCCGACTGACTTAATTAGTCTAGACCTTTTATAAAATTGAGTTTGGAGAAAGAAAGAAAGAAAGAGTTTGATCCTATGAAAGGTGATTCCTTGGATTAGTGAAAGATCAGGTATGAGGGGTCTGAAAGTAAGTGTAATATGTATCATTGTTCTGCAGCGCTTGTGTATATAAGAAGGTCAAGATAACAAATCGTATCATATCACATGAAAATAGAGATGGACAGCATCTAAGTTAGTAGAAGTCAATAGGCACTCAAGCTGAATAGGGTAGGTCTTCAAGGTGTTGATCCTGACAAGGACACATAATTGGGCCTCACAACTTATTCACAAGTTGACCTTGTTCTCTTGCAGCGATGTCCTTACAAAGTTCTCAAGTACTAGGTTGTCTAATAAATGGTGGCATGAAAAGTAGCATTTCTGTATTCTAATATCAAAGAACATTGCACCGCCTCAAACTAAAGGGGTATTAATTGTTAAAGGATGCGAGTAAGGGTGTCAAAATGAACCCAAATAAAGGTAAGCTGTCCAACCCGCCTAAAATTTTATATGTTGCGCTCAAGATAATTTGAAAGGTTCAATCTCAACCCATTCAAGCCCTAACCCATTTTAAAAGAATCTTCAATTAACCCAATTTAATCTTCAATTTCAACCGGTTCTAAGGCTCTTTACTTGCATTGATGTAATGCATGTTTTCTATGATTTATCTATCTATTTATAACTTTTTATTTTTATTTTTTTGAGTTGAAATTTAAATTTTGGTTATAAAAAGTAAATAATATTATATTAAAATTATTGAGATTGAACGGATCAAATTGGACGAATCATGACCCAATCCGAATTTTAGCCCGTTTGAGTCCAAAGTAAATTTGGACCGGTAATAACCCAACCTAATTAATATTTCAACCCATTCTAACATTTTTAATTTCAACCCAACTCCCCCGTTTGACTCCTAGATGTGACCATCTCATTCAAAAGCTTAAGCGGTTAGGAAGAACAAACTTTTAATTTCTTAATTTTATTGTCTCAGCACGCTGCTTCACATGTGAGCCTAATTCTTTTTTATTAGTCAACTACATGGAATATTTTTTGCTAGGTGGTGGTGGTGAGACACTGAGACTTGTACCCAGAGCTTCTTGCCTGCTTTGGTGTTATGTTTAAATGCATGACCATCTCATTAAATACTTGAGAGAGCAGACTTTTGATTATTGTATTATGTCTCAAGATTAATAAAGATATACTTAGTGGCATGGAGACATAAATGTTGGATGTTCCTCTTTGCTAATAACTCCTAAGTAGGTTTCAATCTTCTTGCTACTCCTATCCGATCAGAGTACTCGAGGAAAAAAATGCAAAAAAGCATCCTTCTATTGCAGCTTTAAGCGGAAACGCGAGTCAAGTGTGGATTTAAGCGAAGAGAAAACACCACCAGTGAAAGGAAAAATAAGTGGAAAGGTAATACAAAAAAAGTCTTAACTATAATCAGACACAATATTATTTGGGATAATAAATGAAAAACTATAATCAAGATATGTATGCGTGCGTGCAAGTATTAAGTTCAATGACTTAAATTTTTGATTTAGAGGAAAGGATGTAGTGTTTAGACTTTGGGATTTTTTACTAGCTGGCTTTCTTGTATTAAATTTCTAGTTTCTTATTCTTAATCACTAGAAGTTCAGTCGTAGCATTTTCTTAACAAATGTATCACTTTATCAAGTATATCCGTTGTCTAGTGTTGTGCTCTTAATGAAAAAGCTGATTAGAGAAGGTGAATTTGCCTTCGGACCTTGATATGTACATTTAAGGACCGACTAAGTGAGGCAGATTCAGGGCTTAAACAACTGCAATGATCCTGAGAAACTTGTACTTTTTTTTTGAGTTGCATTAAAAGATTTGTCCCTACCATTGTTAGAATCACACAATTTTTTAGAAGATGCTCGTTTATTCTCATAACAATGCAGTTCCGTGTTTCCTATGCTTCTCTTGATAATCATATCAAGGCAAAGTGGACAAGCAAATCTTGATGGAGAGCTAAAGGCATCAGGAATGAACCTCATGTAGAAAATTTTAATTTAAATCTGTCACAAGGGGTGTGTATTTGTATGATGACCAAGATCATGTCTGCTTCAGGGGATTCTTTCTCTTGATTAATTAGGTTTCATGTTTCATAACTCTTGTTGCAAAAGTCTTTGCATTATTATTTTGGGTGTATATGAGGGCAAGCGAAGTAAAATTGTGCTCTTGGATGGGATGTGATGATGCCCTTTCTTTTTATAGTGATGGTGCATTTTTTACATTTATCTCTGAAGAGTGTAAGCTAAACTGTCATTTGCCTTTTAACTTTTTCCATGAGATACTACTGATCATTTAATCTGAGTTGTCTTCTTGTTGCTTTATTATGTATTAAATTGGTTTATTAACTGGAAATGCAGCAAGAAAGACCTAGTCTTCCAGATGATATTTCTCCTGACTTGGCATTTATCATACAATCATGTTGGGTGGAAGACCCTAACATGCGACCAAGTTTCAGCCAGATAATCCGGATGCTTACTGCATATCTTTTCACACTTCCACCGTCCTCACCATCTGTACCAGCAAGGGAACCTGTGGAGCAGACAGTTGCCAGCAATGGTACCATTGTTGAGTTTTCTGCACGAGCAAAGGGAAAATTTGCTTTCCTTCGCCAACTTTTTGCTGCAAAGAAGGCTAAGAACTCACATTAAGCTGCCTAATTTTGCTGTTCCAGGGATAACAGAAAGAATGTTAGTAGACTAACCAATAAACAGAAGAAAGGAAACAATAGTTAAATGTCATTGTAAAGGAAGTCTGTTTACAAGTACTCTCTTGGTCATATCCAATCCTCATTTTTATGGGTACCTCTGTAGCGTAGACTTCTCTTTCGCATTATCACTTTGGTATCAGGATGGAGATGGCTGCATCCTGACACATGTTTCTAACAATATATGTTGCTCTCCACAGTGTTATTCATGTTTAGCTAATTTTAAAGATATATGTAGTACAGTTGCTTGTTTCACCCCCTTTTTTTTTCACAACTTAGAAGACGTATTTTGAAAAGGAATTACTTATTATTGCGAATGGTCACTTGGAATTGAATTTTAATATTCCAAGTCACCTTATTTAAACTTGTCAAAAGGAAGTTAACTCTTCATTTTTTGCTGTCTGCAAACTAGAAATTCAAGGAATTTTATTGACCGAAGGAAAGGTATTAATCATTCTTCGAGTCTCGTGATTCTAACACGGTCGTTTTATTGACTCTTTCGTGGTTTACCTTAATTTTGAATGTGTTATAAGTTTTACAAAAGAAAAAATTGTTATTTACCTGCATTGTTGATTTATTTGAAACTCATTTAAAATTGACTTCTTTTATTATTGTATGGCGTATTGGATGCTGCGGTTTTCAACGTTGTGATAACTTATTTATTTATTTGTACTAGTCTTTGGATACATGCTTTGACGTGTAATCTAGGCAACTTTTTTTAGATTATTTTACCAGAAAAACTGCGAAAAGACTACTAATTTAGTTATTAACATATTCAACTAAATAATTGTATAAATAATGTAAAGTATAAAATAAATAATGAAGATAAAGAGATTGAGGAAAGGTTGTACAGAAAGTGCTTAATAGGTCAAACTCAAAGAACATAAATTGTTATTTTCGATTTTCCATGTTGAGGCTTTCATAAACGATTTTGCATCATGTTTACTTATTGCAAATTTCTATTATCTTAAAATTAAGTTTGAGCCGATAGTTTAAATCTTCATGTCTCTACTTTTAGTATATTGGGAGAAGTGTAATCCCTCTCTATACCATAATCTAATTTCTTAACAGATCTTGGAAAAAAAAAACGAAAATAGTCAATAATTTTAGAGTCAAAAAGAGGAGGAAAAAAAATAAATTTGATCATTGGTCAAGGAGAGGAATAAAAATAATTATAAAAAGTTAAAAGTGTACTCTACAACTTCCTATGAATATTTTAATATTTCAACATTTAATTTAACATGACAAAAAATACCAAATGCCCGACGTATCCCTTTAAGCAACTAACGATAAATTGTAAACTTTGATTATTAATTACCAAAGTCATAAATATTTAATTTGAGCCCAAATAAAAATATAGAATTACGACAATAAAAAATTATATAAATTTTACAAATCTCATACTGTATAAGGTTAATTTCTTTTTATACCAATTATTTCTTAAATTACTAAAAATTCATATTTATTAGGCATTTTGATACATCAAAATTCGTTTGATGCATGTTGAAAAAAAGGAAATAAGTTAACTAGTTACACTAAAAAAGGGGCTGAATTGAAAAATTAAATGCAATATAATCACCTATATAGTCTATTTTTAAATAGAAATTATTACCATAAATGTTATTCATGGAGGACAGACTCTGCGCTTATTCACAAGCTGTTGCACACTTTCCAACGGCTGTCAAGGAGTTCAAATGGAGAAACGGGTGGTTCTATGCACTGTCTGAGAAGGCAATCGCAGAAGGAAAACCAGATCCATGCCCATTACATACTGCATGGCTTAAAGAACAAAAAATAGTCTAAGATATAACTGTTAATTGATATATTATGATGAGGCCTCTGTTTTTGGTTTGGAGGATGTATATGAGAGTTGCTGTATCAATAACTTTAATGTTTAAAAAAAACACACAATATTCCAAATATTTGGACATAGAGACGTCTCAAACTTTTCCTACTGGGATTTGGTATATATTCTTTAATTAACTCATTGGTTTACGCATGACAAGCAATATCACGACTGCTGGAGACATCGGGACGCTTTGCTGATCCACTAGTCTCAAAAAAATTTGAACTAGATATCTGCATTAAGAGTTCCGTTAAATTTTTTTTGTGTTCATTGGATGCCAACAAAATAATAAAATTGATACCTGATATAAGTTTTATGTTTTTTTGTTTGGCTAGATAGTTAATACGTAAAATTAGATGCTTGATTTTGGTAGTTAATACTTAATTAAGGATGTTCGTGTTTTTTGGAATGATACTCATTATTGAAATAGAAACTTTAGATACTTGATATTTTAAGAAGCGTTTGTGCTTATCAAACTACTGATAATGATAGTTGACATATATTTTATATTTTTTTTATCTAGTAGATACTTGATCTTAAAATTTGTGCTTGATCTAGGTAACTAATACTTGATTAAGGATTTTCATATTTTTTTAGAATAATACTCATCCTTGAAATCGGAGTTTTAGGTACTTGATACTTTAAGAAGAAACACTTGTTCTTATCAAACTACTGATAATTGATTCCTGACATAAGTTTTATATTTTTTATCTAGTAGATACTTGATACTTAAAATTAGGTGCCTGATCTAGATAGTTGATACTTTATTAAGGATTTTCCTATTTTTAGAATGATACTCATCGTTGGAATCGGAATAAAGATTGCTATGAAGAAGTAGATGAAAAATGAAAGACATTAGGTTTTGACAAAGGAATTGGAGACTTTTCATTTTCTACTCTTTTGTTTAGTTTGAAAATAATGATTAAAAATATTTGAAAGTGAAATTAATCATGAAAAGATTGATTAAACAACTAGAAAATAGAAAAATTATGTAAATATTGATTAGAATTACTTAAAAACTAGGTTATGATGGAGGAAAAAAGAACAATTGGGTTATATTCGGTAAAACACACGCAGGAATTGATTTTCGTATCTAAAGAAATGATTTTTATAGAGATGCTTTCACCCGTATCTTAGTTTTTTCTATTGTTAATTGACTTGAGAAGAAAATGTCTGAAATTTCTTCCTTTTTTTGTTTAATTTAAAAATAATGATAAAAATTTAAAATCTAAATTAATCATGAAAAGATTGATTAGATAACTAAAAAAAAAGGAAGATTATGTAGATATTGATTAGAATACTTAAATATGAAGATAGTTTAGGATAAATTAAGAAAGAGAGAGAAATAATAGTCTAGGTATCTACAAGTTGGTTAAATAAGAGATTTTTGTAATATTTTAGGATGGTAAAGATTATTAGAAATATGGTAAAATATGTTGTGTATTTATATAATTTTTCCTAAAAAATTTATAAAAAATTAAATTAATAAAATACAAATGACAAATTTTAACTAGAATAAAAATATAGACGTGTGATAATAAAAAACTTAAATAATATTAAATTTAAATAAATCTAATGGAAACACACACACATAAAAAATATAGAGAAGAAGAAATACTATATGTACATTCTTCTTAAGACTTAATTATAACAATATATATTAAAACATAAATGCATAATTGGTATATATTTTTTTCAAGTTCTTGTCCACTCCTCCTATATGTAAACAAAATTCAAGAGCCTCCTTCATTGAGCAAACTAAAGTATGAAACAAATAGTTAAAATAAATATAAGTGTTTCACTACATGTACAATAGAATAAAAAGGGATAATCTTGTGTATGAATCTTATGAAACAAAAAAGTTTAATTTATATTGGTAAAATTTGAGGAATATCAAAAGATATCTTATAATTTAAATTAAATATTTAGAGGTCATAAATATGAAAAGTATGAGAGTTACAAATATTAAAACAATAATTGAAATAAGTAATTAAATATAGATATGAAGATGAATATTTAAAGCAAATAAAAAATGATAAATAAAAAAATATAAAATTTCTAATATCAAAATTCAAAATTTAATAATTATACAACACAAGGCATACAAAGAAATGGGAAAACATATCCAAGGAGTTGGCAGCATTTTTTTTTAAATGAAAACAAAGCAAAAAAGAAATATAAGAACAAATGAAACAAAAGAAAGAAACTAAAACATAAAATGAAAAAGTAGAAAAGCGTGGAGATGGGAGGGAATAAATAAATAATAGTAAGTGTCCATTTCATATAGATTAAATTCAGAAAGAAAAATTTTAATATCAAAGCTAGAGTAAGATGGAATAATAAATTATTTGAGGTTATGAAGTTGAATACATATATGAATTTGAAGATTTATTAAAAGTATGAATGAAAATGAATATATGTGAGTTAAAGGTACAAGATTAATGTATATTATTAGAATAGAAGTTATGAAAATGAACAGGTGTGAGCTATGAAATTGGATATATATTATAGTTATAATTTAATATTTAATTAATTAATTATATAATTTATACCTTTTTAATTTGATGTAAAGGTAAAATGATAATCCAACTTTGAAGGCTGAAAGTTCCTAAAGAAAAATTTTAATATCAAAGCTAGAGTAATAATGGAATAATAAATCATTTGAGGTTATGAAGTTAAATAGACATATGAATTTGAAGATTTATTAAAAGTAAGCATGAAA
>JAOTQJ010000111.1:8208542-8221778 GCA_025642045.1 Solanum sejunctum | reverse complement strand
TTCTATATTTTTTTCTAAGTGTAGATTTGTATATCTTGCACAAGATATACACACATATATATAGGCACACATACACATACTTGTACCAATCAAAATAAGACACCCACCTTGACCCCACATTCCTTTTTATTCTTAAGGATCTAACTTAAATAAAATGTTACATTTGGTCCCAAATTTTATTAAATCGAATCAATTAAGGACGTTCGGGGTTTAAATTACGTTGCGGGTCCTAACATCATCCTACATACTTAGTACATTCAAATGTACTAACGCATACTCTATGCCTATATAATGTTACCATGTAGGAACCGGAGCTCCATTTGGTCATCATTCTCTTCCATATGGCTAGTGGCTTCCATTCAAGCTAGTTAGTGAGTCCTCATGTCCGAGGGCAATATCTATGTTCTTATGCTATGTATTAAAGACTATATTTCCTTTTCGGTATGCTTTGACTATGAGGGTGAGCCCGATTGCTTGTATTAGCCCTCGCTAAGTTCTATGTTAGAGGTGTTGTTGGACAAGTTATGTATTATTGTTGAGCTTTCACTCATCTATATTATTTAAGCATTAATCTCTCTCTCCCTTAGTCCCAATTCCCCTTTGTGTATATCTCTTTTATTGTTTTATCTTGATTCCATGACCAAGAATGTATATATGATATGCTAAGAGGCTTGTTTGGAGTCCCTTAGAGTTTCTCATTCACCAGTCACGTCTAGACCCTAGGCTTGGGTCATGACAGGCATTGTGGATGTTCACCTTGGCAAGTGACACCTCCTTTTCTCTAGTGTAGGGGTAACATTGGGATTCCATGTAATAGCTCATATGGTCTTACATGCTAGTTGAGGTTACATCCCCTCTATGTTGAAGTATTATGACATTGCATGAAGCATGCATTTCATGGCATATTGAATATTACTCTTCCTTTCTTATATACTTCTTTCTATATATGTGTCTTTCTCATCTAACATTGAATGTAGGTTTAATGAATTTATATGCATTGCATACTTAGTACATTCAAACGTACTAATGCATACTCTTTGCCTATATGATCTAACCATGTAAGGATTAGAGACTATCTTCATCCACCTCTTGATGCTTAACTCGAATTGTGAAAGTTGTTGTGGTGAGTCCTATTATCCAAAGACAAGCCACCTTCCATCTACCTATTATGTTGCTTCCACTTATGTTTTATTTACTTTGAGGGTGAGTTGGGGATATGTCTTGGCCTCCATCCTATTCAATGACTTAGAGATATTGTTGGATAACATAGAGACTCTTGTACGAATTTGTGCTATGTAGCGATTTATTTATGGTGACTATGATTATGGCTATCTATCGAATGTTGATGATATGATGAGATGAGAAATTTGAGAAAAGTCCAAAGTCCCATTCTATCCCTAAAGCGTGAGTCATATTTTTTCCCGCCCCTTAATTACAATGTGTTATGTTCTATGTGAATCCATACAAATTCCTATCCCTATAACATTCCATAAGGTGAGTCATACTTTCTCATCCCTTAGAACTATATGTTTACAACTTTATTATGCGTTTCCGAACCAATGATGTGAATGTGGATACTTTATGGGTGATTTGGAGACTCTCAGGTTCCCATTTGCCATGTCACTACTAGATCCTACAGTCGGGTCATGATTGTAGCATATATTACATCAGCATATCCTTGGTCGCGAAAACGTAAACTAAGCATCAAATAATTCAAACAAGGGGGATTCGAGACTTTGGACTCAAGCTATGGGAAAAAGGTAAAAGGAATTTCCATCATTTAATCACAACAAAAGAATAGAGGGATGGATGATGAGTCTTAAGCTATGGAGAAGTAGGGACTTAGGAACATCATCACATGCCATCAACACCCAACAAATACATACAAGCGATAGGGACTAAAGGAAATCTCCATAGATACATAAGAGTCATAAAGTCAATCTCATCATATTATCCAACAATACCTCTAAAAAAGAGTGGAACGAGGATCAAGACATATCCCGAGGTCCCCCTCAAAAGTAAATAAGTCTTAACATAAGCATGATAGAAAATGGTTGTTATCCTTGGAATGGAGGACTCACCACAAGTAAGCCTTCAAGTAAACCAACTACCATGTAGAGGTGGATGAATAGGAGATTCGATCCCTACATGGTTAGATCATGTAGGCAAACAGTATGTGTTAGTACTTGGAATGTACTAAGTTTATGGGATTCAATGGAACAATAGAAAATAATCCATAAATAGATAAGATGCATAATTATATACAACAGATATAAGCTCAATATGATATGAAGGATCAATATTTTAGTCAAAACATGCATAGAAGATAGTCAAAATCTCATAACATAGCATACATATATGGGATGAGACCGTAACCGACATATAAGATCATCCAAGCTGCTACATGAAATCCCAATAATTTCTCCTTACTGGAAAATTAGTGGTCTACTTATCAAGGTAAACCATACCCTCACCTTACGACATAGCCTTTCTGACAGGGTAACATGATACCCTTACCTTACGACATAGTCTTTTTGATAGGTGTACATGATATCCTTACTTTATAGAATAGCTTTTTTGGTAGGTGATTTACCTAGTTAGATCTACTAGTACAAGTCCATTTAGGAAAAATAATATAAACTTGTGGTGGCACATTGTTATTAGAAGTAAAGCTTTATGTAAGGACCTTTAGGAATAGTCCCCCCATTCTAAATCTCATTCGGTGCTAATCCTAGTCCCACAGAATACATAACATAGGTATTTGTAGAATCATAACTTGAATAACTTGTAAAAATATATTAGCATAGTCAGAGTAGCTCATTCACATTCTTTTCCCCTTCATATGAGCATTTTTCATTCACAAGAGAGTGTAACATTTCACACTACGGCTAAAAATCTTGCTTATCGTTCATGGAACTTCTAATGAGTTTATATCGTACTTGGAAACCCATAAATCTTCATAAACATACTTGTGTTACATAACTTTCCGTAAAACATATTATCAACATATTACTATAAGAGACTTTATCATGTAAACTTAGTCAAACATGGTAAGTCTATGCATAGAAGCTTAAAATCATGAAATACAAGAGTATAGGACATAAATTAAGTAAAACATGATCATTTAGAAATCATTCAAATCAACCCAACATCATCATAGTCAAACCTCCAATTAGGACATCATGAAATTCATTTCAAAATCTATAATCTTTAATAGCTTTTCAAGATACCATAACATGCATAGCTTTATTGTCATGTAATGAATCATAGTATTAATCTTTCATAGGAGATCATACTTTACGAAACCAATAACTAACAATTTCCAACATAAATAATGTATTGAAGTAGTAATAGGAGATACCCATGAAGAAACAAGCGATGAATCAAGGTATTTAGTTAAAAGGGGCTTTGGGACTCTATAAGGGAAAGAACCCATGGATGAAAGACCCATATACCTTGAACCCTTGACATTTGATGAAAAAGACTTGAGAAAGCACCTTAAGAGTCAAGGAACTTGAAATCCTTGGAATTATGACTTTGATTGACGGATTTTGGGAGGAATTTGGGAGAGTTTATGAAATATTTAGGGGTAAAATTGCTAAACGTTCAAAGGTTATTGTCTATAAGTGTGTTGGGTTATGTTCTAATTGTCCTTACTTGAATTGGAAAAAGTTAGATAAAATTTTTTCTTGGCTGAAACTTGTCTACGATGCGGACTTGCTCCTGCTAACAACATTTTTTTATGAAGTTCAATTTTCCTGTGTTTTGGCCTAGGGATGAGTTTAGACCACTTCTATACTAACTAGAACCCTCTTCACGATGCAAAAAGTTAGCATACTTTTCTAGTTAAGGAAAAATCAATCGAAAAATTATTTTTTGATACGATTGACCTAAAAATTGAGAAATACCCTTTTCTTATATAATTTTGCCTCTTGAAACCAAATATTAACTTGGAATTGCTGAAAAATGTACAGACATTATGATATTCATGAAATACGCCATTAGGATATTCTAAGCCGCATGGGATAGGTGGTGTTACAATATCTCCCCCTTTGGAATATTCATTCCCAAATGTGATGAAAATATGCTTGAGAAGAGTAGTTAAACAAAGTTTCAGCTCAACATGAATGCATCAATGCAACTTAAATATTATTGTCGTAAAATTTTGAACTCATGCAACAAATACCATCAAAACGTGTTACCATGAGTATGTATGCATGCAAAATGATATAAAGACCTGAAATACATGACTTGAAACCATAGATAGGATTAAGGTATTACCTTAGACTTGAGTAGAGTGGAAAAGCTGAGGATATTTCCTTTTCATGTTCGCTTCGACTTCCCAAGTGGCACTTTCGACTTATTAATTCCTCCAAAGGACTTTGGCTGATGCTACGTCTTTGTCCTCAATCTCTTCACTTGCCTATCCAATATATCAAATAAAACTTCTTCATATGCTAAATTCTCAACACCAACATCCACCAAAGGAACAATTGAGTTTGGATCACCTACACGTTTCCTCAACATGGACATATAAAAGACCAAATGAACTATGCTCATCCCTATAGGAAACGCCAACTCATAATCAATCTAAACAATTTGTCTCAAGATTCTATAAGGCCCTATATACATATGGCTCAACTTTCCCTTCTTACCGGACCAAACTACACCCTTCATATGTAAGACTATCAAATATACCCAATCACCAACACAAAACTCAAAGTCCTTTCTCTTCATATCGGAGTAGGACTTACTTTGAGCCGTCTTTAGTCTCTCCCTTATCAACCTCACTTTCTCCAAAGCTTTCATAACCAAATTCATACCTAATAAAGCGGTTCTCCCACTACAAACCACCTAACCAGGGATCTACAACAGCTCCCATATAAGGCCTCAAATGGTGTCATTCCGATGCTAGAGTGATATATAGCTATTATTGTAAGCAAACTCAATGACCCAAAAATGCTCATCTTAACTACCCTTAAACTCCAACACACATGTTCTAAGCATATCCTCAAGATTTTAATGGTCCTTTTGGCTTGACCATCCATTTGAGGGTGAAAAGTCATGCTAAGCTTGACTCTAGTACCAAAGCCTCTTTAGAAAGATCACCAAAAAGGAGAGGTAAGTTGAGCATCACGATCCAAAATGATAGTCAATAGAATCCCATGCAATTTAACCAACTCATAGATTTACAACCAACCAGAATCTTTGGTGACATATGTGGTTTTAACAGGTAGGAAATGAGCCGACTTCATCACTTTATCAACAATAATCCATATGGAATCAAAATGTGTTTTGGTCCTAGGAAACCAATCACAAAATCCATGTTTATCTCTTCCCACTTCCAAGTAGGAATCTCAACATCTTGGGCTTGGCCACCCGACTTGATGTTTGGCTTTGATTTGTTGGCAATTGTGACATCCGATTAGAAACTTTGCAATGTCCCTCTTTATACCATCCCACCACTATACTTCCCTCAAATCCCTATACATCTTTGTAGAACCGGTGTGAATAGAATAGGACAAATTATGTGACTCTTTTAAAATCAAGTCCCTCAACTAATCAACATTTGGTACACATAACCTATCTTGGCGCCTAAAGACACCATCTTCCCTTCGGGAGAAATCCTCTACCATGTACTCTTTTACCAATGCCTCCATTCCACCAAAGTGGGGTCAAGGTCTACTCATTTACCAATGCCTTCATTCTACCAAAGTAGGGTCAAGGTCTTTCTTGGATTTGACCTCTTCAATCAAAGAAGATTTGGAATCATCTTTAACTACTATACCTCCATTTTCGGCTTTGTTTAACCTAACCCCAATCTATCCAACTAATGGACTTTCTTTGTCAATTCCTTCTTACAATCACCAACATTCTCACCATTTACACCTTACTTAGAGCATCGACCACAATATTAGCCTTGCTCGGGTGATAGTATACACTTATGTCATAATCTTTAAGGAGTTCCAACCACCTTCTTTGCCTCAAATTGAGATCTCTTTGGGTGGATACATCTTAAAGGCTCTTGTGGTCGATGAAAATATCTACATGAACCCCTTATAGATAATTACACCATATTTTCAAAGCAATTACCAAGACTGCTAGTTCAAGGTCATGAGTAGGATAATAATGCTCATGCACTTTAGTTTCTTTGAAGCATAGGCAATGACCTCTCTATTGCATCAACATACACCCAAGCCGATTCTTGAATCATCACAATATATAACAAACCCTTCTAAACTTTCTGATAAGTTCAAAGTAGGAGTGGATGTAAGCTTGTCCTTTAGAGTTTAGAAGCTTTTTTCGTATTTGTCGGTCCAAATGAATTTTACCTTCTTTTGTGTTAACTTTGTCAAGGGAAAAGCTATTTATGAAAATCCTCAACAAATCTCCCTTAGTACCCCGCTAAGTCCAGGAAACTCCTAATATCCATCAGAGTCAAGGGCATAGGACAATTTCTCATCACTTCCATCTTTTTAAGATCCACTTTAATCACTTCACCCAAAACCACATGCCTAAGAATGCTACTTTTTTCAACCGAAACTCACATTTATCAAACTTAGCAAACAACTTTCCCTTCTTCAAAATTTGTAACGCTACACTCGAATATTTCACATGCTCTTTCTCACTCTGAAAATAAATAAGATAGTATCAATGAATACCACAACAAACATATTAGGGTAGGATTTAAAGACCCAATTTATGAGATCCATAAATATTGTCGGTGCATTATTTAGGCCAAAATACATCACCATAAATTCAAAATGTCCATTCCTTGTCCGAACAGTCATTTTAGGAATATCACATTCCCTTACTCTCATTGAATGGTATCTGGATCGAAGATCAATCTTAGAAAAATGACTAGTTCCTTGCAATTGGTCAAATAGGTAAATATATTCTTGGTAGAAGATACTTATTATTTTTGGTGACCTTATTGAGTTGTCAGTAATCGAAGAAAATTCCAAGTAAGCCATCCTTATTCCTCGTAAACAATACTGGTGCACCCCAAGGTGACTTGCTAGGCCTAATAAAATCTTTCTCCAAATAAGTCCTTCACTTGATCCTTTAATTCTTTCAATTCTACTGGGGCCATACAGTAGGAAGGAATGGAAATGGATTGTGTATCGGGGAGGAGGTTTATATCAAAATCTATTTCCCTTTCGGGAGAAATGCTGGGGAATTCATCTGAAAATACATTAAGAAACCCATTAACCACCGAAACTGACTCAATTGGAGGAACTTTAGACTTGACTTCCCTAACCCTTACAAGATGATAAATGCAATCCTTAGCAATCAATTCCCGACCCTTAAGACAAGAGATGGACCTACTCTTAACCATCGAATCATTACCTTCCCACTCAATGATGGGTTCATTAGGAAATTAAAACCTAACTTTGCGGGTTCTACAATCAATAGAAGCATGATATGCATATAACCAATCCATCCCAAGAATAATATTAAAATCTACCAATATCAAGTTCCACAAATCACAAGGTAAGACTTTATGGAATATGGACACGGGACAGCCCCTATAGACTCTTCTAGCAACAATGATTTCTCCAATGGGGGTAGACACCTCAAAAGGTTCACATGATAATTCTTGACACATATCAATCCTATTAGAAACAAATAGGGTAATGAAAGATGGAGTGGCACCCGGATCCAATAAAGCATCCATGTCATAAAAATCATAAACCTTTAGCATACCGGTAATAACAACATCAGGTAACACGTGGTCTTCATTTTTGCTTACTTCAAGTGCAAAATAAGTTTAAAATAGTATCTCATAATCATAGGTGAAATACTACTGATCATATAATGGAGTTCTTCTGAGTTGACACGTAGTCTTCTTGTTGCTTTATGTATTAAATTGGTTTGTGAACTGGAAATGCAACACGAGAGACCTAGTCTTCCAGATGATATTTCTCCTGACTTGGCATTTATCATACAATCATGTTGAGTGGAAGACCCTAACATGTGACCAAGTTTCAGGCAGATAATCCGGATGCTTACTGCATATCTTTTCACACTTCCACTGTCCATACCATCTGTACCGGCAATGGAACCTGTGGAGCAGACGGTTTCCAGCAATGGTACTATTGTTGAGTTTTCTGCATGAGCAAAGGGAAAATTTACTTTCCTTCGGAAACTTTTTGCTGCAAAGAAGGCTAAGAACTCACATTAAGCTGGTTAATTTTCGACACTCATTGTTCCAGGGATAACAGAAAGAATGTTAGTAGACTAACCAATAAACAGAACAAAGAAACAATAGTTAAATGTCATTGTGAATAAAGTTTGTTACAAGTACTCTCTTGTTCATATCCAATTCTCATTTTTATGGGAACGTAGCGTAGACCGTATAGTAACACTTCTCTTTCGCATTATCACTTTGGTATCAGGAATGGGCATTTTAAATTTGTGGTAACTCTATTAAGCTTATTTTGCACTTGAGGTTTACAGATACTTTAAAATATTTTGTATCCTGATGAGTTGAGAAGTAAATCCATTAAAGAGATTTAACAAGTTTTTCAGAGAGAAGTTCAGTCAGTTAAAGCATCTTGCATTACTATTTATTATGCATTATTTTCGATTAAAGTAGAAGCATTTCAAGTTGTCTGTAAAGAAGAGTTTTGAGAAGAGTATAGGGAACTAAGTATTCCAAAAGTTACATTTTGAAGAGAAATTTTGAGTTCTAAATATGTCATTTACTCCAAAAGCAGTTTTCTCTTTATTTTTAAGAGACTAGTTTCAGCAATTACCTCAAACCCAAAAAAGAAATATTTTTAAACATTGATTAAGTACCGTAAATGATTTTGGGAGTAACATTGAGCATCAATATGGGTACACGTTCAAATAACTCCAATTTCATAAACTACATAGCCAATATAGGATAGAATTATATAGCTCTTCAAATGTCACTAAGATGGCCCAGCTAGATGGATGGATAAGTTAAATTTTGTCCCTTACCCTAGTATAGTATTGGATAACTCTAGCAATGTGGGCAAGACATTGTATCATCACGAGACTCATAGAGGTGGTTGCCAGTTAGAGAAATTTCTTAATCTAAAATATATTATTTTCATATGTGTATTAAGTTACATTCATTTATGCACTAAACTAAATGTTTCACTTATATTGTATTATTTATGTTACTGAGTTATTTTCTCAAATAAGTATTTTAGTCAAGCATCCTTTCCTAAGTTCCTTGTTTGGCCTATTGTACGTATCATATATTTCACGTATTGATGCCCTTTGGAATTGAATCATTTTATGATGCAAATTCAGGCTAATAGCAGTCATTCTGTAAGACAACTTCCAACAGTAGTTGGTAAGACCTCTTCTCTTTTAGACAACTCTAGTTAGTTTGTCTAGTTTAATTGTTTTATAGGTAGTCGGATGTCACACCCTAGGAGGGTACCCAAGACATGGCAGGCACCCAGAGACTATTGCTAGTCTCCAAGCGAACCACTTGGCCTTATCACATTCATTCATTCATTCATACATTCTACTAATCAGCGGAAGACATAAGGAAGTAAATGGGCACATCATCATCAAGTCTCAAAAGTAATATTATAAGTAAAAGGGTAGTAGAAAGAAACTAGCTCAACAAGTCTTAACATCAACATTCGACTCTAGTCTATGAAGCCTCTATCACTATCAAGAGGTGTCAATGACAGACCTATGGCTACCTTAATCAAAATAAAGCTAATCAAATCTAACTTTAAAGTAAGATGAAATAAATATAATGAATCCTCCGAGTATGGGATGCTCACCAATCAGCTGAACGTCTCAAATCCTCAATGATGTGCCTATTGACGATCTCCAAATCTTGTATCTACATCATGAAACTATGCAGTCCCAGAAGGGGACATTAGTACGTGGAATGTACTGGTATATAAAATAGCTGAATGAATCAAAATAGGCAGAATAATATAGAAACAATAATCGACTCAAAATAATAATAATCAACATGTCAAATGTCTATCTAAAGTGAGAACAAGAGAGTAGACAAGTGACCAATCAACTTATCAGTCAAATCAGAGTCAACTCAGAGGGACTCATCTAGAAGAAACTCAACTCAACCTGTCTCATCACATTTCATCTCATCTCAGCTCAGAGTACTCAAGGTAGGAACTTTCTAGGAGTTTCTCTTATCCGACAATAATCAATTATGATCTAGTGATTGTACAACAATCACGATGATGTTGCCATAGCCATTCTGTACTTGCCAGGTAGAGAACAAAGCGAAACCGCATGGACAAGTCTAAATAGAGCCAGCAAATCTATAAGTCCTCTATTGATTTCAAGGACTTCTAATCAGAGAGGACCTCAATATAATATGATGTGATGGTCTGGATCCTCACCTACGTTTGGCTAGGTAATGAGTGAGAGTTGGACTAACTCTTACTCTTTCAGTGCTCAATACTCCTCTCATGACTCAACGCTCATAAAATAATTCATCCAAGCAAACTATCTCAATCAGCCTCGTTGAGGCAAAACGTTTTGGTCAGTCTTGTAGAGACTCTAATCATCTCATTAATGAACATCTCAATCAATAGCTCAGGGCTTAGAACAATCATTAGAGAACAATCAAATAGACAAATCTTTAGAGTTCGTTTATGGAGACTCAAGAGACTATCAAGTTTTATCAACTCATCATCATTCTCACCTCACAATCACAATCACAATTAAAATTCTAACTCAAGGCTCTAGACTCAATCCCTATCTTCTTTGATGCAATCTTTAAGAAAATAATTAGTAGTGTTTATGCACTAATTCATGTAAAAACTTAATTCAAGAAAACAAGTTTATCATGATCATTAACATATGAAAATACATGTAGTAATATGGTTTCTCAACAAAAAAAATCAAGAATCATGCATGTAGACTCAAGAACCTTCAAGTCTCATCTAAGACCATCCATGGGATACATGGGAGAACAATCTCATGCTTTTAGTTTAGCTTTATATACTTAGATGAAGATTGTACTAATCTTCTTCAAGAATTAGACTCAAATTTTTGATTCCCCAAGCTTTCTTGTCTCTTCTCTCAAGGTTTTCTTGCATAAAAACTTAAGAAAAAAGGGTTTTAGAGAACCTTAATCAATAAAAAATAACTTTAAAAATATATTTTAAGACTTAGGATATGGTGGAAAATGACCAAAAGGCCCTTCTCGAAGTAAAAGAAAAAAATTTAAAATTTGTACACTGGTCCGCGACGCGTCAGAGGCGCAGACCAGTGTATTTTGAGAATTTTTCTGAAATTCAATTTCGGTCAAAAATTAACAAAAAAAAGTTAAGTGTGTCTCCGACCCCCTCCGCGTCGCGCCAAGGGCATGGATTAACACTGTTTCGAGTGAATTAGTGAAAAATATTTTTTGATCTGATTGCTCTTAAATTGGTTCGAGACCATTTTTCCACTCAATTTTTCACATTGATCACAGATCCGATCTCGAATTTTCCATTGGAGCTTCGGAAGACATATTATATGCATGATTACGTTTTAGGGCCATTTCGATAATTTTACGGGGTGTTACATAGGGGGTCTTGTTGCGGCACCTATCTCCAATATAATAGAGGCTTCATGGATAAAGTTAGTGAGTTAGTTCAATCTATTCATTTAGATATTTTAAGCATTGCTATAATTTGAATCAAGAGATATTTTCAAACTTTATGTAAAGCATGATTGAGATTCATTGAGTTTTATTAAGTATTTTAAAGCTTTACCTTATAAGCTTATGGATGCATGTTAAATTCTTCAGTTGAGTGAGTCTTCCAAGTCAAAAGTCACTTGGAGACCAGCAATAACTTTTGAGTACCGGTCATGTTCAAAGTATAGATTTGGGACGTCACATCATCACCCTTTAATAGTAAAATTTTGTCCACAACTCTAAATTATTTGAAATTCTGAATATTGACTCGAAAAATTCTAGAGAAAGAAATATTCAAAAATATAATAATAATAAAAACCAGCCCCAAAATTTTAAAAATCTATTTTGATTTGAGTTTTTTTCTATTGCTTTTGGTAGTAGATTCTTATTCCCTAGTACTTATTAAGTCTCCATTCAAAATTTTAAGTGATTTGGAGTTGTGGAGAAAATTTTACTATTCTAGGGGGTTGAAGTTCTGAAATTTTGAAGAAATTTTAAGTGTCTTCTTGAGTTAGATTAAATTCAAACTCAAAATATATTGAATTTTAGTATCTAGCTTGAAGGAATGCTGCTCTTGAAATTTGAGTTAATTTCGTGAAGAATTTAAGAAGCTGAAAATTTGCAGTTCTTGGTATTCTTCACATATTTTTGGTATTCTTGAGAAAGAAGGAGTAAAAAAAAAGGTACATTTGATCCAAAATACTAATTGAAAATAATTATTGTATGATTTTGCAAAATCAAAATCAAAAATAATGATATAAATGAGCATTTCTCAAATGGTAATGGCATAGATGTGTTAAATATTTAATGAATGACATAGATGAGCTTTTGTTTATAGTTCAGTGGCATATTTGAATCTTTTTCCTTCAAATAATATTGACTTGTTACGGTGTTTGAGATTTGAAGAAGACACCAAAAAAAAAAAATTGGATTTATTTTGTAAATAGATAACAAAAGATTTTTTAGATAATGCATTAGATCTTACCATTTGGGAGAAGTCAAAATATTCAATGATAAGAGAATAAATATAGTGAAAGGGAAATAAAAATATAAATATAGAAAATATAACGTGTGTTCATTTTGATCGTCAGAATATAAATGAGGCAACAAAATATTCAATAATAAGAAAATAAAAAAGTGAGAGAAATAAAAAGATAAATACAAAATTATAATGTGTTTACATGTTAATTGTCAGAATATATATGATGTAATAAAATAGAAAGTTACGTAAGAAAGGATAGTCCAATAATAATCTAAAACTTAGTACATTTTTCTATACAACTTAATTCGGTTTTTAAATTTTCAAAATCAACTAACTCAATTATAAATACATTTATTGATTTGGTTGTTATCGGTTTCGATTTGGTTTGGTTATTTGGTTATTAACTATACACAAAAATAAAAATAATGATACCTTTAAAATGGAGAAAAAATGACAAGTATCTATTCAAAATGAAAAATTGTTAGAATGACTGATATTATGGAACTTTCAATCATTAAATTTACTGTTGTTAGACCCCGTAATTAACTAAATGGAGGTTAATTGCTCATTCGGGAAAATTGTTGAGATTGAGGTGAATTATAAA
>JAOTQJ010000111.1:8171515-8200102 GCA_025642045.1 Solanum sejunctum | reverse complement strand
AAGTTATTGATGATCTATTACATGATTTACAAGTCAAGTGACTTTATGATGATTAAGGGCTTTCAAGCATGTATTGATTTCATGAAAAGTATCTATGATGTTGTAAGTATTAAGTTGAGCCATTCAACTTGATACTTACAAAAGTATTTCAAAATTTACCCTCTAGTGAGCCATTTATATCAAGTTGAGAGATCAAGCATGATTATTATTTTACCCTCATATTCAAGTTAAGCTCATTAGTAAAGGCCAAGCATGTGATAGATCTACTCATGTCATATTATCATGTCTCTTACAAGTATCCATGTTATCATTAAAGTAATGACTATTTCAAACATTTCATGGGATTAGACTTAGCACTGATTGAGGCTTAAGACGGGGGCTCAACTCAAGAGGTCCTTATATAAAGTCTTTAGTCTCTAAACTATGTGCCACCACAGGGTTATACATCAACTATCTTATGGCTTTCTAGTGGATCAATCTAGTTATACCACACCTTGTCGAGGGGATGACATGCCTCTATCACCTTGACGAAGGGGTGACATGCCTTAGATTATTCATTGTATGGTTTATCAATGCAATTAGACCATACCTTATTGATAGGGCGACATGTCTCGATCACCTTGTCAAGGGAGTGATATGCTCCGATCACCTTACTAAGGGGGTGACATGCCTTTGATTCCAAGTAGTAGCTCGCTTAGTCTATGTCAGTTAAGGTCTCTTTCTATACATGTAATATATATTATGCAAGCTGAATGTTTTACAGGTATATTTTGTAACAAGCAATGATCATGCATGGCATATTGAGATTATATATCTATTGCTTATGATTATGCATTTTAAATATATTGGCTTATGTCTTTGTTGCATTGCACCCTGCATACTTAGTACATTCAAACATACTAATGCATAATCTATGCCTACATGATATCATCATGTAGAAATCAGAGCTCCTTTTGATCATCCTCCTCCACGTGGCTAGTTTAATTCTAAAAGAAAGCTTTGATGAGTCCACAATTACAAGGACAATATCTACTTATTTCATGTTATGTTGAGACTCCTCCTTATGTTAAATCCTTATTATTATGAGGATGAGCCTGGGGAGTATTTTGGGCCCCTCTCTATTACAAGTTAGAGGTTTTGTAGGATACTATAATGTACTTATGCTATGAACTTAACTCTTTTATGCTTTTGTGATTATCAAAGACTTCCCTTATTCCTGCTTTCCTTTTAATTATATCACTTGTTGATGTTTATTTTCTTCCACAACCAAGGATGTGTGAATGATATTCTAAGAGGCTTATTTGGGGTCCCTTCGGGTTCTCCATTCACCATTTCACATCTAGGCCCTAGGCTTGGGTCATTGCAATCACCTAGATACTAAATGGATTCAAGTAATAGCACAAAGAAATAAAGAAGGGAGTTTTCGTAAGGTCTTGTATCCTCTTAAAGAAAAGTAAATGCTTCCCTACACCATTCCGCAAGACTCTACTAGACCTATCCTTGTGTGATGAGATCGTTGAACCTAAAGCTCTGATACCAACTTTGTCACGCCTTGGGAAGGTACCCTGGAGGTGGTCGGCACTCAAAGTCTATTGCTAGTCTCCAAGCGAACCACTTGGCCTCATCACATCATTCAGTCAATATAACTAAGAAAACTCAGCGGAAGACTAAGCAAGATAAATAGGCACATCTAATGTCTTAAAAGTATATCAATCAAATAAAGGACCAGTAGAAAAGAAATAACTCATTAAGTCTCAACATTCATACTACAACTATAGTCTATAAAGCCTCTATCACTATCATATGGTACCAATGACAGACCCATGGCTACTTAAAATAAAATAAAGCTAACTCAAAGTCTAACTTTAATAGCAAGATGAAAATAAATGTAATGACCCTTCGAAGTAAAGGAGGCTCACCAACTCAGCTGAAATACTCAGATCCTCAATGGTATGCCTATTGACGATCTCTAGTTCTACATTATAAAATGATACAGTCCAAAAAGAAACATCAGTACGTGGAATGTACTAGTATATAAAATAGTTAAATGAAACAGAAACAAAAATAGGTAAAATAATATAAAAATAGTATCAACTCAAAATAATACTCAATCAGAATATCAAATGTCTATATAAAGCAAGAATAAGAAGTAGACAAGTGACCTATCAACCAATCAAACCTCATCAATCAACTCAATTCAGAGTATTCAAGGTGGGAACTTGTGGGAGTTTTTCTTATGCGATAATAATCACTTATGAGCTAGTGATTGTACAATAGTCCCGCTGATGTTGCCACAGTCGTTCCGTACTTTCCAGGTAAGGAATTCCTAGAATCCACAAGGGATACGAACAATTAACATATTAAGTCCTATTGTTTTAGGATAATGAGGTGAGAACTTGTCCGTCACTAACGAAACCTAATCCATAGGATAAGAACTTGTCCTACTCTAACAGAACTTAGCCATAAAGGTGAGAACTTGTCCGACTCTAATGGAACTTAGCCCTCAAGATAGGAACTTGTACAACTCTAACAGAACTTAGCCCACTCCTACACTTGGCGCTGTAGTTAATGAGTGTGAATTGGACTTAATCTTACTCTTTTTGGTACTTGATACTCCTCCCAAGACTCAATGCTCATAAGACTCCTCATCTCAACTCAATTATGTCAAATTAGCCTCATAGAGACTCTCATTATCTCATTAACTCAAATTCTAAGTCCAGTATTATTTTCAAGGACTTTAACCCATCTTAATTAACTCAATTCTCATTTAAGAACTCAAAGACTCAGATCATCATTTAGAAGAAGTCATTTAGACAAAACTCAATTATGAAGACTCATATGATCATGAAAAGTAACTCAACCTCATATATATACATCAAGATTACCATCAACATACTCAAGTCAAGGCTCTAGACTTCATCCCTAGGTTCATTATGCATGCTTTCACAATTTAACATATAGGGTCTATACAATATCTCATGAAAAGTATTCAATTCAAGAAATAAGTTTTATGATGATTATCAACATGTCAAAATACATGTAGTAGATAAAATTTTCAAGAAAAAAATGAAGAAGATATTTCAAGAAAACAAGTACAGGGACTCATGAACCCTCACTCTTCTATTACAATCTATGGGGCAATGGGAGAACAATCCCATGCTTTAGTTTAGCTCACATAACTATGGTGAATCTTTTGGGCAATCAATCCTCAAGGACTCTCCTCGAACTCCTCAATTTTATGCTCTTCTTCTCTCCTCTTTAGCTCAGTTGATTTTTAGAGCAACCAGATCAAAAGGTAATATTTTGATTTGGTAATGATTTCCAGTGAGGTTGCATGATAGGTGTGCAACATGCACCTACAATGGACAAACACTTAATTTTGTTCTAAAAATTTTCTACAGTATTAGAGAGCTCATTCGGAGAATTTTTGACCAAAAAAATCCAAATTTGACACTATCCAAGTCGCAGACCCATGCCCCGATATGAACTTTTTTTAAATTTCATGAGGGATATTTCTGACCTTTTCAAACCCCTCATAGATATAAACCATGACCAAAATGGGTAGTTTTAAGCATAAAAAGGATTTTAAACCCCATTCTAAGTCCTTGAAAAAGACTACGGATAAAGAGGAAAGAAGAGGAGCACAAAATTGAGGAGTTCAAGGAGAGTCCTTGAGGATCGATTTTCCAAAAGCATCACCCCAGGTATATAAGCCTAAACTAAAGCATGAGATTGTTCCCCCATGTGCCCCATAGATGGTAATAGAGGAGTTGAGGGTTCATGAGTCCCGATACATGTTTTCTTGAAATACTTGCTTGATTGTTTTTTTGAAAATTTTGTCTATAATATTTATTTTTATATGTTGATGATCATCATAAACTTATTTCTTGAATTGAATACTTTTCATGAGACATTGTATAAACCCTATGTGTTAAATTGTGAAAGCATGCATAATGAACCTAAGGATGGAGTCTAAAGCCTTGACTTGAGTATGTTGATGGTAATATTGATGTGAGTATAAGTTTGAGTTACTTGAGCTTGAAGATAGAAACACTTACTTAAAGGTTTTCCACAACAAGCATTTAAAAATCGGCCAAGAGAGTTCAAGAATTTTGAAAATAAAGGAAAATGGAGTATTCTCCATTTAAAACTATTTCAGACACAAAAACACTCCACGAACACAGGGTTCAACGGAGACCAACACTCTACGAATGCAGTGGACTTACCCGTAAAAGTGGAAGTCAAGGAGATCTACACTCCACGAATACAGAGACCTTACCCGCAGACACAGAGGTCAAGACCTTACCTTACAAATATGGTTGTACCAGATTAAGCAAAATCAGCTATTCTTAAGAACTCAGAATGGACCCTCGAGGTTCATTCAGAATCTGATACACATAAACCAAATGTGTAACTCTACTAAAAATGACATTCCATACTTAATGGGATTATGAGAATTCGATTCAGAGGTCCTCTTGACACAGAACAGGATAAAGCTCAATAAAATTAGTCAAAAACTCAAATACCCAAAATGACTTCAAAAATTACAATGAGACCATTTCTAATCTTAGTTTCTCACCAACTGAAACTATTGAAATTGCCAAAATTTCAATTAGAGCTTTCAAACTTTGAATGTTCACCTAAGTCAAACTTAGTCCATTTTTAACTCATCCATTCAACTTTTGACCTAAAATCCACACACAGTCTCTGAATTCGAGTTTGCCACTTCTTCTAGACCAAATTTGATATTTCAAAACTAGTGGGATCAATGGATTTTCATTTCAACACCTGAAACTCCAAATGGTACAAAAACTTACTTTTTCAACAACTTAGGCTTCCAAAAATTCTAAAACTCATATTTTCACTTTTTAAACACAAGTTCCAAGTCCAACAACACAGATAGTTCCAAATAGGTCCAAAATAACTTACGAAATGATAAAATAGTAACTTCCACAAATAAACTCAACAATGACCAGCAAGGTTATTACATTATTCACCAGTAAAAATAATATTTATCCTCAAACATAAGGGAAAGAAGGTCCCTAAAGCGTCAAAAAGGTTGGGATATCTGAACCGCATGTCTGACTCTAACTTCCAATAGCTTCCTCAATGGGATGCTACGCCACTGAACCTTTACTGAAGGTATGTCCTTGGTCTTCAACCTTCGGGCTTGCCTATCCAAAATAGCTATCGGCTTGTCCTCATATGATAGGCTAAACCCAACTCAAATGAATCATAAGAAATCAATTGTGACTTTTTTGGAATGTATTGACGAAGCATGAAGACATGAAAAACTGGATGAACTATTAAAAGTCTACAAGGCAATGCTAACTCATAAGCAACCTCATCTACCCTCCTTAAGATCTCAAATGAGCCAATAAACCTAGGTCTAAGCTTGCCTTCTTCGCAAACCTCATAACACCTTTAATGGGTGATATTTTCAGCCACACAATATCTGCTACCATGAACTCTAGAGTATAGTCCTCCTATCAGCATAACTTTTTTGGCAACTCTGGACTGTCAAAAACCAACTTTGAATCAACCAGACCTGATCCATTACATCTCTGAGCAAGTCAACACCCAAAGCATTGGTTGAACTTAAATCAAACCACCCAATAGGCGACCTACACCTTCGCCCATATAATGCCTCAAACGGTGCCATCTGGATGCTGGAATAGTAGATATTATTATAAAAAAACTCTGCCAAAGGCAAATATTGGTCCTACCGGGCCTTATAGTCTATCACACATGCCAAAAGCATATCCTCTAACACCTGAGTAGTGTGCTTGGACTTCCCATTAGTCTGAGGGTAGAATGCTGAAGTCAGATCCAACCGAGTACCCAAACCATGCTATAGAGCCTTCCAAAAATGTGACGTGAATAAGGACCCTCTGTTAGACAAATTGGCTCCTCGTGCAATTTAACAATATCCCAGATATACAACCTAGCCAACGGCTCTGCACTGTTGCTAGTCTTCATCAGTAGGAAGTGAGCGGACTTAGACAACCGATCTACAATTACCCAAATAGAGTCAAACTTGCCCAAAGCCAAGGGTATACTAATAACAAAGTCCATAGTAATGCGCTCCCACATTTACTCAAGAATGGGCATCCTCTACATCAAACCCCTAGGCTTTTGGTGCTTATATTTTACCTTTTGACAGTTCAAGAACTTTGTCAAATCTCAGCAATGTCTCTCTTCTTCCCACACCACCAATAGTGTTGTTTCAAATCATGATACATCTTTGGCACACTAGGATAGATATAATACCTAGCACAAGGCACCTTCTCCAATATTAGTCTCACCCAATCTACCACCTTAAGCACGCAAACCTGACTATTAATCCTAAAAACACCCTCCGAGTCAATATTAGTCGCTTTTGTTTCATCCCTCAACACCTTATCATGAATAAAGCATAATCTAGCATCATAAAACTAGTGAGCGCACATTTGATCAAGAAATAAAGATCTAGCCGTCACAAAGGCTAAAATGCTATGAGAGCGAGAAATATAGCCAAACTAGTTGTCTAGAGGTGACAAAACCTCCAAAGCTAAGGGTCTCTTATCCACCCTCAATAATGCCAAACTCCCGATGCTAGAGGTCTTCTAGCTCAAGGCATTTGCCATCACATTTGCCTTTCCTTGGTGATATACAGTTGAGATATCATTGCCTTTCAACAACTCTAACCACCTGCACTATCTCATATTCAAATTAGGCTACGAAAAGATATATTTGAGACTCCAGTGATCGATAAAGATCTCACAATGCACTACATTGAGATAATATGCCAGAACTTCAATACAAAGACCACCATAGCCAACTCTAAACCAGGGGTAAAGTAATTCCTCTCATGCACCTTCAACTACCGAGATGCATATATTATCGCCCTTTTTGTATCTATACCCCATGTAGACCTACTCTTGAGGCATCAAAATACACTATTAATGGTACTCCCTTCTCAAACAAAGCAAGAATATGTGACGAGGTCAATAGATCTTTATGCTTTTGAAAGCTCACCTTTCACTCCTCTAACCATTGAAAAGCCACATCTTTTTTAATGAGTTTGGTCAATGGGGCTTAAGAAGAGAATCCCTACATAAAGTGTCGATAGTACCCTGCAAAGCCAATAAAACTCTTGATTTTTATCACTGATATGTTGGTCTGCCCACTTATGAACTGTCACTACCTTGGACAATCTACCAAAATGCCATATTTTGTCACCACATGCCCTAGGAAAGCTATTGACTCGATCCAAAACACACACTTTGAAAACTTGGCATATAACTTTTCATCTCTCAAACATTGAAGTACAATCGTCAAATGTTGCACATGGTCTGACTCAGATATCATCAAGAAATATAATCAAGGCTTAAACACCTAGTTCATCAACTCTATGAAAGTGGCTGGGGCATTAGTCAACCCGGAATACATAACCACAAACTCATAATGGCGGTAGCAGGTCCTGAAGGCTATCTTCGGGATATTAGACTCCCGAACTCTCAACCAGTGATATCAAAATCTCAAATCAATCTTGGAAAACATCAAAGCACACTGTAACTAGTTGAATAAATCATCAATACGAGTCAAAGGATAATTATTCTCGATGGTCACTTTGTTCAACTTTTTCCATCAATCTCGGATGGAGTCAAAGATTGACTATTTTTTGGCCTTAGAGTATGATGGAATAAAGCAAAATGGTTGTTTAAACTGTCTGCGCTTCTTTCATTTGTGAAGTAGTAGTTAGTTAATGTAACTTTCGATGCTCCTCATGGGTCATGTGGAAACAGTCGCTTTATGTTTTTAAACATAGGGGTTAGGCTGCGTACATTCGACCCCCCCCCCAATAAGCGAGAGCCTTTTGAGGCACTGGGGTATGTTGATGATGGTCACTTTTTTCAACTGGTAGTAATCAATACACATTTGCATAGTGTCATCCTTCTTCCTTATGAACAAACAGGAGCACCCCAAGGGGATGCACTCAGATAAATAAACTGCTTCTTCAACAAATACTCCAGTTGTTCCTGTAGATCTTTCAACTCAGCTGGATACATATGGTAAGGGGAAATAGAAATGGGCTTAATGCTCGACTCCACATCAATAGCGAAATTGATGTCACAATCTAGAGGAACACTAGGCAAATCTGCAGGAAATACATCCATAAACTCTCTCACAACTCTGGTGGTCTCCAACGATGGCGACTCTTGAGAACAAGCTCGAACATGAGCGAAATATGATAAACACCCCTTATCCATCAACCTACAAGCATGCATATAAGAGATCACCCCATTGGGATAAGAACTAGATGTGTCAGTCCACACAAACAGAGGAAATATAGGACAACATAAATTCATAGTCCTTGTATGGCAATCGAGAATGGCATAATAAGGTGACAACCAGTCTATACCCAATACCAAGTAAAAATCAATCATATCAACTAATATCAAATCGACCATAGTCTCCTTCCTCAAACAGGTAACAATACAACCCTAATATACCCGATTCACCACTAAAGACTTAACTATTGGGGTGGTAACTCATATAGGCTAGTCAAGGGGCTCATACATAATACCAAGGTCCATGGAAAAATAAGATGATACATGTGAATGCGTAGAGCCAGGATAAAATATAACTGAAGTAAAATAGTGGCATACCTATGATGGCAGCATCAGAGGACTTTGCCTCAATCCGATCTAGGACTATATAACATACTTGTTTCCTCCACTAGGTTATAGGCCCCTACAAACTCCACCCCTCATGACACCTTTAATCCCTAGTACCACTCTCATGCCCTCAAAAGTGTCCCTCGCTGCTGATGTTGGGGAAAGATGGGCTGACTAAGTCCTTGATAACTAAGCGGCAGGTGCACGATGAGGACAATAGTTGGCAAGTGCCTAACCTCATCACAAAAATAACAAGCCCTAGGATCCCATCCTTAAGATGACTGCCCCGAGAAACTACTACGACTAAATATACCTAAGAGCTATCGCGACCCATGTAACTAAACCTAGATCTATCAACACTGCCTCTAGATGGAATAACTATATGTATTGCACTACCTAGGTGACCCTGTCTATGAAACTCCCTATCTTATGGTGGGTATCCCACTGAACTGGCCATGCTAGCAGAATCTTTTTCATGCCACCCTGATGATCATGCCTGATACTCTCAATCACACGATTGTGGTCCACCATATTCTAAAAAGTACAATTTGTTAGGACTAATGAAGTTATAGCCTTCTGAAGATATCCTGCTAACCCCTTGGTGAAACATCAAATCCTCTCAAACTCGGTGAGAATGCTAGATAAGGCATATTCGAAAAGCTCATTAAATTTAGTTTCATAATCAGATACTGTCATACATCCCTATTGTAGCTGGTCAAACTTATCTCACATGCTCTCTCGGAGACTATAAGGTACAAACCCCTTTAAGAATACCGCGGTAAACTAATCACATATCATAGTTGGTGATCCAGTAGGCCTGCAGGCTAAAACTAATCTTCACCACTCCTTGGCCACGCCAGTCAACTGGTAGGAAGTGTAAGCAACTCCATGAGTCTCAAGAATAACCAAATTGCACAATAGACCCTGACACTTTGTTAGAAAGCCATAAGCCATGTCACTAGGAGTACTATCAAAGTTGGGAGAAGCTAACCGGACAAACCTCTCAAAATACTTCTACTCAGTGATAGATATAGTAGGGCTGGCAGAACTTGGTGGTACCATAAACTTGGGTTGTGCAATAGACAAACCCAAAGCTATAGACCAGTAATCGGCTCATCAGGCTAAGACAAAATAACAGAAACTATGAGGGGATCCATTAGAGCTGATTAAGGACTAACAGGTACCATAGGTGGATTGACTATAGAAGGACTAGCCTACACTGTAAGAGTCGATAAATCAGAAATATAGGAATTTTGGAGTTCCTCAAGTTTGGCTAATACATATAGGAGCAACTCCTGAAGTAAAGGAATGACATAATTGAATATACGTTATCTATACTTGTATGCTGGCCTTTCCACTGTGTAGGTTTGTATTCTGGAGGTATGAGGTTGGGATAGAAGGAGTGATTAGTTCTTTATTATCTACCTGTGATTAGATCATCTTGTTGGGTATTATGGTACTCACTCTTGTGTTGCTACATATGTGCGTAGGTTGTGAGCCCAGATCCTATTGAGGTTCCCATTTTTCTTTCGAACCAATCTACTAATAGATTGAAAGGTAGTTATTTGTTGCTCCCACATACTCTTAAGACTTCTAGACATCTTTTATTTGCTTTGCTCTATTTAAGAGATAAAGACTATTGTGACTTGTATTATTTCTTTCTGATTCTGATGTATTAGAGCTTGTACATGTGACACCAGTTCTGAAATAGTTTTAGATTTGATTATGCCCCTTATGCTTTAAATCTTTGTTAGTAAATGTGTCATG
Source organism: Solanum sejunctum (assembly GCA_025642045.1). Taxonomy (NCBI): domain Eukaryota; kingdom Viridiplantae; phylum Streptophyta; class Magnoliopsida; order Solanales; family Solanaceae; genus Solanum; species Solanum sejunctum. Next base: position 8,189,675 of record JAOTQJ010000111.1, on the reverse strand, counting down.
ACCCAAATTCAGATCGCAATTAAAGGGAAGATGTAGTAAAACAGAACAACCACAACACTTAATTTAAAATCTTAAAACCTATGTCATGAATACAAGAGCTCCTAAGTAATACAAATAAGTAAATACAAAGTTGTATCATAAGGAAAATAGAAAGTCTAATATAGATGACAGCAAATGAAGGCTCAATGAAACAACGGTGGCTCGAAGTCTGAGCCTCACCACTGAAATCTAGTAATGATAAGATAACTCTACTCAATAAGATTAACTACCATGTGAGTGTCCCTGTAATCGTTCTACAAGGAGGAAATATAGTAGGGGTGAATATACCGAAATATACCAGTAGATTCAACCAACTGAGTAAGAGAAATCGAATGTGCATATAATAACTAAGAATGTGTGTGTATGTGTATATTATATATATATATATATATATATAACGCTACTCAATAAGATCAACTACTACGTGAGATTTCCTGTGCTTGATATACAAGGAGGAAATATAATAGGGGTGAGTACCGAAATATACCAATAGGTTCAACCAACTAAGTAAGAGAAATCAAATGAGCATGTAATATCTAAGAATATATATATATATAACCATTATCAAAATAATTAAAAATAGTAAGCATAATCAATGATACAATGCAAATGTGATGTATGTATGCAATGCATAGGATGGACATCTACCGAGCTAAAGCTACTAGGTAGAACTCACAGGGCCTCACTGACCATGTACTGAAATCTCTCAATTACAATATCTCAACCTTGTCACCTCTTCATGGTCAAGGGTTTTAGAAAGTGGTACAATCTCTTCCTTGCTATCTCCACATGGTCAAGGGGTTTTATAAAATGTGTTACAGTAAAAGTGGTACAATCTCACCCTTGCCACCTCAGCATGGTCAAGGAATTTTATAAAAGGTGATACAATATCTCAATCCTTTCAACCTCAGCTTAGTCAAATGGTGGTACAAACGCAACATGAAGTGAATGCATGCCAATGCTATAAATCAATGTATAAGACAACAATATAATTAGATAACCAAAAAATAATGAACACAAGATCAGAAAGGAAATGCCAAGTGCCACAACTGGTACCACAAACCATCAACATGTCTCATATTACCACACTTTCACCAATAGCACAAGATACTGAGCATACCAGACTTCATAAGCCCTAAAATATGCACATGAGTCCCCAAAAGTATCAGAAATACGATCAATTACTATAATGTCATGCCCCGAGAGGGTACCCTAGATGTAATCGGTACTCAAACACTATTGCTAGTCCCTAAATGAACCACTTGGACTCATCACATCCATTCATTCAACAAACATAAAAACTTAGCATAATTCTAAAGATAACAAATGGAGAAAGTCTCATAATATATAAGTAAACAGGCTAGCCTAAAAGAAGCTAGCTCAAATATCTCAACATTAATAACTCAACTCTACTCTATTAAACCTCTATCAGAATCAAATGGTTCTAATGACAAACCCATGACTACCTCAAATCAAAAGTAAAGTTAACTCAACTCTAACTCTAATAATCTAGATGAAGATAAAAGAATGATCCTCCGAAGTAAGGGAGGCTCATCAACTCAGCTAAATGCTCAGATCCTCAATGATCTGCCTATTGGAGATCTCTAGTATCTGCCTCTATTTCATAAAATGATGCAGTCTAAAGGAGGCGTTAGTACATGGAATGTACGAGTATGTAAAATGGATAAATGAAACAGATATAGTAGAATAATTAGAAATAACATAGACTGAGAAGATACTCAATCAGAATGTCAATTGTCTATCTAAAGCAAGAATAAAGAGTAGACAATTGACCCATCAACCAATCAAACCTCATCCATCAAGTAAACTCGACTCGACTTAGAGTACTATTAGCATGGGACCTATCTTGGAGTTTTTCTTATCCAACAACAATCACTTATGAGCAAGTGATTATACATCAATCTTGCTGATATTGTCACAGTCATTCCGTACTTGCCAGGTAAAGAGCGAATTGAATCCATAATGGATCAGAACAATTAACCAATAATGTCCTATTGCTCCAGGACAATAGAATGGGGACACATTCGACTTTAACGAACATAATCCTAAAATAAGAACATGTCCGACTTTGACGAACTTAGTTCATAAGTTAGGGACTTGACCAACTTTAACGGACTTAGTCTACTCCTATGCTTGGTGACGTAGTTAATGAGTTTGAGTTGGTGTCATGACCCAAAAAACTGGGTGTGATGGCACTTGGTCAATCCCATCAGAACAAGTCAGTCATAACCCAAAGGAATAATAAACATAATGCGTGAAAGTAATTAAATAGAGTAGATTACTAAAGCTGAAAATTTCCATAAATGTAAATACCACCCAAGGATTGGTTGTCACATGCACAAGCCACTAGCAATATAGAAAGTCAAAAAAATACAAGTCCAAACTATCCTTCTTTGAAGAAATAGGAACAAGAGAGACAGCCAGGTGACAACAGTTACTTCTCTACAAATCCTGGGAAGCCTGGGATGATCATAGAAAATACTATTCATTATTCGGGCTCACAACCTACACAAGTGTAGAAGCAAGGGGTGAGTACTAAATACAATGCGGTACCAAGTAAGTCAACAAACAAAACAAAGTAAGTCTAATAGAATACACAAACTTCTTTCATCCCAATCGACCTTTATGACTACAACATGCACAAAACGTTAGTCCAGTCCAGCAATACATAATACATAATAAAAATGGTATTTCACCATATTACAATTCCAAAGCACAAACTACAAGTGATAACACAATCAATCTCAAAAGTAATATCATACTATACAATAATATGCAATGATGAAATGCAAATACTTATGCAATAATCATCGGTAAAGACCTTGATATCATAACATTACTGAAAAATATCTCAATATCACATCATTGCTGGCAAAGACCTCGACATTACAATATCATCATAATTTTACCGGCAAAGACCTGGCATCACAATATCATAGTAAAGATCATAATTTCGCCAGCAAAATATCGGCATCACAATCTTATGGTAAAGTTTTCAACATCATAATTTCACCAGCAAAGACCTCGGCATCATATCTCGACCAGTAAAGACCTTGGTCCCAATATTTTCATCTCACTCATATCAATATCCAGAATAAATACAAATATGCATGACATAGAATGAATAAATATGATACGAATTCCATAAACAAATCCACTCATAATTACCAACCACAACAATGTATATCAAAAATACAAAATTCTCATCACTCAACCATATTTATCAATTCAAGTACCATAATAACACACTAACTAATATTTACATTTTTAATCATCTTATTTCTTATAATATTAAAATATTTCATGTATCACACGTAGGAGAAAGGAAATTTTGAGAATTCTACAAGAATTACAAAGTTTTGAAAGTCCACTTGTCTTATTCGAATTACAATCAATTAAACACTTGAGCCTTTTCCTTTTGAATGGAATATGTAGCATCACAATCTAGTTAAACAAATTATCACCACAAGATTTCAAAACTCACAATACCCATATTACTACATGTCTAGCATAGACCCAAGGATCAACCAATTTTGTTATTAATTTCTAAAATTTCAAGTCTAGAATTTAATCTTAAATCCTTCAAAAAAATATAATTCTAATGATATTTATATAATTCTAATGATATTTATATAACACAATATATTTAATATGTAATTACCTAAACTAGTATATAAAATCTTAAGTTATCAGATAGATTTATATATAAGGATAAATGGTATATTAGCTCCTAATGCAATATCCCATTCATTAGTATAAAAGCTCACTAAAAAGGAAGTGGGAGAAAAAAAATATCAAATTTCTTTGAAACTTTGAAGTTGCTATTAGTGGAAAACTTTTGAACATTGGTGAGATGGGAGTACACGTGTACTGTGGGAAAGAAATTGCAAAACATGGATTAACAAAGAAATACATGAATTTTTATCAACTAACAGTGCAATTCATGTGGATTGTGGTATGCATTCATAACTCTATACATCCACTGACAAACAACCAAAATTAAACCTTACATAGTTAATATTTTCTTAACAATTAACTAAAGGAATAAAATGTGACTAACAAATACCAAAATTTAAGAAGTGATTACAGATTAGAGCTTACCTGATGTAATCTTAGCTCTCATAGTTTTCTGCTTACAGAAAATGAGCAGAATGATCAAATTTATAGTGGTACATAGCTCATGAAAGAGCCAAAGAATTATATGTTAAAAAATATAAGTGGACACAACATGAGCGGATTGACATTAATCAGCACTAACGAAATATTAAAATGTTAGTGGATAAACCATTTAATTGACAATCATTAGTGCAGCCCACTAAAAGATTATTAATTTAAAAGAAACCAACAGTTAGGTAATTACATTATCCACCACTAAAATTCATGTTCGTCCTCGAACATAAGGTAGAAGAGAGTATCTGAAGTTTCAAAAAAAAAGATGTATAGCACGTATTTTTATCTCTATCTCCCAAGTCACCTCTCTAACTGGATGGTTCTTCCATTGCACATTCATGAAAGCAATTTCTTTGTTTCTAAGTTTTTGAACCTGCCTATCCACAATAGCTATAGGCTCCTCCTTAAACGACAAGTTCGGACTCAAGACCACCGACTCGAATGAAAAGTATTTGAGATTCATTGGGTACATACTTTTAGAGCATAGATACATGAAACACAAGATGCATGGATGATAAACTAGGTGGCAAGGCTAGTCTATAGGACACCTCTCCGAATTGCTCCAAGATATCGAATGGGCCAATGAATTGAGGGCTAAGATTTCCCTTCTTATCGAACCACATAACACCCTTCATAGGTGATACTCTAAGACAAACTTGATCACCTACCATAAACTATAGGGCTCGAACCCTTCTATCTGGATAACTCTTTCGTTGACTCTAAGCAACCAACAACCTACCATGAATCATACGGACCTTCTCCATAGCATCCTTAAGAAAGTCTACATCTATTGAGTCCATCTTAGCGGAATCAAACTAACCAATTGGAGATCTACACCGCCTACCATACAAAGCCTTAAATGGATCCATCTAAATGGTAAAGTGATAGCTATTATTATAGATGAACTCTGCTAAAGGCAAGTATTGATCCCAGCGAGAATAAAATCAATCACACATGCTCGAAGCATATCCTCCAACACCTGAATAGTCTGCTCAGATTGTTCATCGATCTGAGGGTAAAAGGTTGAACTCATTCCAGCCGAGTACCTAGCCCATGTTGCAAGGCCCTCCAAAAATATGAAGTCAAAACTAAACCTCCGCCAGAAATGATAGAAATAGGTACACCATGCAATCTTACTATTTGACTGATGTAAAGCTCAGCCAACTTCTCTTTTGTATACTTAACCTTGACAGAAATGAAATAGGCAGACTTAGTCGATACATAATTACCCAGATTGAGTGATAACCACCCATGATAGTAGGCAAACCCACCACAAAATCTATGCTGATACCCTACCACTTCCATATAGGAATGGGCATCCTTTGAAACTCACCTCCAGGTTTGCTGACAAGTTAAACACTTGGACACAAAATCTAAAATGTCATTTTTCATACCACACCACCAATAATGCTGACTCAGGTCATGATACATCTTTGTTTCTCAGGTCATGATACATCTTTGTTTCTCCTGGATGAATGGAATAACAAGTACAATGAGCTTCCTCAAGAATCAATCTAATTATATCACCTATCTTAGGCACACAAATTCGACCTCTGATCCTCAAAACATCATCATGATCGAGCACAGCTCTCTTAGCCTCTCCCTTGGTTACTTTGTCTCTGATGATACATAACTTCTCATCCTCAAACTGACTTATCGCAAATTTAGTCCATCAAGGAAGAATGAGCCTCAATGAAAGTCAGTACACCACATTCATGAGATAGTTGTAACCTAACTAGACCATTAGCTAAACGTTGAACATACTTGGCCAAAGCCATCTCCTCAACTTGAATGGTTACTAAACTCCCCATGCTAGAAGGCTTTCTACTTACTGCATCGGCCACCACGTTAGCCTTCCCTGGATGGTACAATATGGTTAAATCATAGTCCTTTAGCACCTCCATCCACCTACGTTGCCTCAAGTTCAGATTCTTTTGACTAAAAATATACTAAGACTCCTATGATTAGTGAAGACCTCGCAATGTACACAATATAAGCAGTGACGCCATAGATTAAGCATAAAACCATAGCTGCTAACTCTAAGTCATGGGTTGGGTAGTTCTTCTCATGAATGTTCAACTGTCTAGAAGCATAGGCAATCACCATCTCTTTTTGTATCAACATGCCATCCAAACCAACTCTCAAAGTATCACAATACAAAATAAAGCCACACCTACCACAGGTAGCGTCAAAATGAGAGCTGAAGTCAACAAGGTATTAAGCTTTTGGAAGCTAGCCTCGTACTCATTGGACCAATGAAAGGCTACAGTCTTGTGATTTAACCTAGTTAATAGGGCTACAATGAAAGGAAACCCCTAAATAAACCATCAATAATACCCAGCTAACCCCACAAAACTACGAATCTTAGTAGCTGAAGTGGGTCTTGACCAACCTCTAACTGCCCCAACCTTAGTCGGATCTACACTGATCCCCTTTTTAGATACCACATGCCTTAAGAATACCACTGAATCAAGCTAGAACTCACACTTAGATAATTTTTCATATAACTTTTCCTCCCTCAACCTCTGTAGCACTATCCTCAAGTGACTAACATGATCAGCCTTAGTCTTGGAATACACCAGGATGTCATTGATAAATACTATAACAAAAGAATCTATGCATGGACGAAACACCCTATTCATCAACTCCATAAATGCTGCAGGGTGATTCCTTAGCCCTCAACTGATGATAACCAGACCTCAAGTCAATCTTAGAGAACATAGTCGCTCCCTAAAGTTGATCAAATAAGTCAATATTATGGGGTAGAGGGTTCTTGTTCTTGATAGTCACCTTGTTCAATTGACTGAAATCGATACGCATCCTCATAAACCCATCTTTCTTTTACATAAACAAGATTGGGGCACCCCAAGGTGACACACTAGGGCAAATAAATCCCTTGCTTAACAAGTCGTGAAGCTATTTCTTCAATTCCTTCAACTCAGCTGGAGCCATTTTATACTAATGAATGGAGATGGGCTTAGTGTCTGGATCTAGGTCAATATGAAAGTTAATATCCCTATCAGGTGGAACACTTGGAAAGTCAGTGAAAAACACATCGACAAGCTCCTGAACCACAAGGAGAGACTCTATAGAAGGTGGTTCAATACTAATATCTCGAATAAAGGCCAAGTAAGACAAATACCCCCTATCAATCAATTTGTAAGTATGGATGTAGGAGATAACTTTGCTAGGATAAGAACCACTATCACTCTTCTATTCAACATTTGGTACACTGGAATGGATAAGATCACAGTTTTTGAGTAGCAATCAAGAATAGCATGATAAGGAGAAAGCCAATCCATCCCTAAGATGACGTCAAAGTCTACCATATCAAGAATAATCATATCTACCCAAGTATCATACCCAACGAAATAAATAAGATAGGATTGATACACTCGATCCACCACTAAAGGTTTACCTACTAGTGTAGAAATATACACGGGTACTGACATTCGACCACACAATAAGTCAAACCCAGATGAAAAGTATATAGACACATAAGAGTAGGTAGACCCAGGATCAAATAACACAAATGCAGGCTAATGACAGATTGGAACAATACCTATAATAACTACACCTAAAGCTTTTGCCTCAGGTCTCTCAGGAAACGCATAAGACTGAGCTACGCTACCACCCTCGATCTAATCCACACCTCAATCCCCACTATATGGGACCAAAGTGTCACTATCTGGAGTCCTTCCACCTCTAATAGTTTGACCCCTACCTCAATCCTGGCCGGTGGAGCCAAATCCCTAACTGGAGCTGTCGAATTAGTTTGATGGGGTCCCAAATGAGTTAGAAAGGGACACTGTCGAGTCAAATGCCATGGATACCAAACCCACAACAAAACCTCGATGTAGAAGACTATTGTCCACTGAAATAACTACCATGGTTAGGGGACCCTCGAGACATCTTTCCACCCTAGGCTACTGGCATAGGTGCATGCATAGGACTATGTCACCTGAAAGATCAACCACTCTTGTAAGAACCATACCTCCTAATGAAGGACCAAAAAATTGACCTGTAGTGAGAGCCCTCTTAGGGTCTCCGAATTCTTCTTAAACTAGCAACTCTGCCTCTTTTTCAGTGCTTATAATAGAAGCAAAGAAGCCCTCTCATTAGCTACTCTGAATACATAGATCTAATCGAGAAATTCAAACCCCTAACAAATCTATAGAATGTCTCTCCCTCATTTGGAATGATAGCTAAGGCATGTCTAGATAACTGACAAAAATAAGCCTCACACTCAGTAACAGTTATACCACCTTGTCTTAAGTCCTCAAACCTTAATCGGCTCTCTTCCCATATACTCTAAGGAATGAAGCGCTCCTTAAAAGCACTATTAAACACACCCCAATCCACTAGAGGGGATCCAGCTGGTCTAGACGCCATATAAGTCCTCCACCACTCCCTGGCTGGTCCACGGAGTTAAAGTGCCACAAAATGGATTGATCAAGCAACCCTACTACATCTAGCATCTCATGACATAAGGTTAGAAACTCATGAGCGTTCTCATTCTTACGACCCTAAAATTGAGGTGGTCTCATCTTCTGAAAGCTTTTATAACTAAGCTGATCATTTGCCGCTAAAACTGCTTCTGAAGTAGTTTGTGCCCCAATGGCTGGTACAGGAACCACTAGGGGCTAACCCACCGCTCCTGATGAACTACACCTTAATGTTGCCCTGAAGTTTGTTCTTTTGCTATCGTTTGAACAACTCATTGCATGCCTGTCATACCATCCCCCTGAGTGAGGTTTTCCAGCATACCCATCATCCTCAATGGGATGCCCTGAAGTAAAGGTGTAGTTATAGGCTCTTGAAGGGCCTAATCCTTATTAGACTCTCTCTGCGGCTCTGGAGAAGCCCTTCTATACTGCCCTGCAACTGGTGCTACTCCTCAGGCACAACCTATAGCTCGACCCCTCTCCCTACCTCTAATAGGGGCCTCAATAATTGTTTTAGGGAAAAGCCTCAAATATACCAGCAGTAATAGTAGCTCTAGTTCTTACCATCTGTCAAAAGAACATAGGCACCATTCATTATTAATGAAAATAACTATGCACAATGAGAGATAATAAATAAAAAGAAGTTTCCTAACAGTCTTCATCGCCTCTCAAACATAAGTACAGACATCTCTGTACCAAACCTCAAGACTCTATTTACACTTGATTTGTACACATGTGAGACCTACAAATCAAGACTCTGATACAAACTTGTCATGACCCAAAAAATGGGTGTGATGGCACTTGCTCAATACCACCAAAACAAGTCAACCTTAACCCAAAGGGAAAATAAACATAACGCTCGAAAGTAATTAAATAGAGTAGATAACTAAAGCTGAAATTTTTTATAAACTTAAATATCACCCAAGGATTTGTTATCACGTGTACAAGCCACTAGCAATACAGAAAATTAAGGAAATACAAGTCCAAGAGAGTCAACCAGATGACAACAACTACTTCTCTTCGTCTCCTGGAAAGCCTCAGATGATAAAGAAAAATACTATTCATTGTCCGAGCTCACAATCTACACAAGTGTCGAAGCAACAGGTGAGTACCAAAAATAACGTGGTACCCAACAAGTGAACTAACAAAACAAAGTAAGTCTAATAGAATACACAAGCTCCTTTCGTCCCAACCAACCTTCACAACTACAACATGTACAGAAAGTTAGTCCAATCTAGCAATACATAATAAAGATGGCATTTCACCATATCACAATTCCAAAGAACAAACTATAAGTGATAACATAATCAATCTCAAAAGTAACATCATACTATGCAATAATATGCAAGGATGAAATGTAATACTTATGCAATAATTGTTGGCAAAGACTTCGGCATCATAACATTACTGAAAAATATCTTAACATCATATCATCGCCAGCAACGATCTCAACATCACAATACCATTATAATTTTGTCGACAAAGACCTCGGCATCACAATATTATATTAAAGATCATAATTTCACTAGCAAAAACCTCGACATCACAATCACATAGTAAAGTTTTCAATATCATAATTTTGCCAGCAAAGACCTCGGCATCATATCTCCACCTGTAAAGACCTCAGTCCCAAATTTTCATATCACTCATATCAATATCCAAAATCAATACAAATATGTGTGACATGGAATGAATGAATATGATATCAATTCCACAAACAAATCCACTCATAATTACCAACCACAACAATATATATCAAAATTACAGAATTCTCATCACTTAACTACTTTTATCAATCCAAGTACCATAATAACATGCCAACTCATATTTATATTTTTAATCATCTTATTTCTTATAGTATTAAAATATTTCATATACCACACACAGGGGAAAGGAAATTTTGAGAATTCTACGAGAATTATAGAGTTGTGAAAGTCCATTTTCCTTATTCGAATTACGATCAATTAATTTTCCTCACTCATCCTAGACTAAAACCATGTAGTTTTGAGGTTGTTTTCAACCCTATATCAATTCCTAAGCATGAACTTTCAATCATTTATGCTATTCATCTTCAGAACTAGGGTTAAGGAGAAAAGAGGAGGCTAGGGTTCAAGAGGATTGAAGCCAAGTTCTTGCGAATTTGATTGGTCTATCTCCATCCCAGGTTTGTAAGACTAAACAAAATCATGAGAATATTTTTCCATGTGCCCCCAATGATGATAATAGAGGAGTTGAGAGTTTAACGAGTCTACACACATGTTTCTAGAAGTATTTTTTATAAATTTTATATATATATTATATGTATTTTCATGTGCTGATGGTCATCATAAACTTATTTTACTGATTTAATATTTTCATATGAGTTACTTTCACAAGCCCTATATGTTCTTTTATAATAAATGCATGAATGAAGAGTCTAGAGCCTTGACTTGAGTATAATAATTGAAATTGTGATGTGAGTATGATGTTGAGTTAATAAAGCTTGATGATCCCATGAGTGATCATAAATGAATTCTAGAGTTTTCTCTAATTGACTTTCTTTTAATAATTGATCTGAGTCCTTTGTTATTAAATGAGAATTGAGTTGATGAGATGTTAGGCCGAAAGGCCCAATTAAGTTAAGTTAATGAAATGATGAGTGTCTCTATGAGACCAATTGAGATGATTGATTGAGACGAAGAGTCTTTTGAGAATTGAGACTGGAGAGGAGTACCGAGCACCAAACTGAGTGAGAGTAAGTCCCGTTCAAACTCAATAACTATGTCGCCAAGCGTAGGAGTGGACTAAGTCCATTAAAGTAGAACAAGTTCCTATTTTGAGGACCAAGTCCGTTAAAGTCAGACAAGTTCTTATTTCTACAAATAAGTCTGATAGAGTCATACATGTCCCCATTTTATTATTTTGAAACAATAGGACTTAGCTGGTTAATTGTCTAGATCTCTTGTGGATCTGAGTTGTTCTTTACCTGGAAAGTATGGAACGACTGTGGCAACATCAATAAGATTGTTTTATATGACCACTGGTTCATAAGTGATTAATATCGAATAACAGAAACTCCCAAATAGGTCCTAGACTGATAGTACTCTGAGTCGAGTTGAGTTGAATTGAGTTGATTTCCATTGAGTTGATTGATGAGGTTTGATTGGTTAATCGATCACTTGTCTACTCTTTATTATTGCTTTGGATAGACATTTGATATTTTGATTGAGTATCTTCTGATTTGATGTTATTTCTATATTATTCTACCTGTTTTTATTTTATTCAACCATTTTATAGACTCGTAAATTCTATGTACTGACGTCCTCTTTGGACTACATTATTTTATGATGCAAATGTAGGTACTAGAGATCGTCAACAGGCGCACCATTAAGGATCTTAGCATTTAGCTAAGTTGATGAGCCTCTCCTACTTCGGATGATCCTGCTTATTTTCATCTAACTTATTAGAGTTAGACTTGAGTTAGCTTTACTTTTGAGTTGAGGTAGACATAGGTCTGTCATTGGCACCATTTGATAGTGATAGAGGCTTCATAGACTAGAGTTGAGTTGTTGATGTTGAGATTCCATTGAGCTAGTTTCTTTCATACTAGCCTATTTATTTGATATGCTATTAGAGATTTAGATTGCCCATTATTATCTTTAATCTTTCTCTAATTGATAGAGTTTATTGAATGTATGAATGTGATGGAGCCAAGTGGTTCGCTTGGGGACTAGCAATAGTCTCTAAGTGACAGCCACATCTAGGATACCCTCTCGGGGTGTGATAGTCAACAACCTACTCTATATCAATCGAAAACAATCTATAGAATTTCTGAGCAAATCAACAACCAAAGTATCAACTGAACCTGAATCAAACCATCCGATACGCGATCTATATATCTAGCCATATATTGCCTCAAATAGTACCATCTAAATGTTGGAATGATAACTATTATTGTAAGAAAACTCTGCCAAAGGCAAATGTTGATCCGATCAAGCCCCAAAATCTATCATACATGCCCGAAGCATATCCTCTAATACTTGAATAGTGCACTTGGACTACCCATTAGTCTAAGGGAAGAAAGTTGAACTCAAATCCAACCGAGTACCCAAACTACACTATAGAGACTTCCAAATATACAAAGTGAACAAAGACCCTCTGTCAGACACAATAGACATTGGCACCCCATACAATCTAACAATATCCTGGATGTATAACCTAGCCAACTACTATGAATTGTAGCTAGTCTTCTCTGGTAGAAAGTGTGCAGACTTAGTCAATTAGTCTACATTGAATCAAACTTACCAAAGCCAAGGGCAAACTAGTAAAAAATTCATAGTAATATGCTCCCACTTCCACTTGGGAGTGGGTATCCTGTACATCAAACCTCCTAGCCTTTGGTGCTCATATTTGACTTGTTGACAGTTCAAACACTTTGCCACAAACTCGGTAATGTCTCTCCTCATCCCACACCACCAATAGTGTTGTTTCAAATCATGATACATCTTTGCCACATGGGGATAGATAGAATATCTAGCACAATAAGCCTCATCCAATATCAATCACATGCAATCTCCTACCTTAGGCACATAAACTAGACCATTAATCCTCAAAATACCCTTTAAATTAATAGTAACTACGTTTGTTGCACCCCTCAACACCTTATCATGAATCAAGAACAATCTAGTATCATCAAACTGGTGAGCATATACATGATCAAGCAATGAAGACCTAGCCTCCATGAAGGATAAAATGCTCTAAAGAGGAGAAATATCTAACCAAAATAGTTATCGAGCAAGTGACTAAACCTTTAATGCTAAGGGTATTTCCTCCGCCCTCAAGAATCCCAAACTCTCCATGCTAGAGGCCTTCCATCTTAAGGCATCCGCCACCATATTCACCTTGTCCAGGTGATATACAATTAAGATGTCATTGTCTTTTAACAACTCCAACCACTTGTGCTCCTCATGTTCAAAATTAGGCTATGAAAAGATATATATCAAGAGAAGTTTGAGTACCTAGTATAGAAGAATCTCCCTGATCATCAAGAGTAATTACCTATTGTAAAGTTCCAGAATAACCATCTATATAAAGTAGGCACGGATGACTGCACTGATCGGGTTGTAATGGTTGGATTACCTGAACTTTAGGAATAAGAACCTTGAAAATTAATTATGCACTTGGGCCTCTTATCCAAAGCCTTAGCATGCCAAGCTTTTGTTAATCACTCAACCTTGTTGACAAAATCAATCACTTAATTGAAATTCTTACCTATAGTATTTATATGAACAGATAAAACCTGCAACTCAACATTTAACCCTTTAACAAACAACCAGATCCTATCCTCCTTTCTAGTTACCAAATAGGTGGTATATCTAAACAATGCATGGAATTTAGCCTCGCACACAACTAGAATAATACAACCCTGCTTAATTGCCATAAACTCAACTTTTTTGTGATCCCTCAATGTTTGGGGCACATACTTCTCTAGAAATTATGCATGAAATTAGGCCCAATTAAGTAGTGGCAAGAGTGGTGATTGGCATTCCACAAAGGCCCTCTATCACTACTTAACATCAACTTGAAGTTAAAAGGTCACAAACTTAAGTTTATGCTGATATTCAATGCCTAACTTATGCAGCCTCACATAATAGTCCAAAATAAAACTCGTAATCATCCTCACTTTTTGAATCTTGAAACACTACGGTGGCATCAGCTTCAAAAACTTTGTCAATATCTCATGCTCAGTACCCAGAAGTGTCACGACCCCAGAGGGTACCCTTGGCGTGGCTGTCACTTAGAGAGTATTGCTAGACCCCGAGCAAATATCTTGGCCTCATTGTCACATCAACTCAACAGCGGAAGAAAGAACTTAGATAAAAGACATCATATGAATAAAATATAACTCTACAGTATTATAGTTTTTTAATGAAATAAGTTAGAATACAAAATACTAATTGAATACTCTACTCAAATGTCTACAAAGCCTTTACTCCACAATCTTGATGGTGTCATGACAGGCCATAGACACCCAAATCAAAGAAAGAAAAATACACTAAATCAACTCATAAGATAAAAGAGCTACTTCAGAAAGCAAAAAAGGCTCACCAACTCTGAAAATTTACTGATCCAGACCTTAATAATGCACGGGCTGAAGTCCTCCATCACCTGTATCTGGATCATAAAATGATGCAGGCCCAAATGGATGTCAGTACATAGAATATACTGGTATGTAAAATAGCTCAAGAAAGTAAAGCTCAACTCACTCGCCTCGACTAAACAACTCATGCTCGACTCAACACGAGCAAGTTTAAAAGTAAATCATTCTTTTAAAATATACTCAGTAGAAATAAACTTAGTTTAAAATCTCATGGTCAATCAATGTTGCTCAAGAGTTTCTCTTAACCGATATCCACATCCCATCACCTTTAATTTGGTGATGCACAATGAAGGCGACGTCATTGTCATGCCCATCCAAAACATGCCACGATAAAGGACGACTAACTCTCTCTTGGATCTATAATAAATGTCCACTTGCAGGACAAGAGTCACCAGAATGAGTTGTATGACTATCCTACGCTGGCAACTTAGTTTTGTGGGTTAAAGTAGATCTTTACTCGCTCCCTGCTTGGTGCTCAATACTCCTCCCAAGACTAAAATATGTTCAACTCATCAATCAACTCAATCCTCAATGCTTAGTCAATCAACTCAAATCTCAACCTCAATAGGTTGTCTCATCACAACTCATCTAAGCTACTCATTAACTCAGTTAATCAAGGAAAATAATTAACTCGACTCAAACTCATACGATCATTTAGGCTTACTCTATTTGACTTATCATGTAATGCAAGCAAGATAATCATATATAGTGATATATGTGATTCAATGTAACGTGCTTCTCATACTTAATCATACTCAATTTACTAGATTCAAATGCTCAATTTACTAAATTCAAATATCCAATTACTCAAGTCAAATACTCAATGAGATGCATAGAATTTCATAAAATCATGCAATTTAGGGTTCATACTATAAAGTATAGAGCTTTACCTCAAGTTCATATAGAAATTATATAATGCAGCAAGTACCTCATAAATTATCAGGAGAGTTCATACTAAATGCAAAATCTCACTGTTTGAAAGATAGAATTTCTCAAATCTCAACTTTTTCCCAATCTTGACGCAAGAAGAATGAAGGGGCATGTGAAGAACATGATTCTACACTTTAGCAAGCCTTATATACCTGGGGATGAAAGAAACAATCAAACACCAATTGATCTTCATGCTAGAATTAAGAACCCTTGCTCTTCTCCCTCCTTCGGTGCTCTCAAGAAAGCCCTAAGTACGATGAATGGTGAATAACACACAGGGTTCTATTTTAAGGCTTTATTCAAGCCTAAAATTACCAAGGATTAATTAAATAGGGACTATAATTGACAAAAATATCCCTCATTAAAATTATTGTTGAGTCTACGAAACCCTATCTACGAGTTGTAGATCATTTAATGAGACATAGACAGCATCTTGTGAACGAGGGGTTTGAAAAATTGAGCTACTAGAAATTGGCATGAAACCCCTCTCTATAATTCGTAAAACATTCTACGGGTTGTAAACTCCTCTTGTAAACTAAAGGTCCTAAAAATTGAGTTACCAGAATTTATCACGGAACCTTCTCGACGAGTCATGACATACTTTATGAGTCATACATCTTATAAGCCTTAGACTTAAAAAATTTTACCAAGTCATTTGGAATTTTATGAAACCCATTTTACCAGTCTTAAACCTAGCTACGAGTCGTATATGTCCCTCGTAAACTTCCTTCTATAGTTTTTCTCAATCTTTTCTCAACAACCTCTATACATCCACTCTAGATTAGGTAGAACGAATTTAGAGGTGCTACAAGAAGAAGGCAAGCAAAATGCATCATCACCCAAGGTTCTTCTGAGATTAGGGGTTCCATCTGCAATGGGGTCGGTGACGGGAGCTTAGGTAACAAACATCATGGGAATAGCTCCAAAACCAACCAACTAACTCAAAAAAGCTAATACTTGTTGTGCAATAGCTGGTCCAAAAAGGAAGTTTATAGTCTTAGCCTGACCATTCCCTTTCATCTTTACGTTCTCTTCCATCTCAACTTCTACATTCTCCTCTATCTCTACTTTAGGTACAAGTTGGGCCTCTTTTATCGGTACCTCCTCAACATAGGCCATACCCCTGGTGGGAGCTACACTACCTTCTCTTTGAGATTTTCCTCTTTCTCTTTCTCGACCCATGCCCCTTATTGTGGGTTTCTCTATGGGTTCATTGGCACGAGCTGTTAATATGGCATTGTCATTATGCATATTAACCATTTATGAATAGAAGAGCGAAAGAAGTTGGATATGAATTTGGATTGCCAGATATAAATTGAAATCAAGTCGTAGCGTAAAAGAAGGAAGAAGAAAATACAAAAGATATTTTTTGAAGTCCTATAATGAAAGGCCCCAAAAATGTGCTTCGGAATGCCCATAGTGATAAGTTCCATATATCTTAAAATTCGTGCATAATTTCAAAAATTCAACTTCATATTCTTGATCAGGTGGAAAAATTGAGTGAGAAATAGTATAACCCGAATTTTAGGACCCATAGCAAAAAATAATTTTCGCTAATTTTTCACCGGACAGTGTCTGTCCCCGCCCTAGCGGTGAAGCACTAGGGGCACAGACTAGTGTAATTTTGTGTCTGCATCTGGTCCCATCGCACCAGGGTGCGGACTAGTGCAATATTTTCCTTAATTTTTCTATTTTGGTCAAGGGCATTGGGGTCATAGCCCCATGCTCATTAAAACATGAAATCTCTCATACTTGACCATTTTTCAACTCTATATCACTCAAAAACCCTCTCTAAACCCTTTTTAAGACTTCATCAAATCTCTCACTCAAATTCAAGGATTTTAAGCTCAACTTTGGAACTCAAGGATTCAATCCAATCTTCAAGTTTCCTTCAAGCTCATCTCAAGAAAATATAAGTTTAAAGTATGTGGGTTTCATCCATTGGGTCCTTTCACCCATGGAGTCCAACCTTTTCATTTTATAAAAAATTTCATGATTTCGATTCGTATTATCTATGGGTATCTCTTATTATGAATTTTGAATGAAAGTTAGGTTGGGATTTTACCAAGTATTGTTGATTATGCATGAATATCTATTTTAAGCTTACACTATAAGTTGATTTATGTCTATTAAAATTATGCATGATTTGATCTATGAAAACTGTTAGAACCCGTAAGTCCTTAGCTAGTTCAATTTGGTAGAGTTGGAGCCAAATATGAATATGGTTTGGGGAAATATGCAGAATTTAATTTGGAGTTAAAATAAAGATTTCAATTCACAAGTTGCATTTTTAGTTGTTACCGGAACTAAAGTTTGACTTTGGTCAACAAGTGGGGTCTGGAAGCTCGAATCGAAATTCTGAAAATTTCAATAGTTTCAGATGGTCAACTAACGCTAGAAATGGTTTCGCTGCAAT
>JAOTQJ010000111.1:8155100-8168093 GCA_025642045.1 Solanum sejunctum | reverse complement strand
AAATTATGCCATGTTCATCATAACTTTTCCAATTGAACGAATTACTTCGGTTGAATTAATTACGGGGTCTAACATTTAATTTTTATTATATTTAATATTAATCTATTTTAGTTGAAAAAGAATTTTTTGTATAAGAATTTAACCATAATAAGAAAATCTTCTCCATTTATTATTTTTATATATAATATTATTAAAATAATAATACAACAATTAGATAAAAATGGTGAAAAGATAATTTTGTCTAAAGAAAAGTGGGCAAAAAGTTCAAACAATATTATTAAGAGTCTTCACATTTTTAATATACTATAGATATAGATATATATAGATAGATATGGATAGATTATGAAATAATAAAAATATAAGAGAAGCCAAGTAAACTATATTATGAAGTGTCAAATAATGTTTATAGTATTAAAGGTAAAGCTTCCAAAAGTTCGATAGAAAAGCTTATGAAAATACGCTGAATTATATGAAAATCTTTCTTCTTTTTTTATCCAAGTATGTGGACAAATTTAAAAAAAAAAAATCGAATGGCAACGTCCTTTCCTCTTAGTAAAGCTTTTATTTTTATCATCTTATATGTTTTATGTTTTACATATTTCTCTAGTAGAATTTGTAATTTCAAATGGAATTTTTGCAACTTCAATCTGATATGGCTCAACTTACAAAAAGAAAATTATGAATTACGGCTTAAATGGGAGTCCCAAAATCAACTATCGCTACGTAGTGGTGAGTTAGTCATATGGTCAACTAGAAAATGTTATTTGAGTTGTATGATCCATTTCACAGGAGATCTTCGTTGCAAGACATGGAGATCATTAATATTTAACACATGAAATCTTTGTAGGTCATGTTTCAAACCATGCTTACAAGTTTTATCTGACAACCTGTGTTGGGTATGCCGCCAAAAACCACAAGCTAGGAGTGCAAAAATCCAAATGAAATACAAAATCCATTTGGCTAAATTAGACAACAGCAACTCTCATGTCTAGTATAACTCTTGCTCTTACGTCTCCAAATTTTCAGGCATGTATGAGAATGGCCCAAATCAATATTTTCATCTTTAACAACTAATACCCCTAAATAAAATTGCTACAAATAAAAGCTGGTCACCATCCAGCATATGACTATAATAAGTATTATCATTCAACTTGAGAGGTTATGTTTAATCTTCGGTGTCGTCCTTCTCCTTTGTGCTGTGTTAACTACTTACAGCTGCAGGCTGTTAGCAGGTTATTGGTTTGAGGTTGCTGCGTTCTTATTAACCAAATCAGCACCACTCACGTATCTAGCAAAAAAGGATATCAAACGGAACGGAGCACCAGTTAACGGTGCATTGCTGAGGGGGACCTCCTCCTCCTGATCCACATTTGCGGGTTCGAAATCTGCTGACTGAACTTCATTCTCGTCTAAAGGGATCTGCACAATATCATCAGACTCGATTTCCGATGAATTTACATCAATTCTGCTATCTATCTTATTCACATGCTCATGATCACTCGCAGCTTTGTCAATGGTGTCTTTCAGAGATTGCAGCCTTTCACCTGACTGCAATACTGCTTCACTGCGTTCAGATTTCAGCTCTGTAGCATCGTGAACAGCTCCAGGCATCTTCTGTGACCCAGGGCCTGATTCATTGGCAATACGAGCTTCCTCAGAGCTGGTGGTAATTATATCAGATCCTAAAAATGAAGATACCTCCATTGGTGGACCTCGTCGTTCGAGTTCCACATATAAATTCTTCACCTAATATAAGAAAATATTGATTACCAATCCCGAAGAGTATATCATAATCTAAGATTTTAGCAATAACAGAATAATAAGCTGAAACCTTCTCCACAAGCTCTGCATTTTCATCAATCAGTTTGTCCACAAATGCTTGGGTAGCAACTACTTCAGAATTCAGATCCCCATTTTCAGGAGTATTCTTTATCAAGACAAAGCAAAAATAGGTTATGGTAACATGTCAATGTGCAACAATGTGCTGTAAGTACAGATGTATCAATGCTCAATACATATTGTCCATACCCATCATTTATGAAGACTCCATTGATGGAGCTTATAGATTCAGAGAAGTAAAATAACTAGAAGGAAGAAGAAATGTTTATTAGAGATCAGAGAACCTGTAACATTGAAGGGATCTAATCTGATCCCTTATTGTGCATTGTCTATTTATAGACTTTACTTAACCGACTTCATATATTGTGTAACTGACTTCTAACTACCTCCTTTAACTACCTATAACAAACTTCTAACCATGGTAGCTTGTTAACTCTATAATGTAGTCAACACTCCCCCTCAAGCTCATGGTTTGAACAGGTTCAGGACTCCAATCTGGTTCAGCAGCTGATGATGTTGTCCTTTACCCAGTGCTTTTGTTAGTATATCAGCCAGTTGATCCTTTGTGTGAGTGAACTTAGTCTTGATCATCCCTTGAGAGATTCTTTCCCTTACAAAATGACAATCTATGTCAATATGTTTAGTTCTCTCATGAAATATGGGATTTGCAGCAATCTGAATGGCTGCTTTGCTATCACAATGCATCTTAACTGGTAGCTCAACCTGAACATCTAACTCTTTGAGTAGACCTGATAGCCAAGTAACTTCAGCAGCACAATTTGCCATACTTCTGAATTCAGCTTCAGCTGAACTCCTGGAGACGGTCTCTTGCTTTTTTGACTTCCAGGAGAAAAGTGATCCACCAAACTTAACCATGTACCCAGTAACAGATCTTCTGGTTTCAAGACAAGCTCCCCAATCTGAGTCACAGTAGGCAGTGAGTTGACTAGTCTCTTCAGCTGTCATTAGCAGACCAAGTCCTGGAGCTTCTTTTACATATCTTACCACTCTGAGTGCAGCTTCCATATGAGATTCTTTAGGGCAATGCATGTATTGGCTCAACACTTGAACTGCAAAGGCTAGATCAGGCCTAGTCATAGTCAGGTATAGAAGTCACCCCACTAGTCTTTGATATCTTCCAGGATCCTGTAGTATTGGATCTTTAAGTCCCTTTTCCTGAGATACTGCTTCATCATCCTCTACAGATATGAGCTTTTGATTTTGTTCTAGTGGAGTGTTAGCAGGTTTGGCTCCCCCTAGACCACATTCAGCTATCAACTCTAGAGCATATTTCCTCTGGGACAGATGTATACCTCTACTTGATCTGACAACCTCTATTCCTAGAAAGAACTTCAGCTCCCCTAGATCTTTCATCTTGAATTGTTTTTGAAGATCCCTTCTAGTATCACTTACAAGACTTTTGACTGCTTCCAGTGATCAAACGGTCATCAACATAGACCAAGACAATGAGAATATCACTACCAACATGTCTGCTGAACAATGAGTAGTCATAGTGACTTTGCTTAAATCCCAGTTTGATCAAGGCCTTTGTTAACTTCAGGTTCCACTGTCTTGGAGCTTGTTTGAGTCCATAGAGTGACTTATGGAGTTTGCAGACCTTACCATACTCCCCCTGTCTAGCAAACCCAGCAGGAATAGACATATATACCTCCTCAAGAAGATCACCCTTAAGAAAGGCATTATGAACATCCATCTGATGGATACACCAACCTTTAGAAGCAGCTAGGGCCACAATTGTTCTGACAGTAACCATCTTAGCAACAGGACTGAAAGTTTCACCATAATCCAGGCCCTCTTGTTGGCTAAAACCTTTAGCTACAAGCCTAGCTTTAAGCCTTTCAATCTCACCAGTAGAATTGTACTTCACCTTGTAAACCCACTTGCAGCCAATTGGTTTCTTTCCAGGAGGCAAGTCAACTATACTCCAGGTGTCATTAGCCTCTAGAGCTGCAATTTCCAGTTGCATAGCATGAACCCACTGAGGATCAAGTGCAGCCTCCTTATAGGAAGAAGGTTCAGATACAACTGAGTGAGCTGATAGTGCATGAAGATGTGAAGGACTCAGATGGTCATAAGACATGTAGTTGGATAGAGGAAAGGTACAGGTGTGTCTTTTAGGTTTAAGTAACAAAATCCTGAAGCCATAAGGGTGGTTTGCTTTGTCTGGAAGATTTTCTGAGAGGAACTGATGAGGGAATATCAGTAGGTGAACTGGTGGGATTAGCAAGAGTGACTTCTTGTGGTTGAGATAGTAAAGTAGTGGGGGGTCAACTGAAGTAGGTGGAGTATCAGTCAGAGGAATGGAGGGATTTGCACAAGTATTAGTAGAGTAGGTGTCTGGACAAGCTAGAGTCAAAACAGGAAAGATAGAATCAGATGAGATCTTGAGATCTTTAAAGGGAAATAGATCTTCTTTGAATACCACGTCTGTTAACAAAGAGGGACTTGGAGTGAATGTCATATAGAATATAACCTTTTTTAGACAGTGAATAACCTAGCATAACAGCTGGAATAGCTCTAGGTGAAAATTTGTCTGTTATATTAGGACAAGCAGCATAACACAGACAACCAAATGTTTTGATGTGAGATAGTGAAGGGGGATGTGAGTAGAGAACTTCAAAGGGAGTTCTATAGTTGAGAAGCTTAGTTGGAAGTCTGTTAATGAGATACACAGTAGTAGAGACACATTCATCCCAGAATCTCAAGGGAATTGATGCCTGAAATCTGAGGGCCTAGCCATCTGTAGAATAGTTCTATGTTTTCTTTCAGCAACACCATTCTGTTGTGGTGTATACACGCAAGTACTCTGATGGAAAATACCAAGCGTAGTTAAAAGAGATTGGAATTCATGACTGAAAAACTCACTACCATTGTCAGTTCTCAAAGTTTTGACTTTGGTTGAGAACATGTTCTGAACTTGGGCAAGAAATTTTCTCACTACCACAATTGTATCAGCTTTGGAAGACATAAGAAAGATCCAAGTAAATCTGGAAAAGTCATCTACTAGAGTTACAAAGTGCTTCATTTTATTATAAGTAGGAACTCTATATGGTCCCCAAATATCAGAATGTACCAATTCAAATACAGTCTTAGAAGTATGGGTACTTGTGGGAAAGGGGAGTTTAGTTTGTTTGGCTAAGGGACAGACTGTACAAGGTAGTAAAGCTTCATGATCTAGAAAGTTAAGACTGGATGACCTTTTTATTATATCTACAGATGCATGGCCTAGTCTTCTATGCCAAAGCGATATAGACTCAGGACAGGTGTAAAATTAGGTCTTGGGCCTAACTCACACCTCTAAAGCTAGCTCAAAGGGAAGAGGATTGCCTAAGCCTTATAAGGAGTCCACTCATCTCATTAACACCAATGTGGGACTTTCGTCTTTCTTCAACACCACACTTTACGCCCAGTGCTTAGCATTTAGTGCATGAGCAATTTTTAATTTTCGGGGGCCTAACATTGGGTGAGACGCTGCTCTGATACCATGAAGAGTCCATTGATGGAGCTTATAGATTCAGAGGAGAAGTAAAATAACTAGAAGGAAGAAGAAATGTTTATTAGACATCAGAGAAACTGTAACATTGAAGGGACCTAATCTGATCCTTATTGTGCATTGTCTATTTATAGACTTTACTTAACCGACTTCATATATTGTGTAACTGACTGCTAACTACCTCCTTTAACTACCTATAACAAACTTCTAACCATGGTAGCTTGTTAACTCTATAATGTAGTCAACAATTTAAATTTACTTTAGTTACACCAAATTGACAGTGACTTTGTTGTCTGACTAGAATGATTTCAGCACTTTAAATATATGGAGCGATTACACATTAAATGTGTTTCAGGACAAAGAAGACCAGTTTATATAGTAATTGGCATTTAAAATGGTACTCCATCTTTTTATATGTGATCCTTTCCTTTTTAGTCCATTACAAAAAGAATGTGACCTTAATTAGAAACAATTTAACTTTAAAATTTCCTATTTACCCTTAATGAAATGATTCTCAGTTATCTAAGGATTGTTTTAGAACACAACCTTTTTTTTTATATTTGTGTGGCTGAGAATCCTTAAAACACAACTTTTAAAAGCCTTCTTTTTCTCTAAAATACTATGCCAAGTCAAATAATGTCACATAAAATGGGATGAAAAGAGCATTGATTTATGTGGTGAGAAATACGGGAGGAAAACTATGACTGAATGGTATATCTACAGTGTTACAATGAGCCATATTATAGACACTACATTACATTCTTTCCTACTAGGATATTACACACATATCTTATTCATATTCCATTCTAACATTTTCCCTCAAGCTGGTGCATACAAGTCATATGTACTTACTTTGTTATAAATGTACTCAATACAAGGACTAGTGAAGGATTTAGCGAAAATATCTGCAAGTTGATCACTTAACTTCACAAATTTTGTAACAATAATGTAGCAGAGATCTTTGCTCTAACAAACTGACAATCAATCTCACGAAGTACCAAATTTATGGAATATGAAGGACCTCTTGACTATCGCCGAAGTTTGACTAATTTCTCCAAATTTTAGTTCTCTGATCAATAGTTTAACCCAGACTAGCTCACAAATTGCTATAGTCATTTCTTGATATGCTTCTGCACTAGATCAAACAACCACACTTTGTTTCTTGCTCTTCAATGATATGAAAAAACCTCTTACTAAACACAATATCCGAATATAGAACATCTATTAGGTGGTGATCCTACCCAATCAGCGTATGTAATCCACGATCTGCTTGTGGCTGGATCCTCGAAGAATAATCCTAAACTAGAGCTGACTTTATATATCATAGAATGCAGACATTGCATCCCAATGACTTTCATAGGAAGAATCCATAAAAACTAACTTACAATACTCATAGGAAAAGATATGGCAAGTCTGGCCACTATAAGATAATTCAACTTACCGACTAGCCTCTTATGTCTTTCAAGATCAGTAAATGGCTCCCCCTGTCTTGATAGGAGATTAACATCTGAATCTATAGGAGTATCAATGGGTCTACATCCTATCATTTTCTCCTCAAGAATGTCTACAATATCTAATCTACACTGAGCAACATCAATACCTAGAAAATATTTGTCGAGTCTCTGGTCTTAAAATGTTGAAAGAGATATTGCTTTAACTTAGTGATAACATCCTAATAATTGTCGGCAATAATGACAAATATCCATAATAACGACAAATACAAAAAATAGAGCAAAAGGCAGATAAAACACCAAGTGATCAATCTTATTACGAGTCATGCAAAAATATGAGTTACTGTGTCCAATTTCCCTAACCATACTCGAGAAGACTGTTTTAGACCATAAATTAACTGACACAATCGAGACACTAGGCTAGATTCCCCTGAGCAACAAAACCAGGTGGTTGCTCCGTATAAACTTCATCTTCAAGGTCAGCATAAAGAAAAACACTTTTGATGTCCAACTGCTAAAGAGGCTAATGACGGACAACGATGGATAGAAAAATACTGACAAATATTATTTTAGCTAGAGGAAAGAATATCATTATAATCAAGCCCAAATATCTAAGTATACCCCCTGACAATAAGGCGAACCTTAAACCAGTCAACTTGGTCATCCGAAAGAGGAACAAGCCTCCAAGTACCCCTTACATGTTAAATAGACATCTCGTCAATCACAGCATGTCACCATCCTAGATAAGAAAGTGCTTCATTTGTAGACTTAGGAATGGAGACAGCGAACAAAGATGATACAAAGGCATAATGAGATGATGACAGATGATGATGATGACTTAAAAAGGCATATTGGGGGTTAGTATTACAGATAGACAGTATACCTTTCCGAAGTGCAATCAATAAAATTTTTTTGAAAGTATTGAAAACTTAAAAGAAAATGCTCTCAGGCACATACTTCGAAGCAACATTTTTTCGTCAGTAATTTTGAATTTCTTTTCCAAAAAAGGTGCATTTCCGGCAATGGCCAGTTTTACACCTCCCAGCGACGACAGCATTTACTACAACGCAGGCTTCAAGTCTTACAAGATCAACCGGATAACATGCGTGGAAGCATGGTACAAGTGGACAGAGTACAGTAGGAATTTAATGAGAAAGGTACAGATCAGTCTTAGAGTATTAAAGCGAGTGGTTTCAGTATTAATTGAGGCATCAAAGATTAGGGAAATACTATCAAAAGATGGAGTTTGAAGGATCACTAGAAGAATTCTATGGCACACTGAAATACAATGAGAGTGGAAGGTATGTCAGCTTCATTGCCATACAGGGAAAGAGTAGATTGATCATTATCACACCAGAGCCCTCATACAAAGGGGAATGGAGTAACATTGCTCACAATATTGCTGGACTCATCTACGAACCAACCAGTAGGCCAGAACAGAAGAAATACAGCAGGAGAAAAGAAAACACGTCCTACAAGGAGGTTGTTCAAGGTAGTAGGTGGTCAACTGAAAGAGTGAAGAATGCAGAGCAGCAAGGAAATGAATCCCACATGGAAGTCATAAATGGAGCAGCAAAAGGGAAGAAGAATTTGCTTAGTAGATGTCTGGTAGACAGGTTCCAAAGTCCACAACAAGAGAATCCCCCTCTTAACGACATGCGGAGATGGGCATGCAACACTTGGAAAGCTGCAATTGGGGTGAATGTTTTCGCCATGAATGACAATCTATTCCTCTTTGAACTTCCGACAAAAGTAGCGGCGGGAATGAAAAAATATGGTAGTCTCCTTGGAGTGGTGGTCATCCACCACGAGTTGTTGGCCAGTGGAAGAGAGGAGAGATTGGGTATGGATAAGGGCCATGGGCCTTCCTCTGAGTCTATGGTCACAAGACATCTTCACAGAGATAGGTAATCGATACGGGGGCTTCATCGAGACAGAGGAGACAAGTCTAAAAAATCATTTACAATGGGCTTGCATAAAGGTCAAGGGGGATGGTAGAAGGGTTCCAATGGAGGTGAGGATCTCTTACGGTGATTTCATTTATACCACACCGATCTGGTGTGAGACGTCGGTGACGGTCAGCAAGCCGAAAAAGATGAGAGAGGAAGAAGAGCTCGATTCGCTGGGCGAAAGACCTGTCTTTGGTAGCGCAAGGGAAAACCTAGTGGTTAATGCTTCAGATCACGTGGGTACCTCGAAAGACAGGATACTTTTGAACTGGAAGGCACGTGAGACAGCACGTGAGAAGAAACAAAGTGAAAAGGGCCAAATTCGTATGGGCCTTACTAGCGACAGACCCAAAAGCAACCCAATAAGAAGGATAGAAGATTTTAAATATGCAGACAGAGCCCAAAATGATGAGACCTAATGGCTGGATATAGTAAGTATCGAAATACAAGCAAATTTGTCCCAAATTAGTTCCAACATAGAGGAGGAAAGAAGGATAGAAGCGGAAAGAATAACAAGCACCCAAGATAGCGATAGAGTGGGGGAGAAGATGAAAGAGGGAGACATGGTAATTATACTCTCAGATGCGAAAATAGAGGAGGAAAGTATGATGGCCATTATTCACCAGACAACCTCGGACGAGATAACTGAGATTGCCACTCCTTTGAAAATCCAGTATCCAACAGGCACAACAGAAGAACCAAATCAGTCCAGCCATCTGGATTAAGCAACACATACTCAGATTGAGCTCAGAATTTGGAGTTGATTTTAGAGGTTGCGAAGAAAAGCGGAGGAGTTATTCATGAAGATCGAGAATAATAAGCAACAAAATAAAGAGGGGAAGAGCATCAACACAGGTTCTAAGAAGAAGGGGGCCAATGAATTAAAGGGTCTAATTTTAGACACCAAATTTATGAGTTATGGGACTAGAAGTAGAGGGGCATACCTGGCCATAGAATAAGGATGAAGTTAAACATAATCACATGGAATATAAGGGGGATGAACAGTAGAAAAAAGAGGTTAGTTATCAAGAATATGTTGAGAAAATGGAAAGCGGATGTGGTTTGTCTTCAGGAAACCAAAGTGGAGGGTGACATTACAAATTTGGTGAAGGAAGTTTGGCGGAATAGATGGGTGAGTTTTGTACAACTTGAAGCTAGTGGTACCAGGGGAGGGATTGTTATCATGTGGGACAAATGGGATTAGAAAGGTGAAATTAGCTCTGTTGGGAAATACTCGGTCACTTGCTCTCTTACTGGATTGAATCAAGATTTTAATTGGCACATAACCAGTACCTATGCTCCCAATAATAGGGAAGAAAGAACAGAAACTTGGTGACAGTTAGGGGCTACCAGGGGATTGTTTTCAGGTCCATGGGTACTCAGTGGGGATTTTAACACTGTGAAGTTCCCCTCGGAGAAGAAGAATTGCAGCAGAGTCAACAGATGTATGACTGAATTCTCAGAGTTTATAGAAGATATGGAGCTGACAGACCCTGAACTTTTTGGGGGTAAATACACATGGAAAAAGGTGATAGGCACAACATAGCAGCCAATTAGATAGATTCCTCTATTCTGAAGAGTGGGAAGCAAATTTCAGGAACATAAGACAAAACACCCAGCATAGGGTGACCTCGGATCATTCCCCTATTATGTTGCGATGTGGGAAATGGGAGAACACAAGATCATATTTCAAGTTTGAAAATTGGTGGCTAAAGGATGAGGGTATTTATGGCAAAGTCAGAAAATGATGGAGCTCATTCAAATTCAGGGGAAAACCATGTTATGCATTGGTGGGAAAACTTAAAGCTCTCAAAGACAAACTCAAAGATTGGAGTAAAACTTCACAAGGGAATTTGGGGATGCAAAAGCAAAATGTGTTGCAACAAATAGCTGAACTAGAAGAGATCCAGGAAAGAAGGGAACTAGAACCTGGAGAGACTGCCTCCAGATTAGGCCTCAGCATGGAGTTTGAAGATATTGCCAAGAAGGAAGAAACTGCCTGGAGACAAAGATCCAAGGCAGTACAGTTGAAGCAGGGGGATAGAAACACTGCATTTTTTCACACAGATGCAAATGCCCATAGAAGGACAAATACAATCTCCAAGATGAAAGTGGGAGGGGAGGAGATGTTTGAAGAAGAGAGGATACAGCAAGAGATAGTAGCATATTATGAGAGTTTGTATTCTAAACCTGAAGAATAGAGGCCATTTCTAGAGATGCACAATTGCCCAGTGATCTGAAGAAGAGAACAACCTTCTCCAAGCACCTTTTGAGCAAAAGGAGATACTGAATAGTATAAAAGCTTGTGCAACTGATAGGGCTCCAGGACCGGATGGCTACACTATGGCCTTTTTCAGCCACGATTGGGAAATCATAAAGCTGGACTTAGTAGAAACAATGCAACATTTCCACAGGTCAGGAACTTTTGAGAAGAGTCTTAATGCCACCTTTGTTGCCTTAACTCCAAAGAAAGCAGGAAATAGAGCTTGTTGATTTCAGACCAATTAGCCTCATTGGAGGGGTATACAAAATTTTGGCAAAACTGTTGGCAGAAAGAATGAAGAGGCTTGTACACAGGTTAGTTGATAGACAACAAATGGCATTCATTAAAGGAAGACAAATAATGGATGCAGTTCTGATTGCAAATGAATGTGTAGAATCCAGACAGAGGAGCAAGCTACTTGGAATCCTATGCAAGCTTGATATTATATGATCATCTAAGCTGGTACTTCCTTTTGGTGATGCTAAAAAGGATAGGCTTTGGAGGAAAGTGGATCAGCTGGGTAAGGTTTTGTATTAGCACTGTAAGATTTTCTGTCATAGTCAACAGAAATCCTTGTGGATTTTTCTCTTTCCAGAGAGGTCTGAGACAAGAGGACCCCCTATCTCCTTATCTTTCTATTCTAGCTATAGAAGGCTTGAACAACCTAATGCAAACAGCCAAACTGAGGGAATGGATGAGAGGTTTTCAGGTGGACAACACCAACACTCATGATTTGGAGATGATACTCTTATTTTTTGTGATGCAGAGAGGGATCAATTGCTATGTCTCAGAGCTATCTTCATCATTTTTGAGGTTGTCTCTGGTCTCACAATTAATTGGAGCAAGAGCTTCATTTATCCTATAAATGAAGTGATTGATGTGAATAGCCTAGCTGTGACCTTAGGTGGAAGATTAGGCACTTTGCCTACTTCATACCTAGGCATGCCTTTGGGTGCAAAGAGCAAGTCTAAGGAGATCTAGAGTAGTGTGATAGAAAAATGTTAAAGAAAGTTGACCAATTGGAAGAGCCAATATCTGTGCAGAGGGGGCAGATTAACATTAATAAACAGTGTATTGGATACAATTCCAACCTACATGATGTCTGTTTTTCCAGCTCCAAATAATATCATTTAGAGGATAAATGCACTAAGAAGAAACTTTCTCTGGCAAGGCAGTGAGGACAAAAAGAAATTTCATTTAATCAAATGGGAAGAAGTTTCGAAAAGAAGAAAAGAAGGGGGTATGGGGGTCAGAAATATGAAAAAACAAAACAGGAGCGTGATGCTAAAACGGCTTTGGAAATTTATGGTTGGAAACAATATGCCGTGGAAGGAGGTGATCAGGGCAAAATATGAAAAGGAGAGTAGCTAGATGACAAAGGTGGTGGCAACCCCCTATGAATATGGAATATGGAGATCAGTTAGAAATCTTTGGCCTTTAATGTTATCTAGAATTAGGTTCAAAGTGGGAAATGAAATGAATGTTCTCTTTTGGGAGGACAAATGGATTGCACGGAGACATTTGAAGCAGATGTTCCCAGAGTTGTATGGCCTAAGTCTACTGCCAAGAGCCACCGTTTCTGAATTATGAATAAGCCAGGGCTGGAACATGAATCTTAGGAGATATTTAAATGATTGGGAGCTTATGGATGTAGAAGTTTTTCACAACACAATGGCAGATTTCAACAACTTGACTGCAGAAGAGGATGGGGTAATTTGGCAGCCGGGTAACAAAGAAACTTTCAGCGTCAAAACTGCCTATAGCAGCTTAAACCAATCAAGAAGCAGCTTGAGGCCTTGGCCTTGGCCTTGGAAGATGATCTGGAAAACAAAAATTCCTTACAAGGTGAATTGTTTCACATGGTTGCTGGCAAGAGGTGATTTTGACTCAAGAAAATCTTAAAAAAGGAAGTTTCATATGAGTTCAAGATGCTACCTGTGTGAGGAACAGCTTGAGACAGTCAACCATCTTTTTTTG
>JAOTQJ010000111.1:8124741-8143044 GCA_025642045.1 Solanum sejunctum | reverse complement strand
CTCAAGCAAGCCTCTTAGTATATCATTACACATCCTTGGTCGCGAAAGCAATAAAACAACAATAAGAGATAGTAAAATGGGAATACAGGGCTACAGGACATCCTTGATACTATAGAAACATAGCAAGCCAATAATATACCATTAATATATCATAAGGTTCCAACAATACCTCTACCAGATAAGAGTGGGGCCAAGACAATCTCCAGGCTGACCCTTATAATCATAAGTTTCTAACATAAAAAGTGTCAATACATAGCATAAATAAAGAGAAGCATGTCCTCGGAGTTGAAGACTCACCAACTTGCTTTGTGAAGGTAGTACTAGCCACGGGGAGGATGAGGACGATCATGAGGAGCTCTGGTTCCTACATGGTAATATCATGTAGGCATAGAATATGCGTTAGTATATTTAATTATATTAAGTATGTAGGATGCAATGCAACAAGAGATAGAAAATATAGGGAAAATGCAATATCATAAGCAATAGATAGCATAATAGCAATATGACATGTATGAATGATGTTTGAAGTAAAACATGCTTATATAGAACATATTACATATGTAGTAAGAGACCTCTTCATAGTTGTCACACCCTACCATCCATGGTGATTGAGGTATCAACCCCTTAATTGGTTGATGATTGTCAATCCCTACCATCCATGGCGATTGAGGTATCAACCCCTTAATTGGTTGATAGTTGTCACGCCCTACCATCCATGGCGATTGACGTATCATTGGTTGATGGTTTTCACGCTCTACCATCCATGGAGATTGAGGTATCAACCCCTTGATTCATTGATGGTTGTCTCACTCTACCATCCATGGTGATTGAGGTATAGCACCCCCTCAAGAAAGTGTGGTCAACTTGCAATAATATAGATACTTTTCATGAAATCAACAAATATATACCTTCCTTTCTTCATCGCAAAGTCATTCAAATCATAGGACATGCAATGGATCATCAATAGCTTAAGAATCCTAAATCGAACATTTTATCAAACCACTCATATGATATGCAATGGATCATCAATAACTCAAGAACCCTAAAACAGATATTTTAAAACACTTGGTGGGTGTACAATTCTAGTGTAAAATCATACAATTCAAGAGTAAAATCATATAAGAAAACTTGAAGTAAATCAACCCAACAATACTTGGTAATACCCTTATGCAATACATGTTGGAACCCTTCATCAAATTGCAAAATAGATACTAGATTCATAGCTCAAAACATGCTTAAATAGTCACACTTTTATGAAACCATAACATAGTTCATAGTCAAATTCATAAAAAGTAAGATCCATAAGTAAATCAACTTAAAAATATAAAATTTATGTAAAAAGGAAGCTTGGGCACCATGGGTGAAAGGACCCAATGGTTGAAACTCACATACCTTATTTGTTGAAGAATATTTAAATGGAGACTTGAAGCTTGAGTGAATTTCTTGAATCAGGAAATGAGTTTGGGACCTTTGATTTTGAGTGAAATATTTGTCTAAGTGTTTGAGAGAGTATTGGAGAATATCTTTTATGATATGATATTGAAATATGGCTAAGTATAGGTATTTTACGCATGGAAGACTTAGGACAAAGACCCAAAAGCCTTGTACTGAACAATAAAAATGGGCCAAAAATAACACTAGTCCGCTCCCTGGCCGCGTCGCACCAAGGGCGCAGATCGACACTCGATAGGAATTTTTGGGAAAATGAAATTTTGATATGGTTGCATTAAAATTGGTGTTAGACTAATTTTCTACTCAATTTTTCTCTTTGATCATGAATATGATGTTGAATTTTCAATATCACACATGGATTTTGAGATATATCGAAATTATGATTTCGAACACTTCCAAGGCACATTTTCGGGCACTTTTTGGGGTCGTTTCAAAGACCCAAACTCTTTTTATTCTTGATTTATGAAAATTATGCTTACTTTAATTATGGATTTGAAAATTATTGATTATTAAATTCAATAAAAGTATGGGCTATGCTTATTTGATGATTTTAAGTTGATTTAAGCCTAATATGATGAATTATATTGAATTTATGAAGTTATGAATGTGCATGTCCCCTTTAAAGCTTGATTTGTGCATGGGTAACCTATATTATGATTTAAATATACATTTTACTCATCGTCTTCACTTAAATTTCATTATGTATTTGTTGATTTAAGTTTGAATCTACATTACCCATGCTATTCTCATCTCATTCATAGCATATGTATTCATGAGCATTGGATTTTATGAAAATTATGAAGTGGATTAAGCCCAACTATGTTTATATATATAATTTTGATATAATATCGGTTATAACAAGAATGTGATCACAGAAATATCTATGATATTTGGCTCATTGAGCATATTGTGTGTTTACACCTTATTTGGATATTGTGAATGGGCTATTCATATGCATGGAAAGTATGATATGGATTATGATTTGGCATTTGAGCCTAAGTACGAAATTTGTGAATGATGTTTTGATTTTAAGCCCAATTATGTATTGAAGTGATTTGAAATGACTTGTATCTCTTTTGAAATCATGTATATGTATATGTAATTTTTTGGGGGATGATAAATTAGCACTGATAGATTGGGGGGCACCAGGGCTATCCCTAAGGGTTCTTTCCCTTTTATTGAACTATGATCCAGGATAGGTATATGTATACGGCAAGCCTCACCAAAATGGGAGGCCCATAAGTACAGTTATAACATTGATATGATATGATAAAATTGTGAAAATCCTAACCAAAATGAGAGACCCATAAGGAAGGTCACCTCTCTGAAATGGGAGGACCGTAAGGAGAAATATGGTTTACCTTTGTTAAGTAGACCACCTTTTTTTCGATGTGGGGATAACATTGAGATTTCAAGTAATAGATTGCTTTGTCTTATATGTCGAATGAGGTCTCATCTCCTCTTATATAAGCATTTTTTTGCATTTCATGCATATGGACTTCATTGCATATTCTTATATACTCTTCTTTAGATATATACTTCTTTCTATATTATGTGCCCTTGTCATCTAATATTGAATGCAGGTTTGGTAAGTCATATGCATTGCATGCCCATATACTTAGTACATTGAAATGTACTAACGCATACTTTTGCCTACATGATCTAACTATGTAGGGATCGAGGACTACTTTCATCCACTATACGATCATTAGCTTGGATCTTGAGATTTGCTTGTTGTGGTGAGTCATATCTTCCAAGGACAAACCACCAGCCATCTACCTTTGGAGATTTTATTAATGTTATTTACATTTGAGGGTTAGCCCGGGGTATGTCTTGGCCCCCGGCCATTCTTTTAACTAGAGGCATTGTTGGACATCTTGTAAACTCCTTTATGTTTATATGCTAAGTGTTGTATTTAGAGATTATGCTTCTTGATATGGCTACCTATTGGTTATTATTATGTGAACTAGTCATGAGATTTATGATATGGCTATATATTTGATGTGAAGATCCTAAGTAGCCAATTTCTCTCATAGAATGAGTCATACTTACCCGCCCCTTAGTATTTATGTGTTATGTGTTATGTGGATCTATGTTACTCCATTTCCCTGTGACATCCCTACAGCGTGAGTCCTACTTTCTTGCCCCTTAGAACTATGTGTTTATTATTCGTTTATGCTTCCGAACAGTTGATGTGAATATGGATACTTTGAGGCTTATTTGGGGACCCTCGAGTTCCCATTCGCCATGTCACTCCTAGGCCCTAGGCCTGGGTCATGATACTTTCGATGTAGGGGAAACATTAGGATTCCATATTTTAGCTCACATAGTTTATGTCGGTTAAAGGTTACTCTCATATATGTTCATATTATCCTCATGTTCCCAAGGTGTCCTATGATGATTCATGATGGTTCCTTCATATTATGTTCAAAGGTGTTTTAAAGTTCCTATGAATCATTTTTTGCAAGTTCAAATAGTATTTCTCCTAAAGGTATATGAC
Organism: Solanum sejunctum; assembly: GCA_025642045.1. NCBI lineage: Eukaryota > Viridiplantae > Streptophyta > Magnoliopsida > Solanales > Solanaceae > Solanum > Solanum sejunctum. The sequence goes on along the minus strand of JAOTQJ010000111.1, from coordinate 8,139,092 downwards.
TATGTCTTTAAGTATGTAAGGCGGTCTCTATTATGATTACTTATGTTTCTTTTGTAATAATATAGTATGCTATGTAAAGTGATATATTATTCATCTAAGGATATTAATATTGTAATGATTCATAACAACAAATGTTATCTCACTAACCTAAGTCTATGTGTCTCATCATGCATTCAAGTAAGGGTAATTTCATTACTTCTTATATGCATTATCTCATATTTTATAGCTAAAGTAAAATATATAAATGATCACCCATATGTATGTTCCATGTTTATATGATTTTCTTATTCGCGACTAGGTTCATCCATACGTCCTACAATGTTCTTTCTAGAGTTGCATTTGATGTTTAAATGATATTGGCTTGATTATAACCTACTAATGCCCTTGTAAATGTGTGATGTTAACATGAGACTTAGAATGAATCATTTCTTCATTATTTTCATATCATGCATTGCATACCTATATACCAATACATTCAAAGTATCGATGCATACTTCTACGCCTATATGATTTAACCATGTAGGGATGGGCGCTCCTTGATATCCTCCACGTGGCTATCTTTGGATCGTTGAAGGCGGAAGTTGGTGAAACCTCTAGTTTCGGGATGACATCCTAGTTTCTTTCTAGCTTGATGTATTAAGATATTTTAGTTTTTTATTTTATAATTTCTTTTGCTATGATTATATTTGAGGGTGAGCTTGAACATGTCTTAGCCGCTGCCAAGTCTATGTTAGAGGTATTGTTAGACATATACTATAGTTGTATCTATTTTGTTTATCTCATTATGATTTTTTTGTTATATTCCTTAGCCCTGTTTCCCTTAGTTTTTAATTTTATCTTTATGATTTTGGTTCCCTCTCCCTTATGGTCGAGTGACTTTTCAGTTCCTCTCACTTCGTTCGAGCTTCCTTTTCTTCCCTCTCACTTCGTTCGAGCTTCAAACGAATGGCATCTTCTTCTGGAAATCCTAGCTATTCTTAGCATGATATTGGGAAAGATCATTCCTATTACTCAAACAAGCATGAAACGTATGCTTGCATATTCTTCCATAGGCCAAATCGGATATGTAATTATTGGAATAATTGTTGGAGACTCAAATGATGGATATGCAAATGCAAAGATGGCTTGGATGAGATGCTATGGGTGTCTCATTCGTTATGTGACGACTAGGCCTAGGTTTGTGTCATTACATCTACTCAAGCTTATTTTTGCCTCATTCAAGGATGAATGATATTAATGGAGAGATATTATAACACCCCATATATTGTAAAGCCTGAAAAAAATAAAAAATTGCAGAACATTTTGAGACTGACTAGTATTACGAGCCAATCTATCACTCGTAGATTGAACCATGAATAGTAGAAAGGGCTCATGATTAAGGTCCAAAACTTGATGAGAATTTTTGGTTATTGAAAGATACTCTCTAAAGGTATTTAAAGGTCATGCATGGGGATTACGGCACGTGGACTGGACCATGAAATGGACCTACAGGATAAAACTTTTAGTAAGTCTGGGGAGGTTACACGAAGGGATCTATGGTCCATAAATAGAACTATAGACTATATTGTTGATTCACAATTTTAGGGGTGCAAAGTCGTAACTCAATTTTGGGGATCATGCCAAGAAAAAGCCATAGCATGAGTCATGCATAGGTTTACGAGCCGTGAAATAGTGGCTCATGCACGGATCTCGCAGTTTTAAATGAAGGACTTTTTGGTCATTTTTAATCTATTTAACTCCTAAAGTATGTCATTTAATACTTCTAACTAATTTAAACGACTCATTTCTTATAAAACCTATTGCTAAATCATTTTATATCATTGACTCTCGAAATACTCTCCCAATTTTTAAATTTTTTCTCTCTAATTTTTAGCAAGGGACTCCATTGAAGATAGGGTTTCAAATTTTGCTAAGAATTTCAAGGTCTATTCATCCTGATTTCTAAAGCTTCTCACATGAGGTATGTAGGACTTTATTCATGGACTAGATTCATTTATGAAGCCAACTCAAATCTCTTTTTTCTTCAAAGTTAAGGATGGATTTATATGAATTTTTATGATGACATTCCAAATTATTAGATTAAAATTATTACATGATTATTATACCTATTTATGCATGAATTATGATAGATTATATGATTTCTATGATTCTCAAATGAAGGTATATGATTTTTAAGTATATTATGATTAGAGCTTGTTGAATTGATGTGGGTTACTTTACTAGTGATCCAAATTAATTTCAATTGCATGGTTCCTCCATGATTTTCATATAATTGCATAATTTTACCTCAATTGCATAATAAAGTTATGACTTTATGAATTATGATTCTAAGTACGAAACACATGTTTTAATGATGATGATGATGTTACGATGATGATGATATGATGAAGAAGGTGACTTAAGATCCTAATGATTGTGAAATAATGACGTTAAGTGGGGAGTATACCTACACTGTATGCAAAGTTATGTAGATAGACTATTCCTATGACATGAGATGATTTCATGAGTTATGATGCCTATTATACAAAGCTATGAAAGTATGATTGTGATAAAGTATGAATTATATTAAAAACTATGTATATGCATGATTATGTATTCCATAGAATTTGACATTGACAATCTCACTTCTATTTCTCATGGCTAGTATTAGATTCCAAGCTTAAAGTTGGTGAGTCCTTATGATTTGTGAATGTGCTCATGATTATCCTTTCTTATTGATTGTCAGCTACTTACTTTTGTTCCATTTTAAACTTCAATATTGCTAGGGGCTATTGTAGTAACTCATTCATATTTTAGAGGCTTTTGATACAAAAATGTGTAAAAAGAATCTATGTTTGTCTTCTACCTGTTACTATGATATGATGGTATTGTTAGACTTTCTTTGTGTTACTTTTGCATTCTTGTTCTATACTTAACTCATCTTTGCTTGATATGCTAAGAGACTTGGTTGGCGTTTCCTCGGAGTTTCTAATCGTTGTATCATGTGTAGGTATTAGCTTGGGTCATGACAATAATTCTTCTAATAAAACTTATCCATGACAATAACAGCTGAAAATAAAGCAATAAATCACTATAAATTCTCAGTAATAATAACAACAAAATATTAGAATACTATACAATGACAACAAACAAAAAACATAAATATTACACAAAAACGAATAAAAAGAGACAAGAAGAGAGCATAAGAATTTTCTTATTTTTAAAAATTATTTTACGTGTATAAAATATCATGTCAAATATCACTATTTGTTAGTTAGGATTGAGGAACACGAAGAGTTGTCATGAATACGACATCAACCCATTTGGGATCATGGATGAGAGATAGAACTAAACACCATTATGAACATAATTAGTGAGAGTCATTATATTTATATAATGTAGAGTTAGTGAAACAAATAATTCATATACTCATACGATGAATTACTATTTAATTTTTGATTTGTTAATTAATTTATATCATTTTATTTTAATGTATGCGTAAAATGATAATCTAGCTTCTCTTTTACATTCTTCAAGCTTTTAATAATATACTAGTTTAGTGGATGTGCTTTCCATGTGTGTATCGCATCGATTAATAAAAAAGTGTATGAAAAATAAATAAATTATTACCTATGTAACTTAAATCATTGAGCATAAAATTATAAATAATGATAGTAAATACTAGTATCTCATATCATCAACTTTATGAATGCATCATTTTTGTATTTTTATGGAGGGGACGATAGATAAAATAATTGAATGTACTACTGATTAAAAGAAGGAAATACACTCAATAAATAAATTGTCGAAAGATATTTCTCATTTGATGTTTGTATTGGAGCTCCGACTAAATTTGAATCAGTACTCTATAGGACCCATTTAGGGGTAGAACTCCTAAGGTGGATTTTGTCACATACCGGAGGGGACCCAAGAACCACTTGGCCTCATCACAATCATTCAATCAATAAACTATACTAATCAGAAGAAGACATAAAGAATATAAATGGACACATCTATCAAATCTCAAATAATAATATAAATGTAAGGCTAGTAGAAAGAATTAGCTCACAATCTTAACAATCAACATCCGACTCTAGTCTATGAAGCCTCTATCACTATCTGCCGGTGCCAATGACAGACTCATGGCTATCTCAATCAAAAATGAGCTAATAATGTCTAATTCTAAAGCAAGATGAAAATAGCATATGAATCCTTCGAAGTAGAGGAGGCTCACTAATCAGTTGAATGTCCAAGATCCACAACGATGCACCTATTAATGATCTCTTGTCCCTGTATCTGTATCATAAAATGATGCAGCACCGAGTGGCATCAGTATATGAAATGTATGGTATGTAAATAGATTAATGCAATCAAAACAGGTAGAATAATATTAAACAACAATCAACTCAATATAAAAATCAATCAACATGTCAAATGTCTATCTAAAGCAAGAATAAAGAGTAGAAAAGTGGCCCGTCAACCCACCAAACCTCATCAATCAAATCAGACTCATCTCATCTCATCTCAACTCAGAGTACTCAGTTTGGGAACTTTCTGAAATTTTTTCTTATCTGATAACAATCACTTATGAGTCAGTGATTATACAACAATCTCGTTAATTTTGCCACAGCCATTCCGTACTTGCTAGGTAGGGAACGAATCAAAACTATAATGGACAAGTCTAAATGGAAACAGCAATCTATAAGTCCTCTATTGATTTCAGGGACTTCTAATCAGAGGGAACCTCAACACAATGTGATGTGATGGTCTTAATCCTCACCTACGCTTGACTACGTAGTTTGACGAGTGCGAGTTGGTTTAACTTTTACTCTTTCAGTGCTCGATACACCTTCCATGACTCTATGCTCATAAATTAATCTATCCAATCAAACTATCTCAATCATCTCATCTCAAATCAACCTTGTAGAGGCACTATCATTCAATTAGTCTCGTAAAGACTCTAATCAGCTCATCCATTAACATCTCAATCATTAGCTCAAGGCTTACAATAATTATTAGGGAATGATCGAATAGATAATTCATTAGAGTTCATTTGGGAGGGCTCATGGACTATCAAACACTATCAATCTATCATCACTCTCACATTCACAATCTCTATCAACATTCTCAATCAAGGCTCTAGACTCATTCCCTATCTTCTTTGATGCATGTTTTTAATTATTAACATATAGGTTTACAATATCTCATTAAAAATATTCAATTCAAGAAAGATAAGTTTATGATGATCAACAACATAAGAAAATACGTGTAATAAGTATAATTTGCAAGAAAACCCATCAAGAATCATGTATGTACACTGATTAGACCTTTAAATCTTCTATGACCACCTATGGGGAACATGAGAGAACAATCTCATGCTTTTAGTTTATCCTTACATACCATGAATGCAGCTATTAACAATCAACTCCAAGAATTGCCTTTGAATTCTTTCAATCTACGGCTTTCCTCATTTCCTTTCTCAAGCCTAGTCTTTCAAGTATTTAGAAAAGGACTTAGATTAGGGTTTAAGACTCTATTTACGCATCAAAATTATCTAATTCAATTATGTTTTGAGTTTATGAGGGGTTAGAAATTAACCAAAATGCCCCTCAAACAAATAGAAAAAGTTCACTTAAAAAATGCCCAGTCCGCGATGCGGATGCGGTGTGGACTGTATATTTTTCTCCAAAAAATTTTTCTAATGAGTTTTCAATTCCTGTCAAAAGAAATTAAAAAACATATAAAGCATGTCTGCATTACAGGTGCATCGCGCCTTGGGCGCGCACAGCCACTATTTTTATCTCGGATCCAAAAATTATTTTTTGATCTGATTGCTCTAAAATTCGAACAAGACAATTTTTTCACTCAATTTTTCATGTTACTTGGATATTTGGTCTCGAATTCACAAATGGAGAATGGGAAGACATATTACACGCACATTTCTATTCTAGGAGTATTTCGATAATTTTACTGGGTGTTACATTATCTCTCCCTTGGTATCATTTGTCCTCGAATGATGAGTAAAGGTGGATATCAAGGAACGAATAGACTCAAAACTCATCTCACATTCACATCTATTAATCAATCTCTCAACTCTATCTTAATCATCAATCAACTGTATTCGAACTCAAGAATAGACTATCAACTCAAGAAGAAGACAATAAAATTCAACATTCTTATAATTTTTCATGAATAGGTGTGGATATTTACTTTCATATCTTCCTAAGCTTCCCATGTGGCTTTCTCACTTAATTGATTTCTTCCAGGACCTTGACTAAGGCTATCTCTTTAGTTCTCAACTTGCAAATCTAATGATCAAGGATTTGGACCGAAATTTCTTCATAGGTCAAGTTATCCTTCACTCCAATACTCACCATAGGGATCACCAAGTTAGGATCTCCCAAATATTTCTTCAACATCGACACGTGGAACACTGGATGGATTTCATTAAACTCAGAGGGCAACTCTAATTCACTGGCAACCTTTCTAATCCTCTTCACAATCTAATAAGGCCCAATATAGTGTGGACTCAATTTACCCTTCTTCCCAAATCTCATGACACCTTTTATAGGTTACACTTGCAAATATACCCAATTATTTACCTCAAACTCCAAATCTCTCCTTCTCATATCGGTGTAGGATTTCTGGTGACTCTATGCAGTCTTCAATCTTTGTTTAACGACCTTAATCTTCTCCATCAATTCCACTTTTCCATCCTCGAACCATGTTATTAGTGATCTACATCTCCTCCCATACAAAGCTTCGTAGGGATCCATTTGAATGCTTGCATGATAACTATTATTATAAACAAATTCAATCAGCGATAGGTGATCATCCTAATTTTCTTGAAATCAAGAACACAGGCTCTAAACATATCCTCTAACATCTGAATCGTATGCTCTGCCTGACCATCTGCTTGTGGATGAAAAATTATGCTCAAATTTACTTTGGTACCCAATCCTTTCTGGAATAATCTCCAAAATTAGAAGGTGAATTTTGATCTCCTCTGTCTGATATAATGGACAAGGTAACTCTATGCAACCTCACAATCTCATGGATGTACAACTTGACATACTTCTCTATAGTATTGGTTATCTTAACTACTAAGAAGTGAGCTAATTTGATCATCCTATACACAATCACCTATATCTAATCATGTTGTTTGTGAGACCTCGGTAGACTAGTAATGAAGTCCATATTGATCATCTCTATTTCCATTCCGAAATCTTAAAGTTCTAAGTCAATCCATATGACCGTTGATGCTCAACTTTCACTTGCTGACAATTAGGGAACTTAGAAACAAATTCAGCAATATCCCTATTCATTCCACTCCACCAATAGACTTCTCTTAAGTCATGGCACATCTTAGTAAAGCCAGGAGGAATCGAATATTTAATACTATAAGCTTCAGCCATGATCCTATCTCGAATATCATTAACATCTGGACCACACAATCTACTCTGATATTTCAACACCCCATCTCCTCTTTTGGAGAAGACTATCACTTTCTATTTGTGGATAGACTCCTTCAATTAGAGTATGATAGGATCTCGATCTTGCTTCTCTTTCACCTATGCCACCAAAACAAGGCAGACCCATTCTGAACATTAACTCCTCCCTTATCATTCTCCTTAAGCTGAACTCCCAATTGGATGCACTTCTTTAGCTAGTTCCTTCTTTCCTTCCTTAATATGAGTTGTGCTACCCATTGACAACCTGCTAAGTGCGTCAGCAACAATGTTAGCTTTACCTAGATGGTAGAGAATGCTCATGTCGTAATCCTTGAGCAACTCCAACTATCTCCTCTGTCGCAAGTTGAGCTCTTTCTGACCAAAGACATGCTGCAAGTTATTGTGGTCAGTGAACACATCAACATACACTCCATACAAGTAGTGTCACCAAATTTTAAGTGCAAATACCACCACTGCCAACTTAAGATCATGGGTCGGCTAGTTCCTCTCATGGATCTAAGTAGTCTGGAAGCATAGGCTATCACTTTCCCTTTCTGCATCAGCACACATCTTAATCCAACACTTGAAGCATCACAATAGATCACAAAGTCCTCTGTTCCATCAAGCAAGATTAGAACTGGTGCAGTAGTCAGTCTAGTCTTCAACTCTTGGAAACTTTTCTCACATTTGTCGGACCACTGAAACTTGACCTTTTTTGAGTCAATTTGGTCAATGGTGTGGATAAGGAAGAAAATCCTTCAATAAATCTACGGTAGTAGCCTGCTAACCCTAAAAAACTTCTTATGTTTGTTGGAGAGGTCAGTCTGGGCCAGTTCTTAACTACTTCAATCTTTTGAGAATCTACTCGAATACAATCACCGGAGATAATATGGCCTAGGAAAGCCACATACTTAAGCCAGAATTCACATTTTGAGAATTTTTCATATAACTCATGGTCCTTAAGTGTTTGGAGGATGATTCTGAGGTGATTTGTATGTTCCTCTTCATCTTTTGAATCCTCAATGAAAATAATTACAAACATATCAAGGTACTATCTGAACACCCTATTCATCAAATCCATGAAGGCCACAGGTGCATTCGTCAGCCCAAATGACATGACCAAGAGCTCAAAATGGTCATATCTAGTTTTAAAGGCTATCTTTGGAATGTCATATTCCCTCAGTTTCAACTGATGGTAGCTATATCTGAGGTCTATCTTTGAGAAACAAGAGGCACCATGAAGTTGGTCAAATAAATCATCTATCCTTTGGAGAGGATACTTATTCTTTATGGTGACCTTGCTCAGTTGCCTATAGTCAATGCACATTCTGAGAGACCCATCTTTCTTTCCCACAAATAGGACAGGGCACCCCAAGGAGAAACACTCAACCTTTTGAAGCCCTTATCTAACAAATCTTTCAATTGTTCTTTCATTTCTTTCAACTCAGCGGGAGCCATCCTATAAGGTGGAATTGAGATAGGCTAGGTATCAGGAAGAACATCAATCTCAAAGTCAATCTCTCTATCAGGAGGAACTCCAGAAAGATTCTTAGGAAACACTTTAGAAAACTCATTCACAATTGGGAATGGCTCAAGAGTAGGACACTCGACATCATGTGATTTAACTCTCACAAGATGGTAGATACAACCCTTAGCAATCATCTTTCTGGCTCTAATATATGAGATAAACTTTCTATTAGGTTCTATGGAATCACTCTTCCACTCTAGAACCAATTCATTCGAGAATTAGAACTTAACAGTTCGAGCTATAATATCAACGGAGGCATAACAGGCATGGAGCTAATCAATGCCAAGGATGAAATCAAAATTAGTCATATCTAACTCAATCAGATCAATGATAGCATCCTTATGATGGATGGATACTACATGAGCTATATAGACTCTCTCAGCCCGAATAGACTCACCCACGGGAGTAGAAACATCAAAGGGTTCAAGAAGACTCTCAGGGTTTCTATCAAATCTACTGTCCACATAAGGAGTTACAAGAGATAATGTGGCACCAGGATCCATCAACACATAACAATCAATAGAAAAGACTCGAATCATACCCATCACAACATCTGGGGAGTTCTCTTGATCATGTCGACTACCCATGGCATACAAATGATTTGCAGCCCCGCTTGCGCCTGAGTATTACCTTTCTGATTTCCTTTAGCAAGTGGGGCTGGTGCAGTAGATTGAGCCTGGTCAGAGTACTTTGGACAATCTCTCTAATAGTGACCCGCTTGGCCATACTTGTAGCATATATTACTCCCCTCACGACATCTTCCCAAGTGTAATTTACCATACTTTCCACATGCTGGCTTACCCACTGAACTTAAGCCATACTAGCTTGTGACTGAGATCCATGGGATCCAACATTTTGGGACCTCTGATCATTTCTGACTCTAGGTGCAGGTGCACTAGCAAATGATGGTGCTGGAAATTGATTTCCATTCCCCTTCTTTCCAACCTCATGGCTGGATGATTTTGCTTTCTTATTTTTGAACTCCTCTTTATCATGTTGCCTCTTTATCATGTTGCCTCTCCTCATCAGCTTGTTGCACAAAGGTCATCAATCTCACAATATCCATGTCACTCACGAGCATTGCTCCCCTCCCATCTCTCTTCGGTACTTTATTCAACCCATCAACATACATTCTCATCCTCCCCCTCATATTAGCAAATATGTCCGGAGCATAGCGAGATAGTTGTTTAAATTCAGCCCATGCTCTTGCACAGTCATAGAGCCTTGTTTCAAGTTCAAGAGCTTTCTTACCTTTAAGAAGGTTTCCTCGAATATAGCCCAAGTCAGCATAGAGGCATCCTCTCCTTTACCCTTCTTCCACTGGTTGAACCACAATCTAGCCACACCTTTTAGTTGATAAGCAGCTAGTTCCACTCCGTCAGTACCAGCCACATGCATCACTTCGAACATTTTCTAGAGCTCCTCCACATAGTTTTCAAGATCTTCAATTGATGCAGACCCTGTGAACTCAATGGATTTATCCTCAAGAATTCTTGAACTCTAGAAGTGTCATGGGCATCTTATCAACCGCTCCTTATCTCACAGCAGGTATTGTGACAGCTTGGGCTGGAGTTTGAATAGCCTGGCAAAGCTCAGCATTGAAGACCTTATCTTGCGGGTGTTGCGCAATAGGGATAGCTTATTCTGCAGGCTCCTCATGTCCTTGAGGCTCAGGTAGGTTAACATGTTATCTGGAGGGATGTCCTCTACCTCTGACGGCTCTTCTGTCAGGCATGTTCACAACTTTGCAACGCGCAAAGCATGAATGAGAAGAGAACTTTCATAGAGCATAACTCTGTAGCATGATTTAGAACATGAACGAAGAGAAATAATTCCTAATGTCCTATAGTCTCCTGCTTATCAAGTGTAGTCGATAACACACCCATAAACAAGACTCTACTAGAAATAATTTCATAGACTCCCTAGGACACTTAAACTCATGCTCTGACACCTAACAAATTTTATTGAAAAGCCATACTTCGATGAGATACAGAATCTAGATGCGACAAATAAAATAAAATAAAATATTTTAGAGGACGTGTTTTGCACGTATGTGCCGTGTCAATTTGAGAATTATATATAAATAATATTTGTCATTAAATAAGTACAATATTCATGTAAATAAAATTAAATAAATACTATTAGTTTGATGCAATAATTTAATTTTAGGGCTATTTAATTATTAATTTTTATAATACTTTTTACTATATATTTTTGTATTTATTATGTGATTATCAATAAAAAAATTTTAAACCAAACTATTTTGATAAGAAAATAATTGGTAATAATTTTTTTTCTTACGTTCTTTTGCCTATATTTTGGGGCTATTTTTTTTCTCTTTATTGACATTTTCATAAGAGTGTTGTAACGAAATAAAATCATAATTAATTTTAAAGTCTTAAATGTCAAGAATTTTCGGAAACAACCTCTCTACTTCTATGAGATAGCGGTAAGGTCTGCGTACAATCTACCCTCCTCAGACCCCACTTGTGGGATATCACTGAGTTTGTTGTTGTTGTTGTTGTAAATGTCAAGAATTTTAATATAATTCAAATAAGGAAGCATTTAAGATTTTTAAATATCTTTAGTTTTAATTAATTTAAAATTCTTAAATATCAAAATAAAAATTATTTTAAAAAATAATAAATTTAGTCTATATTAAGCGAGAGACCTTCTTAATAGGTAATAACAATTAGGTTTAACTTTTAGTAACAATTGTTTTTCAACTATTCCTACAACATTTTCGATTTTTTCTCTCTATTTTTCTGATCTTCAATTTTTCTTCTATTTGTGCTTCTATTCTTTTTCAGGGCATTTTACTCGTTATATTTCTTTCATAAATGTCCTTTTGTTACTCGTTCAAATTTCTTCTTCTTTCAAGATATCACCATGTATTCAACCTTTCATTGAATAGTGTGGACAATTTCGGTCTAATTGCTAATGGAATTAAATTGAGAAGCACGAAGTGCAAGTATTCTTTCCTTCAATTTCATTGCAAAAGGGTACAGTACAAGGTCGTTTGGCTCAGGTGCTGAGGCAGAATATTCTATTAGTAAGTCTAGGGTTAAATTTGATGGAATGTTCAGGAAGAGTTCTGTTTCTGTTCTAAATTTTCATCCCAACCCCAACACTTTCGATTTTATCCATTCAATACTTAAATCTTTTGAAAATCAACATTTTAAGCTCCTTTTCAAGTGTTCATCCTATGTTGCATACTCTCAATGTGACACGTTATATTATTGGAGCATCCAATAATATAACGTGTCACACTCGAGTCACATTTTTTAGGGACGATTAACTTTTAATATGAAACTTACGACTACAAATTTAAATTTTTAATTGAATTTCAACACAAATATCAAACACTTATTAAAAAAAATTGCACAATGTATTTTTAATATGAGAAATTTGAACACCTTCTTCATAACATAAATTGCATAAATTTTTATATAAAATTGTATAAAAGGTAAAATGCACGGACTTTAGTGATTAAATAATAAGATTTATGATGAACATATTCTAAAGAAATTAAACTAAAATAAAAGAAAGCCCACCTTTAATCCTTTACTATCAGCTTTTCGAGTTAAAGCATATATTATTGATGTTAAAACATAGAAAGACAAAGAAGAATAAATATGAATGTTCTTTTAATTTTTCTGTATAAATAAAACTTTTAAAAAAGTAATTTACTTTATGACCTATATATACTTATAGGTTATTTTTATATATGTGTTTTCCTATTTTAGGTAAAATATCATTTATTTTCTTGATTATTTATGAATGAATACAAGTCTTTTTAAATCAACTTATTTTATAGAATTTTTGAAATAGTTTTTTTTCCTACTTTTTAAAGATTTTTTCTTATGAGGTTGTCGATTTCTTAAAAGAACAAGAAAACTTAAAACTACTCATTACAATAAGTTTAGGATTCCTCATTTTTTAAAATATATTTTTTTATAATATATTTTAAAACTACTTAATTATTAATTTTTATAATACTTTTTTAATTATATATTTTACGTATTTATTTGATTATGAATAAAAGTCTTTTAAATAAACATATTCTATAAAAAAAAATAAAAAAAAAAGGGATTAGATTTTTGTTTCTTACGTTTTCTTTTGCCCATTTTTGGGGCTTATTTTTGGGACCTCTTTTTGGAATTCTTTTTCCCCTATTTTCTTTTTGTCTTGTGGGAGTAGGATTTTTTTTCCTTATGTTTTTTATTTTTACTATATTTTGGGCCTTTTCTGCGGACGTTTTTTTGAAAAAGTTTCCCCTTATTTTTGTGGACTATTTTGTCTTCATTTTTTTGGACCTTTTTCTAAACCTCTTTTGCTTATTATTCTGAAAGTTTTATGACTATTTTTTGGATCAAATTTATTTTAGTTGAGAAAAATTCTAGTCGTAGGAATTTAACTATAATAAGAAAATTTTCTCAGTTTAATTTATATTATATTTATTATAGTCAATATTTAATATTATCAAAATAATAATATAATAATTGAAAAAAAAAGATGAAAAAATAATTTTCTAAAGTGAAGTATTTAAATAAAAGACAAAAAGTTCAAATAATATTTTTAAGAGGTATCAGGCTTTAAATATAGTACTAATGTCTCGACACATGCGTTGCACGTGTTTCCCAGTTTAATAGTGTAAACTTAAAAAAATAAGATATTATTGCGTATTGCTAATTAGTGAAAATATAAATAAATATTATTTTTATGAATCATTTCTTTATACTTTGCTTAAGATTTTCTTTTTTGGGGTGCCTTCTATCTAAATAACAAATCAAGAAATAATATATTATATAAAATCGGTTCAGTCAAAAAAATATTGTCTACATTCATATGATACTCTTTGTTACTAAATGTATTAAAGTATCAAACTTCTAGACCTCAAAAATTAAATTTTTACAAATGATTAATTATTATATCATCAAAACAAAATAGTTATTATAAAAACGTCAAAAAATAACTACAAGATAGTTTTGATAAATTTTTAGTTTTTAGTTTATCAAAGCAAAAAGTAGTCCTATATTTGATTCTATAATATCTTCAAAATTGTAAGGTATATGAAAAACGAACTACGTTAATCGCTATAGATGACTGTAGTAATACAACACAATTACTTGTATAAATTAACAATAACACAAAAAATCATGCTAGAGCAGCATGAGTAGATCTCATAAATACTGATAAAAAGAAAAAAAATCATGATAGAGTAAATTACGTGAGATCAAAAGTAAATGTCACAAACCTATAGTCAAAGACCTATTGAACAATAATTTTAATTAAAAAATATAAATAAATGGTAGAAAATTTTCAAACAACACGGATGAAAATATAGGAAAAGAAATTTAAAAATAATGGACATATATATATATATATATATA